>VZQC01013734.1:54156-111674 GCA_009823505.1 Rhizomys pruinosus
GAGATCTCAAATCTCAAGAGTCACACAAGCGTGCCTTTAATACCGGCTGGGAGGATAACTCCGCCCCCACAGCCACTAGATCTAATCAAGCCAAAGACCACACCTTTAATCCCAGCTGGGAGGATAACTCCAACCTCACAGCCACAAAGGCCAATCAAACCAAAGACAGCAGGACCAAGGGATCAACAATCAGCTCGCCAAGGCACCCAGTTCCTACCTGTCTCTCCCTCTTTCCTTCCGCTGGGCTCAGGAGATCTCCCAAAATGAAATTTTTAAATCCCTTAAGAAGGAGATTGAAGAAGACACCAGAAGATGAAAGGACTTCCCATGCTCATTGATTGGAAGAAGTAATATAGTAAAAATGACCATCCTGCCCAAAGTAATATACAGATGCAATGAAATCCCAATTCAAATCCCCATGAGCTTCTTCACAGGCCTAGAAACACTCTAAAGTTCATATGGAAAAACAAAAGACCCTGAATAGCCAAGGCAACTAATGAAGGGAGGATTACTATACCAGATTTCAAACTATATTACTGGGCTAGAGTCATAAAAATAGCCTGCTATTGTCAAAGAACTGACTGAAAAGTAAACTCCCTAAATCAGTAAACTTCTGCACCCAAAAATTCAAAAAAAGACTGAGAAAAAAGATGCAAGACATGTAAGGTAGAACATATGAGCTCTGGTAGGGTGGGGGGCAAGGAAGGGAGTTTGGGCCTAACTGTGATTAAGAAATCTTGTATGAAATGCACAAAACCACAATTTAAAAAAAATCTATGATGGAAACAAAGAAAGAAAAACAATATGAAATTTAAAGCAATATAAAATTTAGAGCAATTAAATGTTTTCCCTAAAAAAAAATTCAGCATGGTGTTGAGGTGAAACACACCTTTAATCCCAGCACTTGGGAGACAAAGGCAGGTGGAGCACTCAGAGTTCAAGGCCAGCCTGTTCTACATACCAAGTTGCAGGCCAGCTGGGGCTACAGGAAGACACTGTCTCAAGATTTAAAAAAAAAGTTACTAAATTTGAGAGATGTTAGAGAATTGACTCTACAGGATTTCCCAAGTATGTGATGTGGGGAAAGCAGATAGGTTACAAATGAGTCTCTGAATTTTGGAATTGAATGTGATGATGTTATGAAATAGAATAAAAACAGAAAGGAAATTTGGTGAAATTGGAACTCAAACCATACAGGCTGAAAAAAAAATTTGGTCTTTTTGAGACAGAGCATCTGCCACCATGCCCAGCTAAATTTAGTAATTTTTAAGTTCCAAACTGTCCCTTATTTTGTTCAGTATTATTTTCTTATTTGCATTTGATCACTATTAGAATTTGAAGCTTTGTGCTTGGCTTCGAAATTTTAGATTTTGGCTCCTATATCTTACTTTTTTATTTTTGGGTACTGTCCATTCTGTGATTTCCTCCCATGTTTATGGAGGATTTTTAGACTCTTCAATCTGAAGTCAAACTGAAACAATCTTTCCAGACAGAGTCCAACAGTTAAAATTGAATCAACAAAGGATGTGGCCACCAGCGGGTGTGGCCACGGGATCTGAAAAGACTGCACAGCTCTGATAAAAGGAACTAGGCAGCTGTGCAATTTTATGTCTTTGTTTTATTTCTTCATCCACGCATGAGCAATAAAGACACAGAGAGCTCTGCTTTGATACTCATTAGAGTCACAGATGAATATTTATAGAACAATGAATGATAATAATAAAGTGGTCAGAATGTAGTAGTTCAGTGAAACATGGTCAAAATAACATTACCACCATAATATACCTTTCTGAGAAAACAGTGTCTCCTGAGAAACTAAGGGAGTGCTGGTATTCTGGAGATTCCAGGCACACATGCTCAAGGTGACAGCTTAATTCACCAAACATTTTAAAGTCATAGGAACATTATTTCACAGTTATTTCCCCTACAAAAGGATGTCTTGCAGAAAGACTCTTGCTGAGGGCAAAGAGATAGGAGGAACTCTGGGAGATCCAGCAGCAGAGGGCTCAGTTCCCAGTGAATGACCTCAGGGGCATCAGAGTAATGTGTAGCAGTGTATGTGAGCTGCTATTAGTCAAGGTGAACAAGGAGCAAGGGATTAAAGAGGTGTGCTGTGGTGCCAATAGGTGAGTGTGGTTTATGAGTTATGGGTCCTCACTTTTGGCACAGTACGCTGGGGTGTCACAGGTGCTATTGCCCACATAATGGGTCCCAGTAGCATTTGCCACTGCTGCAGCTTATGAGCAGCAGTCAAGTCGCTCCGCTTTTCACCTTACCTTTCCTATTTATTTTTTCCAATCTGGTCATCAGCCATGGCACTTTGCTCTACATGACTCCAGGCTGGTTTTCAAGCTTAAACCATGACAGGATTTTATTCTCTGAATCATATTTGAGAGCAGCTTCTGAGACAGGTAAAGAGAGACTTCTGATTTCTGACTCTGAAGAATTCCGTGGAGCTAGAAGAGAATCACCTCTCTAATTTGCTTGGGAAACAATATAGGAAACTCATTTAAAAGACAACCCAAATGTCGCTCAACCAACTAGTGGGTAAAGAGAATGTGGTACATCTACACAATGGACTTTGCAGGTAGATGGAACTAGAAGCCATTATGCTAAGTGAAGACACACGGTCCCAGAAAAATAAATGACATAGGGTGTCCCTCATTTGTGGATCCTAGCACCAAATCTCTATTTGTAAGACAAACTGAATAATTCTATTTTTTCTTCTTTTTTAGTAAATATGATACCTGATGTTATTCATCAACTTAATATGTAATATAATAATGCAAAGTAATATTTTTCTTTACCTGCATACACCTCTACTGTTAAAATGTGAATCCCTAAACATGTGTTGAAATGAACCTACAGTTTATTTTCAGATGCCATAATTTTGGTTTTGCTATATGTGTGGTGTGTGTATTGCATATTTTGGAGCAATAAAAATTGGAAGGAACAACAATAAAAAGACTGTGTCAAAGAACTGACTGAAACAGTAAACTTCTGCCATAAATAGTAAACTTGTGCATCGAAAATTTTAAAAAAGACTGAGAAAAAGATGAAAGACATGTATGGCAGAATGCATGACCTCTGGGGGGTGGGGGGTAAGGAAGGGGGAATGGATCTAAGTTTGATTAAGAAATGTATGAAATGCCCAAAATCTCAATAAAAAGAGAAAAGACAAGATTTTTACTTATATAGTTGGATAACACCACATCTGTATCTAATCCCTAAGATTTGGAGATAGGTTAGTGAATTCAACATGATCAGTGCTCTTTACTGCTTAGTACTAGTAGTAAAATTAGGAGAAAACACTTCAGTTTTTAGGAATTCACACCCGGGCTCTTTCATAGCAGGACTTGACAAGACAATAATGGAAATTGCTAATCACTGTGGCTTACATTCCTGGCATGAAGAAGGCATCTAATGACTGAAGCTTACTACAAATATGGCAACATTAAATGATGGAATTGGGAGACATTAGGGATGTATACTTAAAGAGAATCTCCAAGTTTGAGGCTGCAAAAATGACCCAGCAGTGAAGAGCATGTGCTGCTCTTTCAGGAGACCTTGGTTTGGTTCCCATCACCTGCATTGGATGTCTCACAATGGCCTAAAACTATAGATCTGGGGAGTCCAATGCCTCTGTAGGCACCTGCCTCACACAAACGGATACACAGAATTAAAAATAATAAAATAAATCTCTTTTCAAAAAGAAAATCAGAAATTTAATCAGGAATGTACCTAGGAGTTGTATGCGCATTGTAAAAGAAAACCCTAGAAAATATTTGAAATTAGGAAATGCACTAAAAATAAGAGTACAACTTTATGAACACAAATGATACTATTAGTGTCACAATGCCTGTGAAATGCAAAGTTAAAAAAAATACACTTTTTTGCTTGGTTATTTTTAGAGACAGGGTCTCCCTGTGTAACTTAGGCTTGCTTGCCTTGAACATAAAATCTTCCTACCGTGATCTCCCTGGTGCTGACATCACAGGAGTATACTATCATGACTGTCTTAAAGTTTTGTTACACATGTGAAAATTTTGTATGTTTAATTGATTCCTTTAAAGAAAATCAAGGAGATAACCTTAGGCAAAACCCAGCCCAGAACTCTGGCATCATAATCCATGGGGAAGATGGAGAGAGACGTGTGCATCTCCTTAACCATTATCTCAGGGACATACCTCATAAGGATAAGAGGAAAACCAAATAAGAGGAAAATGGGGGCTCCCAAACCCTCCCAACAATTCCCTTGTTCAATCAAGGGGAGATTTCTGTTTCTAATGAAATTCTACATGTTACCTGTAAGAAATTCACAGAGCTGCAGGGTACTCACCTCGAGGTCTGTGTGCTCACAGGCTCCATGGAGCAGTGCTCTGGGAAGGCAACTCTTCTCATGTCATATTTGCGCTATTTACTGTCCAGCATTCTTATGGAAGGAAAGTAACAACAGTAACTACTCTGATCCCTGATCTGCTCATCCTACTGATATTTTTTATGTCATAAAAGTTTTTATCAAGCTACAGCACTCGTGTCTTCTAAATAGAGATCCTTAGCACTGTTAATTATTTTTTAACTGTTTATTATTTTACCCTCCTTACTTTCACCTCATGGAACATATGTTACTTTCTTCAAGAAACATACCAAAGGACAAGCAAGAGTTAGGTAATAAGTCTAATGTGTATCACGTCTGTTTTAGTTACTTTAATTAAACAGCAAAGGCAGACTGAATTAAAAAAGATTTATTTAGGTCATAGTTCAAGGGCATCAGTTTCAGCATTAGTGATACAGGGACTTAAATAACCAGATTGGTTGTCCTTGCATGAACTTAAAAGCATTCTGGACTTAAAAACAAATTTTCATGTGGTAGTTTTTTAGAAAGCATTAGAGGCTCCAGCAGGGCCTATAAAGACTCCCATAGAAAAGAGCTTCGGTCATTTGGACAAATATCTACACCACTGCAGACATCATGACTGCCTCTTATCCTCCAGATAGTTCCCATAATATAAAACATTTTGTAGACATGTATCATAAATTACTGATGCTTTCTTTGAAAGAGTGTTAACACAGATTCTAAGTTTTTCATTCTGTTCAGGTCTTTGCAGAAACAACCCTCCTCCCCAGCCATGCATGTACCTCAGAACACCCTGAAGAAAGTGATCTGAAGCTGCGTTGGACATTATTAAACACCTAGCTCATCTTAGTAAAGGCAGCATATTTGAGCCCCACAGCCAGGCAGTGGCATGCTTTTTTCTGGAGAGTTTAACTCTCAGATCAAGGACAAGATTAGAGAAGGAGTGAAAGCTCGGCATCCCTGCCAGGTCCCTTTGCACACTCAGGTGCAGAGAACACAGTTGGGTCCCACTCCCTTCAGGACCAGTTTGTGTCTCTGTTTCTACCTAGGCAGAAACTGGAGAGAGATGATGGACAGGACTGGGTCCCCTCCAGGCAGCTCAGGAGAAGAAAGCACAGGAGTCTCCATCAGTAGCAGCTCAGGGAACAGGAGGAGAGCAGAGACTTTCCATGTCCTTCTGGCCAGAGGCCAGTGGGCTTCTCAGAATTCTTGCCATTCTGTTGCCTGGGACTGATGCACCACCTAGGCTTCACCCTCAGCATCATGGTCACTGTGTCTGCTGCAGTGTCACTGCACAGCATCTAGGATTCTGGAGCTGGAACTCTGAGCATGAATGCAGGATGCAGGGGCATAGTGACTGTGGACACACCAGGTGTTTCATGTAGTTCATAATGGGAGAGCAGAATTGGGATCCTGAGCTCCAGTGTCACACTCTGACTGTGGCACCTACACAGCTGTGCACCAGTGAGGCCATTTCCTGGGGCTTCCTTTCCAAACCCCCACCATGGCATCTGTTGAAAGAGAAGCTTTTGGGCTCTCCCTTCTCTCCCTTCTTGTGGCCTTCCTACAAGTTTTTTAACCATTTTAGAATAATCCACAACACTATCAGTTTTATTAGCACTTTTAGAAGCTGGCAATACCAAACAATTGCCAACAGAATCTCCTGCCTTGTGGTGATTCTCTCTGGTCATCTCCACTCTGCTCTGCTACTGAAGTCAGATAAAGGACATCGCCTGACCTCTACTTTTCCCATATAACTTTAGCGATGTGGTTTGGGGTGGGGGGGTGCTGTCTCTGCCAGCAATGTCAAGTTCAGTACTTTTCCTAATGCTAACAAGAAGCTAAAAGCTACATGATAGGGATGGTGGAATCAGAGGATAAGAATCTCTTTTCCACTTTCTGTAATGCCTACATGTGGCTTAGACTATATTGTACCAAGTTTCTTTTGAAAAGTAAAAGTATTGGGGGCTGGAGAGATGGCCTAGCGGTTTAGAGCGTCGACCGCTCTTACAGAGGACCAGGGTTCGATCCCCAGCACCCACATGGCGGCTGAGAACCGTCTGAAACTCCAATTCCAGGAGAACTCCAGTTCCAGGGGAATCCGACACCCTCTTCTGACCTCCGCAGCATTGCACGACACGGGTGCACAAACCTACATGCAGACAGTACATTCATACACATACAGAAATAAATAAAAAATTAAAAAAAAAGAAAAGTAAAAGTATTGTTTAATCAATTTTATTATGTGAAAATAATGAACATTAAGGAAATGTCCATGTATTAGAGAATGCCTGTAATCCTAGCCTTGGGATACTGAGAAAGGTAGATTGTCAGATCAAGGTCAATCTTGGCTACATATTGACATCCAGGCCACCAATAGTACAAATAAGAACTACACTTTCCAGACAGTAAGAAGCATTCCTCCATGGCCTGTGCCTCAGCTCCTGCCCTGAGTTCCTGCCTTGGGCTCCCTGAGTTATAAAATGTGACCCAGGAGATGTGAGCTGAATAAACCCTTTCCTACCCAAAAAGAAAAAAAAAAAGAAAAAAAAGAACTACATTTTCCACCCCAAAATGCATTAGGGCAAAACTGTTCACAAGGTACATATTTTAGCTAAGGGGAAATAAAGAATGCAATATCTGCACTTCTCAGTGAGCATGCAAGGTCTTAGCGACATGGACATCTCTGCTGATCAGGACAAAGGGGCTGAGACCAGCAAAAGCAACTTCTAGAAATGCTTTAATATTTCATATAATGGAATTATGTGTCAGCATGGGAGCCACATTTAGAAGGAAAAAATGAAATTCACCCAATAAAAGCTAAGAACGAGGTCATGGGAATGAGAGTACTCTGTATAGCTCTGATTTCTAGGCTGGAATTGTTTGCCAACCCAGCATTATGAAGATAGATGGCAAGCTTGTGATGTTTATACAGGTGGAGAGCCATGGAACCACTGCTCCAGTCCATGAGAGTCTGAAAGATAACATCATGAAGAGTCATGAGAGAGAGAAAAATTAACCTAACTGTGTCCCTGGAGGACAGCATATAGCAATTCCCAGTCTGCATTCCAACTCTGTTCATAGTTCTGCCTGCTGTGATGTAGTGCAACAAGTTTGAACTTATCAGAGAACTCCTCAAAAGAGGAGGAGATAGAAAAGAACTTGCTGTGCAGTCTATGGTTTAAGCTTTGTCCACAAGGCTGTCCTGGGACTGATGGTGACAGCCTGGACCATGCTGAGGAGACAGGTAGTGCAGATGGTCATAAATGAAAATGCTAAGTGAATGAGGATAAAGTCTATGGGGTTTTTTCAGATCTCAGGACAAAAGTATACATCAGGATGATCCCCACAATTCCACATACATTGAGAGGAAATATTATTGTCTGAGGAAGGTTCTTCCAAAACATCTTCTAACTTCATGCACATCACTAGGAAAAAAGGGAGAAACATGTTAGGTTTAATCTGTTTACTCTGAGGATCTGAATGATCTCAATCATGTAAATGCACATGCTTCCTTCCCAGATGCTGCCTTGGTCATGTTCTTTGCTTCTTTTGGTTATCATGTTCCCAATCATGTGGCAGTGATAATCTATGCACAAATCTCATGGTTTCTTGAAGATCCTTCTGTCTATCTTCTTTCACAAACTGTAGGTTCCCAATGCCCACAAGGCCTTGTATAAAAACTCTGGATTACAGCAATAAACCCAGTTCCCATCTCTCTCTCTCTCTCTCTCTCTCTCTCTCTCTCTCTCTCTCTCTCTCTCTCTCTCTCTTTCTCCTCTCCTCTCCTCTCCTTTCCTCTCCTCTCCTCTCCTCTCCTCTCCTATTATATCAAGCCTCGTTTCCAAATCCTCCCTCTCCCTACCAGGGCTTAGAAGTGGGTTCTATGAGCCCTGGTCCAAGTGGGGGGAGGGGAGAAGAACACCTCCTGGAAGGCAGCACACACAGGGTACATACATTCAAAACCACAACTTTTGCACAATGTGGGGCACAACCACAACATGGAGCACAACCACAACGTGGAGCAAAATCACAATGTGGGGTACAGCCACAATGTGGAGCACAGACTTTCATAAAACAAGGAAAAAGGTAAGGTTTATGATTTTCGGGTTGTATTTGCAACCCCATGCCTCTCCTGAGTGAGGCAAGTTTATGGGCAGCGACTGTGTCAGACTCAGCCAAGTCCCACCATCTCCCAAGTGGGGGTATCATTTTTGGTTCAGCCTGTCTCTCAGCCCCAATGTCTTTCTCTAGTGAGACAAAAATTCCAGAGGATTCAGAGTAGGGAAGTGAGCCATCCCTGAAAGGTAAAGGTGTTCAGGGTAGTGGTCAAGTTTGGCACATCATGGAGGATAAGCTTTCAATCTTGTCTTTAGCTTTTCTTCTAACCTTTAACTTTGGTTTCCACTGGCCCAAGAAAATCATTAACCTAATTGGGTTCCCACCTGCTGAGCCAAGCAGCTGCAAAAGCTTTCTGCCTGTAAGCTCTTTCTATTTACTATCATTTCTCTCCCTTTCCATCCTAAATAAATCCACATGCACGCATACACACATGCACCAGCTAGACTCAGACCAAGGGAACAGAGGCCACACTCAGTGATGGCACAGTGCCAGCCAGGTTGCTGGAGGGCAGGAGCTGTGGCCTGCCAAGTCTTGAGAAGAGTACAGGGGAAGTTCCAAACATCTCTCAGGAAAGAGAAATTCGGCTTGGGCGCTCCACCATGGGCCATTGTGCCCGTCCACCTCTCGGCAGCATGGGACCTTGTGCACCAGGAGACTACAAACCCCAGAATTCTTTGCAGCCATGTTAACTTCCTTTTTTTAACATTCTAAGTCAGCAGACTACAATTCCCAGAATGCTTCAGGCCTGTCGCCCCACAGAGAAAAACTTCAAATGATTTGTGTTCTTTCTCAAATAGATCTCCAAAAATACACAGAGAAAATGTACTTTCAAACCTTACTGTGCTTTTTCTTATGGTACTTATTCGAAATTGAGTTTAATTGTACTGTTCCTTACATATAATTTTTCTCGAGATAATATTTTTATAGTATGACCATTCAAAATCCGTTAAGCTAAATTTCATCCCAAGCATGCTTACTAAGATATTAAATTTCTAAATCTAATACATGGGTACCCCCTCAAAAAAAAATCTTTAAATAAAATGTGCACAATTAATCAATTAATTAAGAAGTCCCAGGCAATTCTAAACTCAATTAATTAAAAACGTCCTAGACAATTTTGGAGTCTTTTAGATGTGTTTTAACCTTTTTATTTATTTTTTTTTTAATTTTTTATTTATTTCTATATGTGTATCAATGTACTGTCTGCATGCAGGTCTGTGCACCCATGTCGTGCAATGCCGCGGAGGTCAGAAGAGGGTGTCGGATTCCCCTGGAGCTGGAGTTCTCCTGGAATTGGAGTTTCAGACGGTTCTCGGCCGCCATGTGGGTGCTGGGGATTGAACCCGGGTCCTCTGTAAGAGCGGTCGGCGCTCTTAACCACTAGGCCATCTCTCCAGCCCGAGTTTTAACCTTTTTAAAATTCACAGGCTTCTAGACCACGTGGCCTGTAATCTAGCTGAAATAACAAGTCATCCTAATTCATGTTTATCTGTAACTATCTAAAATTAACACCTTTTCTTTATTTCAGCATCCTAAAAGCAAAACAAGGCAGATGTGTTTGAAGATTTTCAAGCCAGCTTGGTCTGACAAAAGACTTTAACACTAATTAAATGCTCTTTAGCAGCTATTGGTCATTTTAAAAACTCAGTTAAAAACACTCTAAAGTTTTGGTTAAAAATTAATTTGTTATAATCTTACTGTTTACATAAATTTAGTGCTTAAATTCAGTAAAGGCTAACTCTACAACTAAGATTAACCTTTTTCCAATTAACTTGTAATTCTACTGCTTACATAAGTTTAGTATTTAAATTATGTAAAGGCTAACTCTAGAGCCAAGATGGACCTTTTTTTTCTCCCTAACTCAGGTCTGTTAGTATATTTAAACAGCTAATAAATTAATTAATTTATTAAGGGTAAGTATAAATTTACACATGTGATAGTTCAAAGTTTTATTGAGTATGTACTCTCATCTACTGGTTATGATCCACCACCCAGTAAGGATCTGTAAAAACCCATTCTATAAAATTTATACCATAAAGTACTGTATCTAAGGGTTGTAATATATAAAGGTTACAATTATATACATAAACGGTATTTCTTCAGGATCAAGTCTTAATCAGGTAACAATGTATGTTTAATCAATGTTTATCTAACTTATTTTTACTTTTATACAAAATTTATTCACACATTATATAATACTAAGCTAAATTACTTATGTTGCTTAAAAATTGGTCAAATATTGTCAATGTAAAAGATTGGTCACACTTAAATTTATGGGAACTACAAGTTGTTATTACTCTTACTCCTAATTCATACTGTATTTCCAGGTGACAGCCTTGACATTGATGTATATCAGTGTTCCCAGTGTCTTTCTATGATGTTACCTGTAACACCCCCCCCCTTTTTTTTGGTATTTTTGAGACATGGTCTCCCTTTAGTCCCAGCTGACCTGGAGGTCACTTTGTAGACCAGGCAGGCCTTGAACTCACAGAGATCCACCTGCCTCTGCCTCCCAAGTGCTAGGATTAAAGGCGTGTGCCACCACGCCGGCAACATCTCCTTTTTAATCTACAAGATAACTTAGCTTCATTTTTTTTATAACTTAGCTTTAGAAGACTGTAGTGTGCCTCTTTATCAATGATGGACCTCAAAACACCAGATCCTGTATGGGTATGTAATACTATGATTTTCAAAAAGGGTAAATTCTCCACAATAAAAGGAAAAATAAATATAATGCCCTCCAAAATACAGCTTAACTTCTTCCTTACATTAAGAGACATTAGATGTCTTGGAGGAATATTCTATTTTTCAAAAAAATTTATTAAAATATATCAAAGCCAGGTACGGTACTGGCTGGGGCTTCTCCCAACAGACAATTGTATCAGTAAAAAATAAACACCTGACTTTTATCAAAACCAGGTACTGTACTGGCTGGGACTTCTCCCAATAGCCAATTGTATCACTAAAAAAATATTACAGCTGTCTTTCTTCAAGCTAAAAATCAGGCCCAATAAATCTATCAAGGCTAAAAGGCCATGGGTAAAACCCCATGTACTAAATTGATACATTATTTTGTTTTTCAAACTTCATGTTAAAGGGCTAAAATATTTTATTCTTTAAAGGATTTTAATGAGCCTTCATCCATTTATTTACTAAAATATTTTCTATAAATACCCACAGTAACATAAAAGAATGGTATTTCTTTTTTTTTCCGGTATTTTCGAGACAGGGTCTCCCTGTAGGCCCAGCTGTCCTGGAACTCACTCTGTAGACCAGGCTGGCCTTGAAGTCACAAAGATCTGCCTGCCTCTGCCTCCCAAGTGCTAGGATTAAAGGCGTGTGGCACCACGCCTGGCTAAGAATGGTATTTCTAACCACCAGTGCCAAACCAACAGCACAACCTAGTGTAATAAATAGTGTTTACTTAAGTGCCTATGCTTTTACTATTTATATTCCATCAGTAAATTGCTGAAAACACCCCCTGGAATGCCTAACTCTTGCTCAGTCCGAAGCCAACTGCTGAGCCCCTGTGCTCATATCTAGGCCCACCACCCTCTGCCCTCTGGTAAAGACCTGGAGCCGAGCTGCCAACCCCCTGCTGGGAAAAGGCTGGAAAGACTACAAGGCCCTAGGTGCTAACTTCAACAACAAAGAATAGATTGCTCTACCCACCCTTCCCCTCTTCCTCTTCAAAGCCTAGGAGCTGCTCGCTAAAGAAAAAATCTGCCAGAGGCCAAAAGGATAGTTGTGGACTCTCATAGACTGGACTTTATTCCATAAATATAGTCATGTACAGGTCTTTCCTGCCAAACTTCAGACTTTGAGGGGTACAATTAAAATCACTATGTATGTTAAAAAGGAATCAAATAATACCTGTATGTCTTGGGGGGAGAAAAAAATGTTACTTTTAGAGGGAAAATGTCATTCACATGTCTATGTCATGGGAGAAAAATGTTGTCTTTATATATGGGAGAAAAAAATGTTACTTTTAAAAGGAAAATGTCACTCACATTACCTGTATGTCTTGGAGGGAGAAAAAGTATTACTTTTTCTTTGTCACTTTTTAAAGTTCCACCACTTGAGGGAAAAGATACATACTCAGTTTTAAGTCTCTTTGCATCCTTCACATGGTTGGTTTGTGATGCACTGGCACCAGTTTCTGTGTTTCCTTTGATAGGTGTAGAAGCATTTGAGGCTTTGGGAGCTTTGGCAGTTGCCTCTGCAGCCTTTTCTGACTCTGTGTTAAGAGGGGAATCAAATAATACCTGTAAGTCTTTATATATGAGAGGAAAATGTTATCTTTATATATGGGTTGTTGACAAAGCCCTATTGCCTGTCCCCTACCCAAGTCCCTCTAGGCCACCTAAATAATCCCTTTGTTAAGACTAATCTCCACTTTAGGAGGTCAGCTTCCTGGTTTGTCAAAAGCCAATTTGGGGTTACAGGCCAGAGTGTCCTAGTCCAATATCAAGCCACCCTTAAAAAGCCATCCCTTTCTCATCTGGAGAAGGATGGCAACACTGCTCCATTTTAATAAATAGGAGGAGCTGTAGGACTAAAAATTTGTCTGGCTAGAAGTGGGTATCTGCAATTATTGTCCCAGTAGCCCCCAGGGGATTCGAGATATGCAGTACTCCTACTTCACCTGGGACAAAGCTCTAGAACCTGAGGTCTCTCTCTTGACATATGGAGCATAAATCACACTTCCAGCTTACTATACACATACCCAGGTACTGTTGCCCCCCAGTAGGAGCTGCATTGGGTCACACTTCCCAGAGTATCCCCAAAAGAAAAAATAATAATAACAATATGTGACAACAAAGCTTTTTTTAATAAAAGAAAAAGGAGGAGATGTAGGTTTCCCACTTGGCAAAAGCACTTAAGGAATCAGCAAGCAACCTCCAAGCCTGGACCCCTGCTGATCTCTTGCTTGCCTGTGAAAACCTGCCTGGCACTAACTGTCTCTGGGCAAAATATTGTCACATTTCTATAGTGATCTGGAGTATACGGCCTGAAATCCTGCTTGTCCTAACCCCCAATCCTGTATGTCCCAACCCTCACAAGTTCTTGTATAAAAACTCTGGGTTACAGCAATAAACCAAGTTATTTCCCTCATGGAATTGCTCCCAGTTCCCACCTCTGGGTCCAACTCTCTCTCTCTCTCTCTCTCTCTCTCTCTCTCTCTCTCTCTCTCTCTCTCTCCTATTCTTTCAGGCCTCACTTCCAAATCCTCCCCCTTCCTACCAGGAAGGGCTGTATAATAATTTGGCCAAGAATCTGCCTTCATTCTCCCCACGTCCTGAGAATATGAGTAAGATCAAATTTAAACACAATGGACTAAATTTTTGGCAGAGAAAATTTTAGGACAGATAAACATTCTGGTTGGTTCTGAGGAAGCAGCAGTAATGTTTAAAGACATCAGAATATTTATCTTCTGTGCTGCACTGGGACAGTAAGAAAGGTATCTTGAAGCTCCCTCTTATTTAGATCTAAACTTATTTAAAGGAAGAAAGCATAAACCAAAGGGGATCCCCGCTACTCAAAAGCAGTTGCCTAGGATAGTGTTTGGCAAAGTCAGCACACAGAACCTGATACAACTGTGACCTACTACTCTAGTTGAATGCAGAACTTGGCAGCATAATACATGTGGAACTGGTTTTTATATATTTTTATTGGCCATTTGTACAATTCATACAATGGTTCCCATTCAAACGCAGTCCCCACCATATGCCACCCCCATCAGAACTCATGCATTACAACATCCAAGCTAAGCCCTATCCAAATTAAGTTCCCAAACCCAGATATCCTTCTGTGCAAACAGATC
Organism: Rhizomys pruinosus; assembly: GCA_009823505.1. Taxonomy (NCBI): domain Eukaryota; kingdom Metazoa; phylum Chordata; class Mammalia; order Rodentia; family Spalacidae; genus Rhizomys; species Rhizomys pruinosus. Next base: position 68,460 of record VZQC01013734.1, read on the forward strand.
CACTGGAGTCTAGTGAGCACATCTAGAAATCCTAGATAAGGCATACTCTTCCTCATCCAGCAGTACTCAGTCTCTTGTAGTTCTCAGTCCAGGGCCATTCCCTCACTCTTGATCCACTTTGAGATCTTGTCCCAGTTGGCAAGGGACCCAGCTCCATGCTGACAGTGCCACAAGTTCACATGTTAAATCTAGTAGGTGAGAAGAAATAACAAAAATCAGAGGAGATATTGAGATAGAAACAAAGAAAACAATACAAAAAATCATTGAATCTAAGAGCTGATTCTTTGAAAGGTTAAACAAGATAGACAGATCTATGGCCCAGGTAACCAAAAGAAAAAAAGAGCAAATAGAAATTAACAAAATTGGGGATGAAATGGGAGACATCATGCCAGACACCAAAAAAATCCAGAACATTGTAAGGGAATACTTTAAAAATCTATGCACTGGGGCTGGAGAGATAGCCTAGCAGTCAAGAGCACTGACTGCTCTTGCAGAGGACCCGGGTTCAATCCCCAGCACCCACATGGTGGCTAAAAACTGTCTGTAACTCCAATTCCAGGAGAACTCCAGTTCCAGGGGAATCTGAGACCCTCTTCTGACCTCCGCAGCATTGCACGACACGGGTGCACAAACCTACATGCAGACAGTACATTCATACACATACAAAAAAGTAAATAAAATTTTAAAAAAATATATAAAAATCTATGCACTATTAAATTTGAAAACATAAGCAAAATAGGTGAATTTTTAGAGTCATGGACACCACCAAGGTTAAACCAAGAAGAGGTCAACAGCCTAAAAAGACCCATAACAAAGGACGAAATTAAAACAGTAACAGTACCTCAACAGCCTGGAGATACTGTGCAACAGTGGCAGCCAAGTGTCTTTATATATCCCAAATCTATTTGGCTATTGGCTCTCTCCTTGGAGGAATAACTCACAGCAGATGCCACAAGCTTGTGTCCTCTGGTGGTTGGGCGATGTTGTGAGCCACAGTAAGAACTTGTCACCCTTTATAGAGAAACCACAGTTTGCGGATTAGCATGCCATCCAAGCATCTGTGTCTATGCTCACAGCTTAGCTTGACATACTAAGTGGTACTGCTTAAATGCCTGTACATCCAATAGCTTGTGCTTTGTTAATATGACTAAAAAGGGTATCACTGGGAAAGCTGTCAATCCAAGAAGGGAAACAACCTGAATAGGCTGGAGTCCAAAATGACAACTCCAAAGAAATTAGACTGTTTTCTTCTCACTCACTTGTGCCCCTTTCCCAAAGCCCAGGGAACAAACTGTGGAAGAGGAGGCGTGGTAGATTGTAAGGGCTGTGGAGAGATAGGGGTGAATCATGAGACTACAGGAATATAGTCTGGACTCTTGATTGATCAACATGTCTGTGCATACAAGTTTCTCCAACTGGTCTATGGGAACATTGGGTTGTTCAAAATTTTGACATAGATACTTGCAAAATGCACCAATTACCTGATTATATGACATAATGAGTGACATCAATGCTATCTGCAAACAACTGTGTCATTGTATTGTAGAATCCCTTAAAAAAATAAATAAAATTAAAAACAACAACAACAACAAAAAAACAGTAACACTAAACTTCCCAACTAAAAAAAAGCCCAGGCCTAGATGGTTTTAGGGCAGAAGTCTAACAGATATTCAAAGATGATCTACAACAAATACTGTTCAAACTATTCAAAAAGATAGAAACAGAAGTAGCACTTCCAAACTTCTTCCATGAAGCCAGCATCACTCTAATACCCAAACCAAGTAAAGATACACCAAAGAAAGAAAACTATAGGCCACATATGTTTAATGAACATAGATGAAAAGATACTCAACAAAATACTTGAAAACCAATACAGATGAATACTTATAGGAATGAAACTTTGCCTGGCTTGAGGGAAGAACTTGTAAGACCTGTCCTGAGACACCTCTGAGAATTATCTGATATCTCTGTGGGCATTTCAGTTGTCTCTGTGAGTTATCTGTAGCTCCGGAAGGTCTGGGATACTACAATGTTTTCTTGCCTCGCCAATCTTTGCAAAGTTCCAGGACCAGAAAGCCCCTTCCCCTGAGGCATTGAGCAGAATGTTGCACCTCTAGTTTACCTGTTGCACAAACAGGAGCTCTGCAACCCCCCAATTAGAGCCAAGGTGGCTCACCCTTCCCTTCTGCCTGCCTCCCCCCCACACTTCCTTGCCCAGAGCACAGTAACCTTTGGTATATAAACACTGCTGGCATGAATAAATGAGAGAGTCTATTCTCCCAGAGCTCGCCTTCTGAGTCTGTGTCTCTTTTTGTCTTTCCTTGTCTTTCTATTCCGTCGTTTAACCTCCCCACAGCTCCCCTCCCCTCTCCTTGCCGGAGCCAAGCTGAGAGGTTGTCTGCCTGCAGGCAGGAGACATCCCTGAAGCTTACAGGGAGGGAAGATCAACATGTGGAATGCGGTCACGCATGACTCAAAGACTATAACCCCCCAGCACACACCAAAAAGTTCATTCGCCATGATCAGGTAGGCTTTATTCCAGAGATGCAAGAATAATTCAACTTATGTAAGTCAATAAATGTCATAAAACATATAAATGGACTTGAAGACAAAAATCACATGGTCATATCACTAGATGCAGAAAAGGTCTTTGACAAATTCCAACATGAATTCATGTTAAAAGCCCTAGAAGGAATAGGTCTGGAGGGAACATACCTAAATATCATTTGTTATATACAGTAAACCCACAGCCAACATAATTTAAAATGGAGAAAAACTGGAAGCTTTCCCATTAAAATCAGGAACCAGACAGGGTTGACCTCTGTCTCCACTCATTTTCAATATAGTGCTTGAAACCATTGCAAGAGCAATAAGACAAGAGAATTGAGGGAGTTAAAGGAGTACTAAATGGAAAAGAAGACATCAAAGTATCTCTATTTGCAGATGTTATGATATTATACATAAGAGATCCAAAAATTCCACCAGAAAACTACTATAAATGATTAATACTTTCAGTAAAGTAGCAAGTTACAAAATCAACTTACAAAAATCAGTAATGTGTCTATATACCAACAACAAGCAATCAGAAAAAGTAGACCCTCCAGTTCACAATAACTTCAAATATCAGATGGCTGAAATTGGATTTACTCATGTTTGGGTCTTCTATTCTGTTCCACTGATATAGCTGTCTATTTTTGTACCAGTACCATGCTGTTTTTTATAACTACAGCTCTGTAAAATAACTTGAGATCTGGTATGGTAATGCCCTGCATTGTTCTTTTTGTGCAAGACTCCTGCCTTGGGACTGTGGGGAGGCTAAAGACAGCACCAGGGTGCTGAAGAAAGTGGAACCCAATGTGTCTAACACATCATGCATTATACTGCAAGATTTCTTTTCCAGCATTGTCATTGTATGCTGAAGTCTAGGTTATAAATGATTAAATGCTGAGAGTTTGTATCTGTAAAATGACTGTTCTCTGTGTACTTCAGGAAGTAGATGATGTCATCATGCATCTCCTTCTTTGGTTTTCTTTTCCTAGGATTTCTCACTTTTGTAAGCCCTATCTTAAATTGCCTAAATCCTAAATCAGATTTGGGTCATTTGAGACACTTAATACATCACATCTCTGTTATTCCAACAAAATTATAGAACGGGTAGGGCTGAGCATTATCCCAGAGTGTTCAGAACATGACAGGAATTATTTTTTGCCAATGCTTTGTTGAAGCTCTGTGCATTTCATACAAATCAAATTACATTAAAATCAAATCTAGACCTGTGCCCCCTCCCTGTCCCCCACCTCATCAGAGCTCATGCATTCTGCCAAACATGTTTTTTATCTTTTTCTCAGTCTCAAAATTCTCTATGCAGAAGTTTACTTTTTCAAGCAGAAGTTCACCATTTCAGTCAGTTCTTTGACACAGACTTTTCTGTTGTTGTGACAGGAATTATTTAAAGGATAAGCTTTGTCCTAGATATGCAATGCATATTTATAGTTTTCCCCAACAGTCTTGGCATAAACAGTATTTTAAGTTAAATCCAGTACATACAGATATTTATCAATGTCATGAAAATGTAAAAATGTAACCATTAAAACCCAGAAATTCACCCAAATATAGAAGTCTTTTGAAAGCTAATAATGATGACAGTGTCACAATGCAGGTTAAATTGGAGGCTAAAGAAATGACTTCTTAAGCCAGGGAGAGGCTCAGTGGGTAAAAAGAGATTGCCACAAAACTTGATGAACTGAATATAGATGCCAAACCCCACTGAAAAGTTGGCACAGTAGCATAAGGATTTGTAGCCATAGTGTGCCCCTGTGGGGAGGCAGAGACAGAGAGTCTCACTCTTAATGCTAGTGTGCTCCTTTGTAAAGGCAGAGACAGGAGAATCTCCATTGCTCACAGACAAGCTACAGACAAGGTACACTGATTTACGCAGCAGTGAAGAGATCCTGTCTCAGATAAGTTGGAAAAGTGAAGACTGAAACACTAAAGTTGTCCTTATACCTCCCACATATATGCTATGGCTCACATACCTGTATCCTCATATGCACCTGCATCCCTAAACATGAACATGAGCATGTATATAGTCATATCACACACACACACACACACACACACACACACACACACGAGTGATTTCCATCTAGAAACCTGAAAAGACTATATCTTTCAAAGTCCTGGATCAATCAATCAGAGGGATATCCTTATACAAAGTGCTATCCCAGAGCTCTGTGATGACAGCAGATCCCAAACAGGGACAGAGATATTCAAGCACTGCTGAGCAACATCTGTGAGTGGACCCTTTCATCTTTCTGGCCCCAGGTACATGACTTTCCATCTCAGATGAGGAGGGCAGATCCTCAGATACAGAGATACTCTATCTCCAATTCCTTTTATTCTTCAAGGCCTGATTAGCATTTGTGCTTCTAAGGAAAACATACTTATGAGTATATTAGAGAACTGTCTGATCTGTTGACTGTAGTGGCTGTGGTATAGACAAGCTGTGTCTGAGTCTCTCTAGCAGGTAACATTTTCCTGGACATTCAGAGTTTGCAGAGTTCTTGGCTACCATAAAGTATCATCAAAACTCCAATTTACAAAATTGTTACCATGTGAGACACAAGTGTTCTTCCAGGATTGGTCCCTCATGTATAATTTCTATTTCCCATCTGCAATTACATCTGTATTGCTTACCAGTTATCCTTTTCTTAGTTAAGAATTATTATTTTTAAAGTTGGGATGAGATATGACAAAGGGAACACTAGCTAAGTTTGTTAATCTGAAGTTTCCCAATTCCCAGAACATATCCTTACTTTCTCAAAGTTACAAATTGTGAATCAGCATGGGAACCAGATTCTGAAACACAGAGTAACTCTTTTCCCTTTTAAGTCAACTCATTCTTTGAACACAGTATTATACTTAATGATGATCAGTACTGGGGACTTTCTGAGAAATGTGTAGTTAAGGACCAGGACAAGAGTCCTATTGTTTTCCTCATGCACATTGTCAGGTCAGGTCTATGCCACAAGCTGTGGTTTTATTTCTTAAACAACAATGGGATTCACATTCAAGAAGTGTCTCTCTCTCTAGGTCTGGGTATGGTGGTGCATGCCTTTAATCCTAGCAGTAGTGAGATACAGGCATCCAGATCTCTGTGAGTTCAAGGCCAGCCTGGTCTACATAATGACTTCCATTATGTAGACAGCTAGAGCTACAGGGAGACCTGTCTCAAAAAGACCAAAAAAAGTGTCTCTTGATTTTCCAGAAAAAACAAATCTGCTGTACAAAGCTTTAAGAGTAATCACTTAATTCATATATAATTAGGAATGTTTATTCTATTGGTTATTCATTTCCCTGAAAAGGAAGAGCTTATTAGTGTCTAATGCAGAGAAATGTAGATAACTGTAGGAACAGGGCTGAGATTAGATGTGAGAAGTGTATGCTCTCCCAAAATGGGAGCAGAACCGACTCAGACTTCGAGGCAAGCTTCAGGGTATCTATCTCTCTTTCTGATGTGAGCTATTCCTTCTTATCCTGAGCTGCATCTGCTTCACTAAAAATACTTGGTAGAATAGTATTGAATAAATGATAGAATAGTATTGGATAAAAATGATCACTAATTCCTGATTTTGAGTGAAGGGACAGGACACAGAGTGGTTGAGTAAGTTGCACTCATCAATGTAAAATTAAAAATGATGAAAATAAATGTATTTAGTTTGCCTTTATTTCATATTTCTGCCTTGTTTCTTATTGTATTTAGAAAAACATGTTCTGTCATTTTCATTTTGATCTATCTAACTATCATCAATCACATATCTATCATCTATGTATCTATCATTTATCTGTCTGTCTTGCTATCTGTGTTGTGTGTCTACATCTACTATATGCAGCCTTTGATTCTTTGAACTATGTAGGACGGCAAAGTCACATATTATCTGTATATTAGTACTTTTAAAAGATTCATTTTAATTTTATGTGTGTGAATATTTTGCCTGTCTGTGTATATGTACACTACATTTTTCATCAGCCTGTGGTAACTATACAAAATGTTTTCTTTCATTTTGACATTTTCTTATATATGTTGTTTAATCATATTCAATACCCCCTCACTTTCTAAGGTCCCCACAAAGGTGGTCCCCCCCCTCCGAAACAGTACATTTTTACTTCAGTGTTTTCTGCTTAAAATTATGTCTGTTTATTAGTGAAAGTGTCCAATATTTGTCTTTCTACATTTGACTCATTTTAAAAGGTCATGTACATTTTTTTCCATTTTACAGCAACACAATGATTTTGCACTTTCTGGTGAAGAACTCTCCATTGTGGATACACACCACATTTTTTTCATGTATTCATCCACTGGTTAACATGTAGGCTGATTACACTTTTTTGGAGCATTGTGAACAGCTCCACAACAAACACAGGTATGCAGGGGTTTCTACTACATGTAGCCTTCGATGCCTTGGAGTATGTTGAATGGCAGGGTCACATAGTATTTCTATATTTAGAGTTTTTAAAAGATCTATTTGTTTTTATTTTATAGGTATGTGAATCTTTTGTTTGTATGTATGTATGTAAACCACACATGTCCCTATACTTCGTGTTTAGAATAACCTCCATATTGACTTCCACACTGAGTAAACGGATTTACATTCTCACCAACTGTACAAGATTTTGCTTTTCCTTCATCTTGACAACACTTGGCATTTTTTCTTGGTAATAACCATTCTGAGTGGTGTCAGATGCTATTTATAGGCAGTTTTGATCTGCTTTTATTTTATTATTTTCATTTTATGTGTATGGGTGTGTTGCCTGGATTTGTGTAAGTGCACCTTTGTGCAGTACCTGTGGAAGTCAGAAGAGAGCCATTGATGCTCTGAAACTGGAATTATATCCAGTTGTTAGTCACCATGTGGGTGCTGGGATTCAAACCCTGGTCCTCTGCAAGTGCAGTCAGTGCTCTTTTCTGCTGAGACATCTCTCCAGGCCCAATTCACTTTTCTTTGTTTGACATCTGTGTTAGAAAGCTTCAGCTGCCAACATGACACACCTGATAAGATGGATTCTCAATTAGGATGCTTTTTCTCTTGGATTGTGAGGCCATGTCTGTGAGGCATTTTCTTGATTTTGTGTCCTGAATTGTATAAGAAATTCCTGGGCTGTATAAGAGTGTAGGCTGTGCATAGGACAGGCTATCAAGGCAGCAAGCAGCATTCCTCCATGGTCCGTGCTTTGGTTCCTCCCCTGCTAAAGTTCCTACCTAGCTTCCTTCCTTGATGTACTGCAAGATGTAAGGTGAAATAAGCCCTTTCCTTTCCAAGTTGCTTTTGGTCCATGTTTTATCATAGCAACAGAAAATAAAGTAGAACAGGTATTGGCACCAAAAGAACAGGGTATTGTTGTGAAGGACCTGATTCTGTTGTGTGGGGCATGACTTTGAAAGCCCTTGTAACTTGGGGCTGGAAAAGCCATTCAATGCTTAGAGCATAATAATGGGCTGCTCTATGTGAGCTTTGAAGAAAAGAATGCTGTGAGAGGTGCAGATGGTGGAGGCCTGGCTCATGAAGCTTCAGAAGGAAGTTTAACAATTCCTCAAACTCTATAATGGCGATTTGTGTAGTATATTTTGGATTAAAACTCTGTGGAAGTGAAACCTGTCTGCTTTACTGAGACAATCCATGCTGGTTAGCTGGAGCTGAAAAACTGGCTGTGATTAGATAAACACTAGCAATGCTGAGGTGAAATCTTCTGGAAACTGTTTCTCCAGGGTCAACAGATAGAAGCTGTGGCCCAGAGTGGGCCAAAGTTTCATCACAAGCTGGGAGCTGAACTTGGACATGGACATGCATAACCATCTCCCACAATGTACTCGTTTTGGTGGCATGGAAGCTGCAGGTCTGAAGGGGCTGTGGAAAGAATCTGAGGTTGCCACCCAAAGAGAAGACTTTGGTGAAGATGCAGCCTCAGTTGTCATGGAAACTCCAACACTGAAGTGGTCATGGAGAGAACCTGAAGCTTGGCACACTGAAAGTGCAACCTCAGTTGCAAAGGAGATCCCCTGTTTGGTAGATGCCAGGATCATAAGAAGACCACCAAGGACAGTGGCAGGTGTGGAGTGGAGCTGGCCTGAGACTATGAGATAAGCTGCATGTGCTGTGGATGTCAGAACCAAAGAAGTGGAGCTGCTCAAACCTTTTAGAACCCAAAAGATAATGAGTGAATCTGAGTTGTTGGACACAGGTATTTATGCTGTTGGTATTTGGTTTTGCTTTGATCTGATTGTGTCCTGGTTCTTCCTTTTTAAAATAAGACAGTATGTAAATTGTTTTGGATTTGATAGGAGCCCACAGTTAAGGAACTATTTTAAAAGCTTTAAACTTTTAGTGTTTGAGTTTTTAACATTTTGTGACACTTCCTCATAGCTGGGGGAGGGAGTTTAAATTTGATTAAGATCTATTATAAGAAATGCACAAATACTTGATAAAATATATAAAAATTAAAAAATGATTTGAGACTTTTAATACTCTTATTTTTATATTGTGATATTAATATTAATATATGTGATCTTTGGGACAAGAAATGGAAATGTTATGGTTTAAAGTGTTGTGTTTATGTGTCAGGTTGACAAGAATTCAATTGCACTACATAGCTTCAATTGTCAACTTGACATACCTGGGAAGACAAATTCTCAACTGAAAAATTTCTTCTATCTGATTTGCTTGTAGGCTTGGCTGTGAGGCATTTTCCTTATTGTTGAATGAAGTGGGAGGGCCCAGATCACTGTGTGTGGTGCCTCCCCTGGGTAGGTTTGTATCAGAAAGTAAGCTGAGCACAGGACAGGGAATCAACGTTAAGGAACATAACATTCCTCTGTAATCTGTGTTTCGATGTCTGTCTCCAGGTTCCTGCCCAACTTAAGTTCCTGTCTGACTTTTCTCCATGTTAAACTGTAAGCTGTAATGTGAAATAAATCTTTTCCTCTCCAAGTTGCTTTTGGTCAGTGTTTAATCACAGCAACAGAGAAGCAAACTAGAATAGTATATAAGTTCTTTACTTCTGGATATTATCCCTTTGATAAATGAGTACCAGACAAATACGTTTTATTTTGTTCTCCCATTTTATAGTCTATATATCAGATAAGCGATGAAATAATTATCCATCCTTAAAATGTGCATCTCTCATCCATTACAAGGACAAGGATGACATATTTCATTTTTGAAGTGAGCCAAGCTGGACAGGAAAGATATTTTGTGATGTCACTGTATATGGATTCTGAAATAGCTGAATTCACAGCAGCAAGAACTGTGGCTGGGAGGAGAAGGAGAGAAATTAGGAGCTTTTAGCAAAAGGGTTCAAAGCTCTTATAGGGGATGAGGGATGAATAAGTCTCAAGATCCATTATAACACATGATTATCATAATTAAATTTGTTTTGTGTTAGAAATTTTGCTAAAGACTAGATTTCAGGTGCTTTCAGTGCATCTGCCAAATAATAGTCCACTAGGAGACATGCATACTACTTCAGCTTGCCCGTGGGGATCATGCCACAATATATAGGTGTATCTACATCTCCTATCACTGTAATGGGATAATTTCACCAGAGAAGACCACTCAGACACCAAACAAAGCCAATAGAAAGTGTTTAGTCAGCTGACAACTACACACCAGACATTCAGTCAAGAGAATGTAGCAAAGAGCTACAGTTACTGGGAGGCATTTTGTATAGGAAAAACCATATCCAGGGGTGAAGAGTTTAAGTTCCCAGGCTTAGGGGTAGTAATCCCCTCTAACAATTCCTATTCTCTAAAAGCAAGCAAAACATAAATCCATGCAGAGTGAGTTAGTTTCTAAGTAACCAGGTGCATGCTGACCTGTTCTCACACTTTGAGTTAAGTTTTAACTTTTGGGCTCAGCTGGGGCTCATGATATGGTGAAACTATGGGAAATCTTGATGTGCCTCACCACATAACTACCTTCATTATTGTCAAAACATACTTAATTATACCCCATTTTATTTCTAATTCTAATAAAAGGGACATAAAATGCTATCAAGTGATAAGCAAACTGCTCAATCTCACTCTCAAGCACACCTTTCTCGAAATGAAGACCTATCATTCTTGTAAAGACACAGCTGCGTATTCACCAGAGACAGTGTATTCCCTACTCAAACCCCAGATTAAAAGACTCTGAAACACTGAGGTCTCTATCCTGGTCACAAAGATTTAATATTGCTGAATAACCTAAGTTATAACACACAGACATCTTAAATTTCAGAGACTCAATACTCGGGCTGTTGCATAATTTTGGTAACAAAAAGATCATTTCAATTCTTGGGTCTTAGGGCTGTTGCCCAAGGGAGGTAGCAAGGCTGAAGAACCCCATTCCACGCACTGTTTGAGATTTACCACTTAGCCATAGAAAATTCAGGATAGTATCACTATCTTCAACAACTGTTTGTGCACTTGAGTTTCTAACTCTTTCTAGGAAAACAAGCAGAAGCGTATGCCATTGATAAACTCCTTTTGAAAAGTGCCATGTTCTCAGAGATACTCGGATCTGCTCTCTACACAGATAAGGTGGCTCTCTGTGATTCTTGCATTAGCTTGTGCTGAAAAGCGAGGAGAGCATTCCAAAAACTCATCAGGCAGCAGGACTCTGAATGTCCTATTAGTTCTATATTAAGGGTCTTCCTCTGATGTCTCACATGCAGCAGAGCTTCATGACCTTGAGCAGTTTCCCTGATGACCTTGGACCCAGTTTCTGCTTCTGTTTCTGGAAGCAGAGCAAGTTTTGCAACTTGAGGTCCTGTGGTTCCCTGTGGGCCACTCTGATCCCAGTTCAGCTTTCATGTGTCCATGGAAGATGTGGAGAGAAATGAACCTATGAACCCACCTAAATCCCTGGACAAAGACACTGCATACTCTTTTGTGGGCCAGGTATGAGTGGCCTGAAGCAAGTACTGGTGTTTCAGTCTGTTACCATTGGTTAGCGTGACCCTTACACAGTGTTGTGTCTGTGAGTGATGCATAGATTACAAGACTGAGCCATACAAGGAGCATCCTGAAAACATATGAAACCTTCATTTGGAGCAAAATATGTCCTATCTATTTTATCTATTTTATACCCCTATCTATTCTATACCCATACTTCAAGGATAGCAATGTGTTTGGATTGTCTTACAGTGCTTATTCTTACCAGTTTCCTTTGCACTCTTAGATACAAGTGAAGGGATTACCAGGTGGATCCTCTGTGCACCAGGGAGTTAGCTTCTCACTGGTCATCAGTGTGCTCTGCAAGCCGACCTCAGACAACAGATATTCCTCACAGTCTTTCCTCATTCTACTCTTATGCTCACTGCTTCTTAAGGAGCCAGAAACACAATGACTAATTGTAAACTGAAGTGACAAGCAATGAATCCACTGGATCAAGCAGAAGTCACAAGGAATATTAGGTTTACATCATGGTACCAAGTCCTGCCTTTGTGGAAAAATAATTTACCAAATTTTCATTCAAGAAATCAAGAAGCTAAAAGCCATATGGTAGGGACTGTGGACTGGAAGCCTGCCAAGTCTTTTCTGTGTATAAAATTCCTTTCACCAGTACTGGGTCACCTAGTACTATCTTTTTCAAGTAAATTTACTACTGTATTACTATATTGTGAGATATTAGAATGTGAAGACAAAACAAGTCCCAGTGTGTAAACCTTTAGTTCATGGAGGAGTGGGCATAGACTGTGAGCCACACAGTACTTAGTGAGCGTGGTGGGGTTAAGACACACAGACATCTGCCGATCAGGACAAAGGGGCTGAGAGCAGCATAACCAATGTCCAGAAATATTTTAATAGTTATTATTACAGATCGATAGTTAAAGATAGAGCCTAGATAGGAGAAAATGAAATCTGCCCAGTAAAAGAAAAGGAAACAGGACATGAGTATGAGAACACTCACTGTAGCTCTGATTTCTGGGCTGGAATTGTTTGCCAACCTGGAGCTATGAAGATAGAGGACACGCTTGTGATGTTTATACAGGTGGAGAGCCATGGAGACACTGCTCCAGCCCAAGAGAGTCTGAAAGATGACATCACGAAGAGCCATGAGAGAGAGGAAAATTAACCTAACTGTGTGCCTGGCTGGCAGCATATAGCAACGCCCAGCATACACTCCAACTTCTGACCTGTTCACCCTCCTGACTGCTGTGATGTAGTGGAGCAAATTGGAGCTTATCAGAGAACTGAAAATCCAAAAGAGGAAGAGAAAGGGAGTAACTTGCCATGCTGTCTGCGGTTTGAACTTCATCCACAGGGTGGTACTGGGATTGATGGTGGCAGCCTGGACCATGCTGAGCAGACAGGTGGTGCAGATGGAAAGGCCCCGGGCCATCCTTGCAGGTAAACCACCGTTTTACAACCAGAATCACCTAGGAACTCTCTGAAGTCAGAAATATCTGCAGTTGCTGTGATCCATGTGTTGCAAATAATGATTGTGTTTGAAAAAGTCAAGTGAATGAGGATAAGGTCTATGGGTTTTCTCTCAGAACCCACAACAAATGTGTGTACATGCCTCACAAACATCAGGACATTTCCCAAAATTCCAGATGCTGTAAGAGAAAATAAAATTATTCTGTAGATAAGGTCACTCCAAATCATCATCTTCGTACATGATCAATCTAGAAAAAAAGATGTTTGGAGAGAAAAACAAGTGATATTTTCCTCTAGGCTCCCGAGAGTGTCAAGAGCAGTATCCAAGATGTGTTCTTTCTCAGCAGGCAGCTGATCTCATTGTCCGCTTTGTCCTTCTCCATGTTTCTCTTCCACTCTCCTGGAAATGATGATAAGCACCATAGAAACATCATTTCCATGCACAGTCATCCATTCACCTTTCCAAAAGATCCTTCTTTCCGTCCCTCAGGTCAAAATTTAGATAGTAATCTTCTTCTTAGACAAAAATCTTCAAAAATATATACATAGCATCACTCTGAGTCTCTATACAAACCTAATCCTGAGTGATAGCTTTGTCTACCTCCCTCATTTTCGCTGTGCACATACAACACATGACCCCGTGCTAATGGCTAGTGTTCGTCTTCAACCAGACCCTCTTTAGCAACCTGTGTGCACCCATCACTCAAAGGTTCACTGAGCTTTTAAAGACTGCAGATCTGAAAAAGAGAATTTTATTTGGCCAAGAAGAGAAGCTTTCCCCTCTCCCCAGCCACATTGGTTTTCCTTCACCATAAGGAACACAGAGGTTCCTGGCTTGACTGAGTAGAACAATCCAGGCCCCCTGCCACAGTAGGAGGAACTTGAGAAAATTTATACTTTTTACCCTCTAGATATGAGGAACTACATTGAAGCCAATTTCTTTTCTGCTCTCTTGCCCTGTTTTTCTCTCCATGTTCTTAATGGCACACCCTGTAGGAGCCATCAGAATATCCCCAGATGAGTCCCATGCTGAGGACACAAGCAAAGATTCATCTTATAGGTTTTTTGATATTTGAGGACTCTAGTGAAATCCTCATTAGAAACTACCTTCCCTGAAGGCCAGTCCTCTTGAAGACCTCAGGCTGTGACCTGTGATTCAGAACTGATATCTTGTTTCTGTTTCTTCTCCATTATACTGAAAATGAACTTTTTTTGCTGGAAAATTATTTTATTCACATATGGTTCTGTGTACAAACAAATATGTGAAAAGAAAGATGGTTAGTGAGAAGACATCTTCACTAGGTTTGAGTGGCTCTCCAACTTTCTAATGTTGACTTGTGCACTGTCTTTTTTTTATTGATGCTTTGTGTATTTCATACATCATTTTCCAGTTCAGTTCAGACATATATCCCCTTCCCTTCCCCCCACCCCACCCCTACCCATCCCAGATCATGCATTCTGCCGTAAGTTTTCTGCATCTTTCTCTGCTTTTTTGTTTTGTTTTGTTTTCATTTTTTTTAACAATAAGTGATAATTTGTGAGTACAAGCATCCTTCATGTAAAACCAATTTGCAAGCAGTTGTGCCCAAACCCACACAGCTCATGGGTCCCACCATCCATAGCTGTACGGTCGAGTGGGGCTTTGTTGTTCAATCAAGTTGATCAAATGGATTGGTGTCTACAGTCAATCTCATGGTTGCTAGGTTTCACCATTAACCCCAATCTAAAGCCGCTTACATTCTACCACGCCCCTCTTGGCCCACAGATTGTTCCTAGCTTAGGAAAAGGGGACAACAGAGTGGATGAGAAGCAAAACACTCTACTTTCTCTGGAGCTGATGCTCTTGGTCTCTAGTCAGTTCTCGGGCTGTTTTTCTTTCATGGGCTTGCCAGCTTGTCAGCAAATGGAACCTTTCTATCCTACTAATTGAAGCACATGCATTAGATATTTTAGGTATTAAACAGTATAATCGTATAGCCTTTCGATCCTACTAATGAAGCATCACACATGTTACGTGAATATATAGTGACTATATAATAAACAGTACTACATTTGTTATGCCATAGGTTTCTTTGGTAATAGGGAAAACCAAAACCCAATTGTTTTGGGAATGGTATGTTAATTCTATTGATTTACTTTTCTTCTGTTAAGTATGGCTCAGGGTTCTTGTTGGTTTATAACATCTCCTAACCATTAGAGGATATGTAAGCTGTGTGGCATCAGCCGTGGGCTATTCCTCCAAGGAGAGACTAATAGCCACCATAGAATTTGGGAGTATACAGCACATTTTTATGGCTCTCCACTGTCTGACCAGTATTTCCAGGCAGGTATCGGTGTAGCTGGTAGCTGACGGAGGAGATCTTGCTTGGACTTCAAGGAGACCTTATATTGCTTTAATTGGTTTATGTGCGGATCTGGTAAAGCGCACTGTTGGCTGGCATCCAGTTAGACCATTGTATACTTTGCAAGTTGCAGTCTCCATAATCATCATGTTCCCATGTTCTACATACTAGGTCTTCAACAGCAGGGCACTTTTTGCCTCTCTTCTCTCGCAGAGCAATTATCCCAGTTTGGAAGCAAGGAGCCTTTACCATTTTGTGGGGGCTTTGGATCCCCTGGGCAACATCTCCTTGAGTAGAACAATCCATCTGTTGGTCGTCTAGAGCTCCTGTATTGTATATTTTGTTTTAAGTCATAGCTTAAGGAGAACTTTAGCGGCATCATATCTTCCTGGCTCTGAGATAGAGAAATAATCCTTTTCACAGTTTCTATGTCCATTAGTCAATTAAAGAAGGCCAGTTAGTTTACTGATTTTACAAGACAATACCTCTATAAACAGGCTGGGCTCCAATCTTGACAGTTGTGAGGAGTAACGATGCTTATCATAGGTATATGTGCGGACATGTTGTCGGATGGCATTTCAGTTAGCTCTGCGGCAAGGAGAAAGTTAAAACCTAAAGTAGACAATACTTTCTAACAATGAAGGAAAGAAGGGCTCAACTCCCTAGTGCTGCCAACCTCCGTCCAAGGTAGGACTAATGAGAAAAGCGACCTGGGTCACTGGCTGAATGCAGTGCTGGCTTTGCTAGATTGTAGAAGAGCAGAAAGACGTCTTCTCGCCTACACTGTTCTCCGGGGGCCTAGCTCAGTGTGACTCCTAGGAGTGTCGTGATGGTGAGCAGCTACTGCTTCGGCCTCACTAACTGTCTGACCTCGAACCTTCCACCTACGATCTGCCCATACTACACTCTTGCACACAGCCCCAGAAAGCACCTAGAGCCATTAGCCATGGAACGAACCAGATATAAATATTTCTCGTTTTCAAGATCTGGTGGTTCTATACTCCAGATATTTTTGTTATGCACACTATAGTACGGATCACAGAGAAGTGGATAAAACACAGACTTAGTCTAAGCATGGTGTTAATGTATCCAGGGGTTGTCGTAACTTTACATGGGTACCTAAGGATTACAACATAAATTAGAACAGAGTGTGTATTTATTTTATTCTGTATGAAACGCAACACGACTCAAAGCTCAGTTCCCCGATCGGCTGCCCAGCGCCCAGCATGTGGGTGTTAACTTCTGCACATATGGCAGGCAGGTATATTTATAGTGGGCGCACGCGGCAGTGCGGAGGTAGGTTCAGCCGTATTATCAGTCCTGCACGGCTTGGTTTCTGTTCATAGTCATCTGCGGGTATGAGTTTGTGTGTGCTGCTGTGATTCGATAACCATTTCAGATCCCCAAGGACGGTACTACTGAAACGCGGTGCAGATCATCTAAAATCCATTGATAGGCCTTCGTCTCTCTATGCACTATAGTTACACTGCGGACTCCTGTCGACTCATCGCGCAGCCTTAGTCGGGAGCTTCATCGAGGCAGATTCCCTGGGAATCCGCATCACCGGGGCCCTCTCAATTCCGGTCTCGCCTCACTACTGTTGAGCTCAGTCAGTGAGCAAATCAATAAATTGTATATGCTATATATGATACTCAGCCTCGTTTGCTTGGATGTTTCTTTGAGGAGAGCCCGTGACCTATTTAGGTGCTAGATATGTAAAGAGAAGCAGGTGAGGTATACCACATAATGTTTCTACCGGAGATGAAAACCAGAATTCGATCAAGGATTGACATCCTTTTAGTGGTTTAGGTGTCCTGTAGCCTCCTGAGGAGGCCCAGCCCTTCTCAGACATACGCGCGCTCAATCATAGCCGGTAGAGTTACTGGTGAAGGAAGCGCTCTTCTTGCTCTCTTTCTCACGGTGGTGGGCATTCACGAAGCTTAGGTGTATTGCAATAATTCTCCTATTGTGTGTAGAGCATATTTTGACTAATAATATATGAAGAATTCTAGATTCCATTTACGTCCTCACCCCCAAAGTTCCACCTCTTTGTGAAGCATGAAGCAAGGAATTTGAGCAGCCACTAGTACGTGAAGTGATAAAAACATTATCTCCTACAGAACAAATCTCACGGAGAGATCAAAACATTGATACATGGCGATAAATCTGAATGCATGCTCGTGCGTCTTTTAGCTGAGCTGAACCTCGTCATGGTGCGTGAGGATTAAAACTGATAATACACAAGCGAGATATAACTAACCATAGTCACTCTGGGTTGATAAAAATGACTGGCTCCGGATTCGAAACAACAATTTAAAGGTTTCGGAAGTCGACTGTCTTGAAGAGAAAATTATATCATCTCCAAGCAGTCAAATTGAGGCTTAATTAGCAGTTCATGTTAATTTTTACAAAGCAATGGAANTGAAATCCAAAACTCTGGAGGTGATAGAAGAGAAACTTGGCAGCAGACTACAAGACATAGGTGTAGGAAAAGACTTCTTAAATCAGACAGCAGCTGCACAAGAAATAAGGTCGTCAATTGACAAATGGGACCTCATTAAACTCAAAAGCTTCTGTACATCAAAGGAAACAATAAAGGAAGTGAAGAGAAAACCCACAGAATGGGAGGAAACCTTCACAGCAGATACATCCGACAAAGCATTAATCTCCAGAGTATACAAGCTACTCAAAAAACAAAGAAGAAAGAAAACAAATGAATCACTCAGAAGATGGAGCAAAGATCTGAACAGAGACTTCACAGAGGAGGAATTAGAGATGGCTGAGAAACACCTTAAGAAGTGTTCAACATCACTAATAATTAAGGAAATGCAAATTAAAACCACCTTAAGATACCACCTTACTCCAGTAAGACTGGCTAGGATCAAGAAAACAAATGATGCCAAGTGCTGGAGAGGGTGTGGGGAAAGGGGAACACTCATCCATTGCTGGTGGGAATGTAAACTTGTGCAGCCACTATGGAAAACAGTGTGGAGAACCCTTAGAAGACTCAAAATGAGCCTGCCATTTGACCCAGTCATACCACTCCTGGGTATATACCCACAAGACTCATCTTACTGCAGAGATACATGCACAGCTATATTTATTGCCACTCTGTTCACAATAGCAAAAAACTGGAATCAACCCAAATGCCCCTCAACTGATGAGTGGATAGAGAAAATGTGGTACATGTACACAATGGAATTCTATGCAGCAGTAAAGAAAGACAACATCATGAACTTTGCAGGTAAATGGATGGAGCTTGAAGACATCATGTTAAGTGAAGTAACACAGTCCCAGAAAAACAAACGACAAATGGTATCTCTCATATGTGGATGCTAGTATCAATAACCCAGTTATAAATATTTCTTGTGGAGAGGGATGCATTATAAAAGAACAACATCAGAAAGATTGCATCAGAAGGCTGACTGAAATGGTGACTCGGGAAGGGTGGGAGGGGTGGGAGAGGGACACGGTTGTCTATTCGATTGGTGCATGTTTAATTGACGTGAGTTCTACAAGTATCCAGTTTTGCCCAGACTCTGTCTACAGGATATATGGTGTTTTAGGACTTAGTAAAAGTAAATATGTGCATATTGGACAACATTTGTTTGAAGGCTGATAAAAACAGTAATGCATCTGATTAATTGGTGGTATAAATTGCTCTTGTCCACATTAGCTTTAACTAAGAACTGTATAACAATTACTTTGGGATTGGTATAAACAAATGTTCTCTATAATTTTGCTGTCATATAGTATCACCTGGTAGCAATCTCTTTCACCTGTAGGATGATTTATCTCGAAAATGAACTTTTAAAATAGAAATGGATTCTTGCTTTACTGCTTATAAAACACAGGTAGCTTCACCTGTTAGCCTGGCTTCTTTTGGTCCTCTGCTGTTAATACCCTCTCCTTCTTATCAAACTTATTTCTGCATTGCTTTAAATGCCCTTGAACAGATGCAACATTAGTACTTACCATACTGCAGAAATATGCACCATGTCCCAGGCTGGCATTTACCCAGTCAGTCCCTTCACATTTATGAGCTTTCTATTGTGCACAGGTCAACTCAATGTGTCATTGCCTGCACTTTCCCAGAACTCATCAGGCTGCACTGTCTGGATACCTGCTTCCTTTCTGCTCTGGACCGAGGGTATGCTATCTTTCCATGTAGTATCAACATTACCTAGCACCTTGTTTACTCCTGATGACTTAAAGGTAGTTCAGGAGAAAATAACCAAATAAATCATATAGTTCCCAGATTGCCACAAAGAGTAGCCTAAAGGGTAACTGAGAGTTATTTGAGTTGGCCTGTTTCCATATGAGTGTTAAGGCTGAACTTCCTTCAGCAGGAGCTGTGGAGAAGGCCAACAAAAACTATGCGGTTATGAAAATACCAAAGGAAAACTGGTACCTTGTAAGCCAACTAAAAATAGAAACAGAACCAAAAAATATTGAAACAGCAATAGCAACAGCCCCCCCCCAAAGTCCTGGAAAAGTCCATTTCCCTTAGATCAAGTCAGAAGGTCTTCACTCTCTCTTCACACATACAAATGGGGTAAAATTCCAGGTTTCCACCCATCTTACAGGGACAAGAGCTGTCCTTTAACAGATTTACAATTTTCCTTTGCCATATCTTTGCATTGATATGTTAATAGTCAGATTAATGATGTTTCAAATATTCCACTGTATCCTCGAAGACATCAGTAATGGATTTTGGAATCAGGAAACTATCATTATCTTTCTAGAGATTGCCTCATCTGGCTGGAAAAATTATACTGATGTATGCTCTAGGAAGAGTCATGGCATGTAGATTTTTAAAAAGCATTCACACCAAGATGCAAAATGCATGAACCTCGTTATCAGGGTCTCTATAGCAAGTGATCTGTGTCTGGGTATGTATGCACATTCTCAGTGCTTGAAGGATAGCTTTAAACTTAGAAGAACATAATTGCAGTCAGCCACACTGAGCGCAAATCATGTACACACGGCCTTGAGCAGAGCTATATGGCTATGACTCAATGTTGTCTGTAACCAGAGAAGAGATGACGCTTTGTCCTGGATGCTATATTGATTGTATACTGCACTGTTGGGAATCAACAAGCTGATATAGGTAGTAAAAAATCATTGTCTGAAAGCACTTGGGAGTGTCATTACCCATGTGTTTTCTATATTCTGTTATATTCTGGGTCAGTAAAATGGAAATTTCATGAACAAAAGAAGTCATAATAAAGAAGGGCAGGTTACCCCATCCTGAAAAGATTGAAGGATGATAGAAAAAAGCCATAAAGAAAAAAGTAACCTCTCACTGTAATGACATAAAACCCAGAGATTATGGAGAAAGTGCTGACCAAGGAAGATCTTGCCAAATACAGACTAAGATGCTACTAGCCCCAGTCTTCTGTCCCTCCCTGGCCCGTATAACGAATGGCTCTGCCAGTGAACCACAAACCCTGCTGCATATAGGCTTCCTCATGGACACAGAATGAGAATCCTAGATGAAAGTGGGGAATCGGGGACTGTGTTCTCCCTGGGTCCTTCCTCTTCTACAGTGACAGGGAAACTGAGCGCTTTCTCTCTCACACCATCCTGACCAGCCTTGCCCTCCAGCTTCCCATCCAAAGTCAAAGGCAGCCCTAATCAGCAGTACCGAGAACACTCACCTGTGCAGTCAGTGCAGCGGCTGAGGGTGGGTGTCCTCACAGCTCCAGCCAGGCGCTGTTTATCATCCTCCTGTCCCAGTGCACATCCTCCTGTCCCAGTGTGCATAGCAGTTCTCTCTGCTGTCAGAAGTTTGGCTTCACCAGGGAAAAAGGCTCCTTCCTCGCGTCTCCATTCTTGGGAGAGCTCTGCTCTCCCCCTGGTGCCCTGCTGTTTGCTCAGTCAGAAACTTTCTGATCCTAATTATTCTGCCTATGTAATGACAAGGAGGCTGTGATGATGATAACTGCCCAGAGCATCCTGGTGTCATGGACTTTGTTCCAGTCTTGCCCTGTCCTTTCACTTACCTCCAAAGCCAGGGTCAAATTTGGAAGAAACTTCATAGAACCCAAAGGGGTCACTTTATGAGCAATGTCCAAGTACAGTGTCTCTGGAAACAAGGAACGATCAAGTGCTGCTGCCAGTGCCTAGTCTTCAGGTGTAGGACAGAGCAGATGGGGGACTTCCTGGGAGGTAGTGCCTGTTTCTACTCTAAGTACTGACTTCATGATGAAGAAAGGGTTCTGCCCCGACTGAGAAGTCTTTGATCATTTCTTCTTGTGTCTGTAGCTATATCTTTTTTCTTTTGTTGCCATTTTATTAAATAACCACTTAAACTAAATGGATCTATTTTTTTTATTTGTATGAATATACTGTCTGCATGTAGGTTTGTGCACCTGTGTCGTGCAATGCGGTGGAGGTCAGAAGAGAGTGTCGGATTCCCCTGGAACTGGAGTTCTCCTGGAATTGGATTTATGTACAGTTCTCAACTGCCATGTGGGTGCTGGGGATCGAACCCAGGTCTTCTGCAAGAGCAGTCGGCGCTCTTAAATGCTAGGCCATCTCTCCAGTCCACTAAATGGATCTAAACTAGATCCTTTAATATGATTACTATCTTTATGGGGTGAAATAATAATGCCATAAAACTATAAGTAAAATTTGCCATGCAAATTATTAGCATTGGTAAAATATACATATACTTTTTAAAGTACTAAAATAGATTTAGGAAAACAATGATTGAGAATTATAATTTTATTTTATTTTTTATGTGTATATATGTTTTGCCTGCTTATACATAAGTGCACACATGTGGTTCAGTGCCTGTGGAGGCCAGAAGAGCTGTTTATCATCCCCTGCGACTGGAGAAACAATTATTAGCTACCACGTGGGTACTGGGAACCAAACCCAGTTCCTCTGCAAGAGCAGCTGGGGCTCTATTAAAGGGCCTTTACGGGCTGGAGAGATGGCCTAGCAGTTAAGAGCGCCGACTGCTCTTACAGAGGACCCGGGTTCGATCCCCAGCACCCACGTGGCGGCCGAGAACCGTCTGAAACTCCAATTCCAGGAGAGCTCCAGTTCCAGGGGAATCCGATACCCTCTTCTGACCTCCGCGGTGTTGCACGACACGGGTGCACAAACTTGCATGCAGACAGTACATTCATACACATACAGAAATAAATAAAATTAATAAAAAAAAATTTAAAGGGCCTTTACAAATCAATAGGACTTGCCTAGAAAATATAGTGCCTGAAGGAAGCAAGGTAGGCACGGTCAAAGTTGTTTTAAAATTTTTCTGATTGGCCCTAGTTATTTCCTCACTCATGGACAGCTAGTGAACAGCCCATGCTTGCCATTAAACTACTTGGACTGCAGCCTGCGTGCTGTCTTGACCTGTAAGATGATTGACTGCCTGTTTCGCGCTCTGGACATCTCTTTGTGATGTTTGCCCTTGTAACTGCTGTGTTGCCTACAATAAACTGAGATCCGGCTTGACCAGACTCCCTGTCGCGTCTGATTGTCTCCGGGAGAGGGAGGCTGTGGGGCTGGCGGAGAGCACACCCACCTTTCCCGACCCCCATCACGGGGAACCCTCAAGGACCAGCCTACAGGACAGAGCTGGGACAGAGAGGGAACCCTGCACTCTATAACCACTGAACAATCTCTCCAGCCCCAAGAATGATCATTTTAATCTGTTAACATTCAAACATCCAATGATGAATATATGTATTTCTTATTGAGTTCTATGTATTTCTTACTGAGTTTTCTTTATAAAACAAGTGTTTATTTTACATTCCAGTTATAGGTGTTGTTCGAGTTTCTCTTCCATTCTGTGACAAAACACTCTGACCGACACCAACTTGGGGAGGAAAGGGTTTATTCAGCTTACATCTCCTGGGGCACAGTTCATCACTCAGGGAGCCCAAGGCAGGAACTCAGGGCAGGAACCTGGAGGCAGGAGCTGAAGCACAAGCCATGGAGGAATGCTGTTCACTGGCTTGCTCCTCTGGCTCATGCCCAGCCTGCCTTCTTATACAGTACACAACCACCTGCCCAGGGTGGCACCACTCATTGTGGGCTGGGCTCTCCCACACTGCTCCACCATCAAGACAATACTCCACAGATGTGGCCACGGGCCAATCCAATGGAGCCAATTCCCCAATTGAGGCTCCCTCAACCCAGGTGTGTCAAGTTGACACTAAAGCTATCCAGCACAGGTGTCTGACTCATTTCTCTTAATGTAACATCTTACTGGTCTATGTTTCATTATACTCAACATAAAGAAATGGTCAAAGTTTAAGGTGATAATTATTATAAGTTAAGCTCATAATTATTATAAATTAATCAGTATTGAATGTACATATGAGTCAGAACATCACATTATATCTCATAAATATATATGCAAATATTATGTAACAATTTGAAAATTAAAACAAAATATGTAGAGTGTTATGCACCTGCACACCAGTGTGATTATCACTTTGCCTGATGAACAGGTCTAACCTGTTCTCAGAAGTTAACCATGGCAACAGCAGGGTCAATGAGCAATACTTGGCATGTTCACAGAAGGGCAGAGACATATATATATATATTATATATATATATATATGAATATATATGTATAATATATAGGAATATATAATAATATGTATAATATATATATTCCTATATTCCCTGATTAAAAGGAGTTTGCAGGAGCTCACAATCTGCTTGCTTTTAACCCGACTCTGGGTGTCTGTGTGTTGACTTCATCTGCTCAGCTTCATTTCTCAGCTGTGATCCAAACTTCTTCGACTGGACTGGAGGAGTTTACTAATCTGGCACCCACGTGGTCTGCCCCACCACCACCACCACATTTGCAAGACATCTGTGGTTCCCAGTGCTTGTGGTTTCTGTGCTTACAGTCATGCAAAAGTGAGTGCGTGGCCCCCTTCCCTTCACTTTCAATTTGTTTATCACCCTCTTTGTTCATTGTTAGGGAGGTACATACCCCCGTGGGGTGCTGTGCCAAATAGCACTGGCAGCTCCACCTCTGGTTCACCAGGCAAATCTGCATAAGAGCTGATCCATTCAGGACTCGTATATAAAGAGTATATAAAGAACTTGGGAGGCAGAGGCAGGCGGATCTTTGTGAGTTCAAGGCCAGCCTGGTCTACAGCGTGAGTTCCAGGACATCTGGGACTACGGGGAGACCCTGTCTCGAAAAGACAAAAAAAAGAGTATATAAAGACTTCTGTATATAAAGAGACACCACTCTGGAGACACTGTGTGGACATGCGGCCAAGGGAGTAACATCCTGCTGGAAGTCCTCCGCTAAGCACAAGACACTTTTGGATCCAACACATAGTCTTTTTCCTAGTTCAGTTCAAGCACTTGCCTGCCCACCCTCTCCCCCACTGTCATGGGCAATCTCCTTGCCATAATCGTAAGACTTTTCAAAGGCTCCTCAGCAGAGGACAATCTATGCTGTTATAAAAACAACAAAGAAAAACTGGCCCTCCCTTGTATACCTGATTTCAAATCGGATGAAGAGAATTCCCCTACTGCTCCCAACTCACAAAAACTGCTTTCATTTGTCCCTACTAAGTCCCCTCATCCACCCTCACACTTGCATGCATTCCTGTTAATGTGGGTACCAAGGCTGCCTCTCAGCCCTGGATCCCCACCCTCCTTTCTGACCTATCCCTTATTCATAAAGCAGTACAAGAAGCTGGCCCTGATTCCCCTTATTTTGAACAAGTTCTCACCCAATGGGCAATTAACCTTCAAATGCATTGCAACTGGAACACCCTGCTTAAGGAAATCCTTGACCCTGCAGCATTCCTTCAATGGAAGGCAGTCTATGATGAAGTGCCAGAAGGTCAGGCCTGCACTAACATACATTATAACATTCCCATAACCTTGGGCATGCTTACCAGTTATGGTAAATTTACTGACCCCATGAGCCAATCCCTTACTGGTATCCCTCAGTATTTTGACCAAATTAAAGACATGGCCCTACAGAGCCTTACATCCTGCACTCCACAAAAATCTGACTGTTACTTCCACAATTTGGTTCAACATGCAGGGAACATTTTTCTGATTTTCTCATCAGGGTCACCAAGGCTGTTGATCCCCACATGCCCCAGCCCCACTAGAGATGCCCTGATCAAAGAGCTCCCTTGGGAAGGCATGAATTCCCACACTTGCAATGCTGCTGCTTCAGTATGCAATGAAGACCTTCATAAATGGTTCATTGTCACCTGTGACCTTAACCCTGCCTCAGCTCCTTTTGAGGCACTCATTGCCTCTTTACGAGCTTTTTCCCATAACAAACATGAACTTCCGAGTTCTCTGTCTGTTGGGGATGTGGCAGGAAGGGTCACTTTATGCAATCTTGCCCAAATCCCTTCACCAAGCACAAGATTCCTTGCCCCAAATTCGTAAAGCCTTCCATTGGGCCAAATTGAGCTCATTGCAAGTTGGCTCTCATTACATCCAACAAACAGCCCTACCATATGTCAAAATTATGTGGCCTCCAGCTTCCATATTTTACCCTTGTCCTGTAAATACATTACATGGATGACATCCTCCTGGCCCCATCCCAGAGTCTCTCTTTTTAAAAATTTCTGTGACTACAGCTTCTGTAGTAATTAACAGAGAGGCCACCCCAGAAGCATCCAGTAAGGCAGTTCTTACAACCTTTATTGGATCAATGATTCCCTTTTCTACAATGTTCACAAAATCTCCAAGCATAGCATCATATCCAACTTCTGAGGAACTTTGCAGAATTTTCTCAACTATCAAAGAGCCTTCAACACCTGCATTCTTAGCAATAGTCATTGCAGTAATTTTCAGTGCTCTTTTAATAATTTCTATACCAATTTTCTGATCTTCAATGGCAGATTTTATTGAGTCCAAGCCTGGGATGCAATGAAGCAGAACACCAGCCCCTCCTAGAACAATGCCTTCTTCAACAGCTGCTCTTGTAACATTGAGGGCATGTGTCACTTCAACATCACTTGCTCCTCCAACCTTCAACACAACTACTCCATCTGATAGCTTTGCCAGCCATTCACTCAGTTTTCCCTTTTCATATTCACTAGTCATGATGTCTAGTTGCTCAGTGATTTCTTGAACATGTTTTTCAGTTTGAGCTTTGTCACTTTTTCCTTTCAAAATCATTGCATCATCTTTGGTGACAATAACCTCTCCAAATTTTCCTAAGTCATGGGCTTAAACATCTTGAAGGTTTAGACTCAATCCCTCTTCTCCAAATACCACACCACCAGTAGCAATAGCTATATCTTTTAGCTGGTTCTTCCTACAGTCCCGAAATCCTGAAACTTTGACTGATACCACCTGAAGACCAACTTTTAGCCTATTCAAAACCAGTGTACTTAGAGCTTTTCCATCAAAATCTTCAGTGATTATGACCAAAGGCTTCCAGTGAGCATTGGCAATTTCAAGAGCATGAATGATAGACTGGACACTAGAAATTTTCTTTAAATAACATAACATAGGCATCTCGGAATTCACATTTTTGACCTTTCAATGTGTTAACAAATTATGGCGAAATATATCCTTGATCAAGTTTCATGCCTTCAATAATGTCTAATTCACAACTTTTCTTCCAACCTTTTTCATTGCATCAGAAATGATGCTTCTGTCAGGGTGTGAGCTCCAGAAGCCTATTGGAATGCAGAGACACCTAAGATCTGTGTTGCCCAAGGACCGGCTCTACCAGGCTAGCCTTTGGCTATGCTAAAGCAGGCCACCACCTTGCCTTTCAACCCACCCCACTCTCACTGAATCCCACTCCCACCTTCTCCCTTAAACTCCCAAGCCAGACACCATTATGTGCTTGGCTCTATTTTTCCCCTGAGCCTAGCCCCAGCTACCCTGAATTAAACTTTGCTCTGAAGAGCTTAGACCTCGTGGCCTTTCATTCCGGAGGGGGGGCGCTATAACCTTACATTCCGGTGTCGTGACTCAGATTGCCATTTATCCCCCCGATATTTCCCGTCCAGATTGCTGTCTATCTACCAGGATGCTGGGGACAGACTCTGGACCCAAATTTTGGCCTCCTCTGTGATTTTGGGATGCTAACTTCACAGACCTGCAGGCCCCGATTTCAGAGACTCCTACACTGGTCACACAGACCTGGGGTCTCTGAGCGCCCACTTAGAACTAGGGTGGACATGCCTTAGCACTCGGGTGGGTGCTTTCTGAAACTAAAAAGAATCCATTTCCTTCCTGCAGACCTCTTTTCTCTCTCTCTCTCTCTCTCTCTCTCTCTCTCTCTCTCTCTCTCTCCCTCTCCCTCTCTCCCCCTCTCTCCCTCTCTTCCTCTCCCCTCTTTCTTATCCCCTAACCCCTAATTTGGGAGCCTCACACTCTAAAGGAGAGGACCTGGACCTCGCACCCTTGGAGTGTCTCCTACACTCTTTAAGAGGACTCAGCCTCTCCAAGAAAATTAACCCTAAGGTCCTTGAGAGATTCTGCTCTACCATCTGGCCAGGATATCAATTAGCTAACAATATTGTCTGGCCTGAGACAGGTACCTTAGATCTCCAAATTCTCAGCTTTGAGAGACGTCTGCCAGCAATCCAGTAGATGGTCAGAATGCTTGTATGTACAGGCATTCTTTGTCCTTCGCTCACGTCCCTCTCTCTGTTCCTCTTGCCACCCTCATCAGGTTCTCCTTGCCAAATCAACGACACCCAGGTTAGGGTCACAGACAACTAAGGAAGACTCCTGTCCCCCTCCCTATACACTAGACCAAAACTCCACCTCTGCTCTTGACCTTGGATGGCTGACCTAGACTCTTCTCTGTGCCTCTCTCTATCGCCATCCCACCCCTCTCTCTCTGCCCCCTGCCATGCTGTCTGGTCCCACCACGTGTCTGCAGGCGGCTCACGCTGGCAGTCCCACATGGAAGTAAAGCATGCTCCTAGACCTATGCCTCATGTGCCTTTTTATTGTTTCCTGCTTTTTTATACTTAATATTATTGGTGCCATAACATTTTGCAACCCCTGGACTTGCCAGAAAACCGGCTTCAGGATGAGGTACCATTCTGCTCTCCTCCACTTCTCTCTCTCTCTCTCTCTCTCTCTCTCTCTCTCTCTCTCTCTCTCTCCACTTCACTCCCCTTGTACTTCCTCCCTTCTCCCTCTGCTTCTTTCAGCATTAGTCCCTCATTGTTTTGAATCCACAGGCTTGAACTGGGTTCCTGTGCAAAGGGGGTACTCTCTCCTGCTTCCCTCCGTCTTCCTTCTCCCTCCTTCCCTCTGCCTGTCTTCCCTCCAATTCTTCCTTCATTTTAGCTTCCCGTTCCGCTTCAGAGACACTCCAGACCTGGAGTCTCTGACCAGCCCCATTAGAGGATGTACGCCTCCATGCCACCTCCCATTAGAGGACTCGTCCTCCACGCGGTTCACCTTTCTTCGAGGCTAAAAAACTTTACTTCCTTCATACAGCTCTCTCCTCTCCCCAATGTGCCACACAGCTGCCCCATTTCTGCTGAGCCACAACAAGACCATGTGGCAGGAAGACTGAATTCACATCAGACCTTGTAATAACTAATGCTATATTTCTATGTTCTAATTATCTTGCAATTTATTTAATGGCATATTCTGATCCTTTCACATTTTTGGTTTTTGGGTTTTATATTGGACACAGTGTCATCGCCAAATTTACTTATTAGAACCTTATGTATGAGTGTATGCATGAAGTACTGTTCACTTTTAAGAATTCTATAATGTAATTATGGCATATACAAGGAATTGTGTTTAACCTATATACCTAGTTACAGCCTCAAGTGAAACAGACATATATAGAGTTATCCATACATGCTAAAATTGTTTTGTATATCTGTTATATTTTGCACATGTTACTTCTAATATTTCTAAGGGAAATTAGGTTTTACTTCCGGTGACCACATGGACAGTCCAAATGGAACCAATTTGGGTGAGCCCTAAGTATTATCTGCCTGATGCTGGTATGTGAC
The DNA here is from genome assembly GCA_009823505.1 of Rhizomys pruinosus. Classification (NCBI taxonomy): domain Eukaryota; kingdom Metazoa; phylum Chordata; class Mammalia; order Rodentia; family Spalacidae; genus Rhizomys; species Rhizomys pruinosus. The sequence continues at coordinate 97,682 of VZQC01013734.1, forward strand.
AATGCCCCCCCCTTCCTTTTCCTTTTCAAAGCTATAATTCAAAATCTGGGGACAATTGACATGGCCTTCATTTGAGAAGGTACTGGTTTTAACCTCTTTATTATCTTGGGTTTGTTTCATGGGCTATGTTGTTAGAAACTTTTGCCTTGCATGGTTTAAATCATTGTACTTTGAGTACCTAAATGACCTTCATAGACCTAAAAGAACACATTGTAGGACTTACTGGATAAGTTTAATGTCAACTTGATACAGCCTAGCTGAGAAACCTCAATAATTGCCTTCATCGTACTGGCCTGTGCCCATTGTCAGCAATGCCATTCTTGGCCAGATATTTCTATATTGTATACAATAGGTTGAACATGAGCCAGCAACACAAGTCAGTAAATAGCATCCTTTCCTAGCCTATGCTGCAGCCACTACCAGGCTCCTACCATTAGCTTTTATTATTGGTCAGAATATTTTTGCCACAGCAATTAAAAAGTGATTAACAGTGCTTAAGTCAATGTTCAAGCTTTACTTAGGAGTTGTATTGTAATTAATGCACCAAATTAATTCAAACAATCCTCTTGGAGGTTTAGCGACCACACTTAAAGCTCCAATCTGATTTGGCAAGAAGTATTTAATGGGACAATATTTTGGCAACCATTTAGTTGAGACATCAAGAAAGTGAAACAGAAACTGAGGAAAACAATAACCAGAATAAAAACAAGGTATGAATCAAAGTTACATCAGCCACAAAATGGCTTATAGGTCAAGCAAAACAAGGAAGTAAAGTAAGAAAAATAAAATTCTCTGTTGTTATAGCTTTAAAGCTCATTTTTTACGCTGTCTAGCACCTATGTAACTGCAAGGCATAAAGAATGAAGTCCTCAGAGTTAAAAGTTAATATTAACTTTGCTTTGCTGCAAAACTGCTAAATTGCTTAGCTGAATGGCTGTACTATTATTGTTTCACTTTCTTGATGTCTCAACTAAATGGTTGTATCATTATTGATTGTTTTACTCTTTTGATGTTAAGAATTATTTCAGGTGTGAATTTTCTGAAAAATATTTATGGGGAAGTTGGGTTATCTTTTTCATCATTATCTTAGACTTGCATAACCTGTATTAATTTTAGGACATATAAAAATAAACTTTGGGACCTGAGGAGCAGAGAAGAAAAAAAATTGGCAGAATGCCAAACTGGAAAGTCCCTCTGCACAGGATCAGAGAAAGCAGATGCTCTCTGAAATCCTTAGGTTAAGAAATCTGCAGAATGGCAAACCCGAAAGGTCCTCTGCACAGGAGCAGGGAAGATAGATGCTCCTCAGGTCACAAAAAGAAAGAGATTCTTGAGTCTTATTTGATCAATTTCTTTTTTATTGATGCTTTGTGTATTTCATACATCATTTTCCAGTTCCAGGCATATTTCCCTTTCCCTTCCCCCCACCCCCCCACCTCACGCCATCCCAGATCATGCATTCTGCCATAACTTTCCTGCATTTTTCTGTTTTTTTTCTTCATTTTTTTAACAGTAAGTGATAATTTATGAGTACAAACATCCTTCATGTAAAACCAATTTGCAAGCAGTTGTGCCCAAACACACACAGCCCATGGGTCCCACCATCCAGCAGGGGGGGTTTCCTTTCATGGGCTGACAGTTTGTCCAGGAATAACCTTTCGATCCTACTAACAAAGTACAAGCAATTAGATACATAGGTATTTAAACAGTACTAATTGTTATGTTAGGTTACTTTGGTATAGACACAGATGTTTGTATGGTATGTTAATCCATGAATTACATTTTTTTCTGTTAAATATGACAGGTTCTTTGTGTGGCTTATAACATCTCCTAACCACTAGAGGATGTAACCTTGTGGCATCAGCTGTGGGTTATTCCTCCGAGGAGAGAGCCAATAGCCAATTAGATTTGGGATATACAGGCATATGGCTGCCACTGCTGCACAGTATTTCCAGGCAGGTGAGGTATTCAATAGTAAAGTCTTTATAAGCTGTGTAGCTGGAATCCAGCAACAGATCATTTTTCCAGTTGAATATTTCACCCTAATTTGATCAATTCTCATATGCTGATCAATTCTCATATACTCTCTGGTATTCCAGAGACCATCAGTACACAATTACAACTGACTTTTCAGTGCAAACCATGAAAGCAAGAAGAACATGGAGCAAAGCATTCCCAATGTTAAAGGACTATGGATGCCAACCCAGAATACTTTAGCAGCAAAAATGTCGATTACAGCTGAAGGAGAGAGAAAAATCTTCCAAGACATAAACAAGATGATAGAATACATGTCCGGAAAACCAACTCTCCAGAAAATACTTGAGGCCATTCAAAGGGCAGAAGAGAGGAGCAACTATCCTCAAGCACCTAGGAAAAGAAACTAATAAAAACATAACTGTAGGAGTAGAATCAGAGACTAAAAGTCCAAATGGATAAGGTGAAAGGAAACAACATTCATCTTTGGTTAATTTCTTTGCCACCATTGTGACCACCCACTTCAGGAACTGAACCCGCTAGAGCTGGAATCCGGCAACAGATCATTTTTCCAGTTGAATATTTCACCCTAATTTGATCAATTCTCATATGCTGATTAAAAATGCTGTTACACTTCATATTTCTTTTTTTCTTTTATTTGTTTATTTTTTTAGGGATTTTACAATGTAATAGCACAGTTGTTTTCAGATAACATTGACGTTACTCAGTTTACCATACAATTAGGTAATTGGTGCATTTTTTTTAACTGAGCCAAATTTTTTTGGTCTTTTCAAGATAGGGTCTCCCTGCAGATCCCAGCTGTCCTGGAACTCACTCTGTAGACCAGGCTGGCCTTGAACTCACAAAGATCACCTGCCTCTACCTCCCGAGTGCTAGGATTAAAGGTGTAGGCCACCACACCTGGCAAAGTGAGCCAAATTATTACACATAACCAATGAATGTAAGTAACATTCATGTAAAACCAATTTTCAAGTATCTATGTCCAAATTTTGAACAACCCAAGGTTCCCACAGTCCAGTTGGAGAAGCTTGTATGCACAAGCATGTTGATCAAATAGGAGTACAGTCTATATTGCTGTAGTCTCGTGATTCACCCCAATCTCTCCCCAGCCCTTACATTTTATGCCTCCTCTTCTGAAAGTTGGGAAAGGGGCACAAGTGGGTGAGAAGCAAAACAGTCTATTTTCTCTGGAGATATCACTTTGGACTCTAGTCTGCTCAGGTTGCTCCCCTTCATGGGTTGACTGCTTATCCAGGGATACCTTTTTAATCCTACTAACAAAGCATAAGCAATTAGATGTAGAAGCATTTAAGCAGTACTAATTATTATGGCAAGCTAAGCTGTGAGCATAGACACAGATGCTTGGATGATATGCTAATCCACAAACTGTGGTTTCTCTATAAAGGGTGACAAGTTCTTATTGTGGCTTATAACATCTCCTAATCACTAGAGGATATAAGCTTGTGGCATCTGCTGTGAGTTATTCCTCCAAGGAGAGAGCTAATAGCCAATTAGATTTGAGATATATATAGACACATGGCTGCCACTGTTGCACAATATCTCCAGGCAGTTGAGTTGTAGCTGATACTGACAGAGGAGTCTTGCTTGTCTCAAGGAGACCAATATTTTGCTGTATTGCTTCAGTGGCCTTTGGTGACGCTCTCTGGCATTTCAGACGTCAATTCTACATTAGCAAGTGACATCTCAAAACATTTTTTCATGTTTACACCAGGTCTCTGACAACGGGAACTTACCACCTTTCACCTTGCATATATCCCACTTATAGGCAAAAGGCCTTTATAATTTGGGGGGGGGCTTGGATCCCCTAGCCAACATCTCCTAGGCAAAATAATTCATTGCTGATATCAGAGCTTTCCTGTACTAATATATTTTGCTTGACTACACAGCTTATAAAGACTTTACTATTGAATTTGACTCTAGATAGAGAATTATCCTTTCACAGTTCCTATGCCCATCAGACAATTTAAAAATGTAGTTATACCTATTTTATAAGAAATTACCACTATAACAGTTGGCTCTAGTTTACAGTTGAGAATGACTTCATTACCGTCATGTTTTTCTTTTTCCTATAAAGGGAAGAGGTAGGAAGCTTTCTCAGCATCTGGAAGGTAAACTTCATTAGGGCCCATTATAAACAGTTAACCCAAATATAATTCAGAGAGATGCTCAGTGTCTGTGACTCGGGCAGTTTGAGGTTCCTCTTTAATGTTCAGATGGGTCAGCCTCTCTGCTGCCATTTCCCAGTCCATCCTGCACAGCCAAAATTTGTACATTTTCAGGCATTTAGATTGGTGTTTTTGCCTATGGGAACATAAATATCTCCTTCCATTCTTAGTTTCAAGATCTCAAAATTGAAAATTTATCAGTAGGTTTGGAACACAGAGTTTTCCATTTGTATCCCAGAAGGGATACTACACTGCCTGCCACCTCCCTCTTTTTGTTTTTTAAATTTTTATGTTTTGACCTATAGATGCCTAAGTTGTATTACACATATGCATAAACAGGAGCTGTGCTAGATAGCTTTAGTGTCAACTTGACACACCTGGGTTGAGGGAGCCTCAATTGGGGAACTGGCTCCATTGGATTGGCCTGTGGACACATCTGTGGAGTATTGTCTTGATGGTCGAGCAGTGTGGGAGGGCCCAGACCACAATGAGTAGTGCCACCCTGGGCAGGTTATTGTTTACCGTATAAGAAGGCAGGCTGGACATGGGCCAGAAAAGCAAGCCAGTGAACAGCATTTCTCCATGGCCTGTGCTTCAGCTCCTGCCTCCAGGTTCCTGCCCTGAGCTCCTGCCTTGGGCTCCCTAAGTGATGAACTGTGACCCAGGAGATGTAAGCTGAATAAACCCTTTCCTCCCCAAGTTGGTGTGGGTCAGAGTGTTTCATCATAGAAATGGAAGACAAATTAGAACAGAAAATGGTACCAGAGAGTGGGGTATTGCTGTGACAGACCTGACCTTGGTGTTTTGGGGAAGGATTGTGGAAGCATTTGGAACTTTGGGCTAGAAAAATCATCGAATGCCTAAAGATCATGGCTGTGGAACTTGGAACAGTTTTGCTGAAAGAGTTGTAGAGATAGAGGCCTGGCTTGTGAAGTTTCTAGTTTCAAAGGGGAACAGAGATCATCAGGACTGTGTAATCTGTGGGTTCTGGTCAGCTGGGGCTGAATAATCAGCTGTAAGTAACAAGAGACCAGAAGCTGAAGTGAATCCTTTGTTTTACTGGGACAATTGATGCTGGTTAGCTGGGGCTGAAAAATCAGCTGAAAGTAACAAGAGACCAGCATCACTGAGGTGAAATCTTCTGGGAAGAATTTCTTCAGGGTAAGCACACAGAAGCTGTGATCCAGAAGGGGCCTGAGCCTCCATCTCAAGCCAGAAGCAGGACTTGGTAGTGTGTAAGAGTCTCCTATATGGTTCCAGTGTTGAAATTTGAGGGGATCACAGAGAGCAGCTGAGACTTGGCACTGTGAGTGGTCAAGAAAGACCATTGGTGGAAGTGCACCTCGGTTGCAGTGAAGACCCCAGGATTGCAGGGGTCATGGAGAGAAGCTGAGGCTTTGCACCAGGAGAGGTCAGAAGAGGCCATTGGTGAAGGTGCCACCTCAGTTTCAGTGGTGAGCCCAGCTTTTTGGAGATGCCGGGACCATGGGATGACCACCAAGAGCAGCAGCAGGTGTGGAATGGAGTCAGCCTGGGCCTGCAAGATGAGCTGTGTGTGCCATGGACGGCAGAGTAGGAGAGGGGGAGCTGCTGAAACCCTTTGGAGCCCAGAAGATCATGAGTGAATCCCAGGTGTCCAGCCTTGAGCTACTTTGCTGGACTTAGGTTTTGTTTGAGTGTGCCTGATTCTTCCCTTTGAGATAAGACAGTGCTTGTTTTGGATTTTACAGCAACCCACAATTAAGAGACTTTTAATAGACTGAACTTTTAAGCGTTTGGACATTTTAAGGACTGTGGAGATTTTAAGGTTGTACTGTCTTAGGTTGTGTTTAATGTTAACATCATACTTTGGGGATAAGAACTGGAAAGGTGGTGGTTTAATAGTGATGTGTTTTGTGTGTCAAGTTGACAAGGGGTCAATTGTGCTGTATAGCTTTAGTGTCAACTTGACACACCTGGGTTGAGGGAGCCTCAATTGGGGAACTGGCTCCATTGGATTGGCCTGTGGCCACATCTGTGGAGTATTGTCTTGATGGTAGAGCAGTGTGGGAGGGCCCAGCCCACAATGAGTGGTGCCACCCTGGGCAGGTTGTTGTGTACCGTATAAGAAGGCAGGCTGGTCATGGGCCAGAAAAGCAAGCCAGTAAACAGCATTTCTCCATGGCTTGTGCTTCAGCTCCTGCCTCCAGGTTCCTGCCCTGAGCTCCTGCCTTGGGCTCCCTAAGTGATGAACTGTGACCCAGGAGATGTAAGCTGAATAAACCCTTTCCTCCCCAAGTTGGTGTGCGTCAGAGTGTTTCATCATAGAAATGGAAGACAAACTAGAACAGGAGCCAAGTCATAAGTTTTCATTGAATCTACCCAAACAGTTTATCATTGACTGTATGCCACTTATTTGGGAAGTAAACTTAAACTTAATTCCTTTAAATTGTCCTACAAGTAAAAGAAAGTGTTACAAGGAGATATTGTATAACTCAGAAAAATATAGAGACCATTTGTGTACCTCAACCCCAAAGTTATTGTTGGAAGTTCAATACAAATTATAAATAAAACAATTAACATTTTATATTCCCAATTAGTTCGAATGTATTACCATTTTCACCAAAACGTACAACCAAATTTAACTAATCTAAACACTTCACTAAGCCCTACAAAGCTTGGGCAGAGTTGGATACCTGCCATACAAAGTTTACCCTATATACACTTTGCTCTTTAAAGCTATATGACTAGACTATGACGTCAAAGAAATCAAGTCCTTTAACTTACATGGTTTATTTTGTATTTCTGTGTAAATCTCTAACGAAATACCTCTCTATATAAATATATGTTATTTTTTAGTATACTCATTTAAACTGCAAACCTTACAGAGTGTATTTTAATGACTATTTTCCTCCAAGCTCTTGGACTTATTCAGGCCTGACATGAAAACCTGAATAAGGACTTTTCAGTAACTAGCTCCTTTTTTTAATTATTTTATGAGTACAAGCATCCTTCATATAAAACCAATTGGCAAGCATTTGTGCCCAAACCCACACAGCCTGATGTTCCCACCATCCAGCTGGAGGGGCTTGTATGTACAATCAAGCCAATCAAATAAGTGTCCAGTATATACTGCTGTAGTTTCACCATTCACCCCAATGGCAGCCCTTATGTTCTACCACACCCCCTCTTCCGCAGATTGTTCCCTAGGCTTAGAAAAGGGGCACAGGTGGAGGAGAAGCAGAACAGTCTACTTTGTCTGGAGATGCCATTTTGGACTCTGATCAGTTCTGGTTGTTTCCTTTCATGGGCTGACAGTTTGTCCAAGAATAACCTTTCAATCCTACTAATGAAGCACAAGTGATTAGATACATTAGATACATAAACAGTACTAATTATTATGGTACGTTACTTTGGTATAGACACAGATGTTAGGATGTTATGCTAATCCATGAACTTCATTTTTTCTGTAAAAGATGACAAGGTCTTACTGTGGCTTATAACATCTCCTAACCAGTAGAGGATGTAAGCTTGTGGCATATCCATGAGTTATTCCTCCAAGGAGAGAGCTAATAGCCAAATAGATTTGGGCTATACCAACATATGGCTGTCACTGCTGCACAGTATTTCCAAGCAGGTGAGATGTAGCTAATGTTGACAGAAGAGTCTTGCTTGACTCAAGAGAACAACATTTGCTTTATTGGTTCAGTGGCCTTTGTTAACACTCTGGTATTCCAGAGACCAACTGTACACTTGCAAGTGCAGTCTCAATACAACTTTCCATGCTTACATCAGGTCTTCGACAGCAGGGCCTTACCACCTCTCTTCTTGCAGGTATCCCAGTTTACAGGCAAGAAGCCTTTACCTGTTGGGTGGGGGCTTGGATCCCCTGGCCCACATCTCCTAGGCAGAATAATCCATTGCTGATATCAGAGCTCTCCTGAATTAATACATTTTGCTTATATGCACAGCTCAAAGAGACTTTAGTATTATATTTGGTTCTGAATAGAGAATAATCCTTTTCACAGTTCCTATGTCTGTTAGTCACTTAAAGAAAGCAGTTTTACCAGTTTTATAAGAGATTACCTCTATAACAGTCAGCTCTAATTTACAGTTAGAGAATGACTTCATTATCACCATGTTTTTCTTTGTTCTATGAAAAAGAGGTAAGGAGATTTCTCATATTAAAACTTTGTGGCACATAGAAGGTAAGGTTCTTTAGGACTCACTATAAACAGTTGTTACAAATATGATCCACCGAGATGTTTGATGCCTGTAGCAGTCTGAGGCTTTTGTTAAAATGGGCCAACTTCTCTGCTGGTATTTCTTGGTACAACCTACACAATGCAAGGCTGTATCTTTTCTTTCTCAGCCATTAACTTGATGACATTTTGACCTGTGGGAACATACAAATCTTTTCCCATAGTTACTTTTAAGATTAAATGGAAAGTTTTTGACAAAAAGTTTTAATATATAACTGTATCCCCCCTTTTTTATTTTAGGTTTTTAATTTTTGACTTATTAGTCTCAAAAAGGCAGTTGTAGTACACATACCTATAGGAAGGAATCAAGGTGTAAATTTCATTAAATTTATCCAAGCCATTTTGGGTGACTGTATGTTGTTAATTTGGGAAGCAAACTTAATTCCTTAAGTTAAATTATCCTACGGGTAGAAGAGAATGTTACAATATAATACTGTATAACACAAAAATTATAGAGAACATCTGTATATGTTAATCCCAAAGTTTCTGTTATAAAGATTTTAAGTAAAATACCATGTAATTTTAACTAAAATATCATGTAATTTTAAATTAAATATACATTAATAGAATATACACCTTTGTCCCTCTCCAGCCCCTCCCACCCTTCCCAATTCACCATTTCAGTCATTTTTCTGATGCAGTCTTTCTGCTGTTGTTCTTTTAATATGCATCCCTCTCCACAAGAAATATTTACAACTAGGTTATTGACGCTCATCCACAGATGAGGGATACCATTCATCAATTGATTTTTTGGGACTGCATTACTTCTCTTAATACAATATCTTCTAGCTCCATCCATTTATCTGAAATGTTCATGATGTTGTCTTTCTTTACTGCTGCATAGACCTCCATTGTGTACATGTACCACATTTTCTCTATCCACTCATCAGTTGAGGGGCATTTGAGTTGGATCCAGCTTTTTGCTACTGTGAACAGAGCTCCAATAAATATAGCTGTGCATGTATTTCTGCAGTAAGATGAGTCTTGTGGATATATGCCCAGGAGTGGTAAGACTGGGTCAAATGGCAAGCTCATTTTGAGTCTTCCAAGGGCTCTCCACACTGCTTTCCATAGTGGCTGTACAAGTTTACATTCCAACCAGCAATGGATGAGTGTTCCCCTTTCCCCACAACCTCTCCAGCACTTGGTATCATTTGCTTTCTTGATCCTGGCCAGTCTTTCTGGAGTGAGATGATATCTTAGAGTGGTTGTAATTCGCATTTCCGTAATTATTAGTGATGTTGAACAGTTTTAAAGATGTTTCTCAGCCATCACTAATTCCTCCTCTGTGAAGTCTCTATTCAGTTCTTTGACCACCTTTTGAGTGATTCATTTACTTTATTTCTTCTTTGTTTTTTGAGTATTTTGTATACTGTGGAAATCAATGCTTTGTCAGATGTATCTACAGTGAAGTTTTCCTCCCACTCTGTGGGTTTTCTCTTCACTTCCTTTATTGTTTCTTTTGATGTACAGAAGATTTTGAGTTTAATGAGGTCCCATTTGTCAATTGTCAATCTTATTTCTTCTGCAGCTGCTGTCTGATTTAGGAAGTCTTTTCCTACACCTATGTCTTGTAGTCTCCTGCCAAGTTTTACTTCTATCACCTCCAGAGTGTCAGGTTTCATGCTGAGGTCTTTGATCCATCTGGAATTGACTTCTGTAAAGAGTGAGAGGTAGGGGCTTAATTTCATTCTTCTACAGGTGGTGATCCAGGTTTGCCAACAATGCTTGCTGAAGATGCTGTCTTTCCTCCACTGTGTCTTCTTGGTCTTCTTGTCAGATATGAGGTGGCTGAAATTGTATGTGCTCAAGTATGGATCTTCAGTTTTATTCCATTGGTCAACTGGTCTGTTTCTGTGCTAGTAACAAGCTGTTTTTATGACTATAGCACTGTAGTATAGTTTGATGTCTGGTATAGAGATCTCCCCTATATTGCTCTTTTCGCTCAGGGCTGCTTTGGCTATTTGGAGTCTTCTGTTTTTCCAAATGAAATTGAGGATTTTTTTTCCAAGCCTGTAAGAAGCTCTTGGGGATTTTGATTGGGATTGCATTAAATCTGTATACGAGTTTGGGTAGAATAGACATTTTTACTGTATTTATTTTCCCAATCCATGAGCATGGGAGGTTTGTCCATCTTCTGATGACTTCTTCAATTTCCTTCTTCAGAGGTTTAAAATTCTTGTTGTGGAGATCCTTGGTATCTTTGGTTAGGTTTGTTCCTAGGTATTTTATTGTTTTTGAGGATATTGTGAGTGGGAAGGTCTCCTTGTATTCCTTCTTCAGTTGCTTCTTGTTGGTGTAAAGAAAGGCTACTGATTTTTCTAGATTTATTTTGTATCCTGCCACTTTGCTGAAGTTCTTAATTATTTCTAGGAGTTTTCTGGTGGAGTTCTTAGCATCCGTTAAATAGACAATCATATCATCAGCAAAAAGGGATAGCTTGACCTCCTCTTTTCCAATTAGTACAGAGAGACATCTGTACTGAATGATACAATACACCAAATGGACCTCACAGACATCTATCGAATATTTCACCCTACAACCTAAAAATACACGTGGAGACTAAACAACATTCTCCTGAATAATGAACGGGTCAAGGAAGAAATAAAAAAAAGAAATAAAAACATTCCTGGAACTGAATGACAATGATAATACAACACAGCAAAACCTATGGGACACTTTAAAATCAGTCCTAAGAGGGAAGTTTATAGGTCTAAGTGCCTACATTAAAAAAAAAAAAAAACAGAAAGAGCACAAGTGAATGATCTAACACTGAAGCTAAAAGTAATTGAGAGAAAACAACAAAAGAACCCTAAACGCAGCAAGCAAGAAGAAATCACAAAAATCAGAGCAGAGATCAATGAAATAGAAACAAATAAAACCATACAAAAAATCAATGAATCCAAAAGTTGGTTCTTTGAGAGAATAAACAAGATAAACAGAACTCTAGCCCAGTTAACCAAAAGAAAGAAGGAACAACTCCAAATCAATAGACTCTGTGATGAAAGGGGAAATATCACAACAATAAAAGGATCCAGATAATTATATGTGATTACTTTAAAAACCTATACTCTACTAAGTTTGAAAACCTAGAAGAAATGGATGAATATCTGCAATCCTGGGAATCACCAAAGCTCAACCAAGAAGAGATCGACATCTTAAATAGACCATTAATATATGAAGAAATTGAAGATATAATAAGCAGCCTCCTGTGCTGGATAGCTTTAGTGTCAACTTGACACACCTGGGTTGAGGGAGCCTCAATTGGGGAATTGGCTCCATTGGATAGGCCTGTGGCCACATCTGTGGAGTATTGTCTTGGTGGTCAAGCACTGTGGGAGGGCTCAGCCCACAATGAGTAGTGCCACCCTGGGCAGGTTGTTGTGTACTGTATAAGAAGGAGGGCTGGGAATGAGCCAGAGGAGCAAGCCAGTGAACAGCATTCCTCCATGGCTTGTGCTTCAGCTCCTGCCTCCAGGTTCCTGCCCTTAGTTCCTGCCTTTGGTTCCCTCAGTGATGAACTGTGATCCAGGAGATGTAAGCTGAATACACCCTTTCCTCCCCAGGTTGGTGTTGGTCAGAGTGTTTTGTCACAGCAATGAAAGACAAACTAGAACAGAAATTGGTACCAGAAGTGGGGTATTGCTATGACAGACCTGACCTTGGTGTTTGGGGGAAGGATTGTGGAGGCGTTTGCAACTTTGGGCTGAGAAAATCATTGAATGCCTAAAGACTGTTGCTGTGGAACTTGTAGCAGTTTTGCTGAAGGATTTGTAGAAGATGGAGGCCTGGCTTGGGGAGTTTCTAGTTTCAAAGGGGAACAGAGATCATCAGGACTGTGTAATCTGTGGGTTCTGGTCAGGGGGGCTGAAGAATCAGCTGTAAGTAACAAGAGACCAGAACCTGAAGTGAAATTTTTGTTGTACTGGGACAATTGATGCTGGTTAGCTGGGGCTGAAAAATCAGCTGTAAGTAACAAGAGACCAACATCACTGTGGTGAAATCTTCTGGGAAGAATTTCTTCAGGGTCAACACACAGAAGTTGTGATCCAGAAGGGGCCTGAGCTTCCATCTCGAGCCAGAAGCAGGATTTGGTAATGTGTAAGTCTCCTATATGGTTCCAGTGTTGAAATTTGAGGGGATCACAGAGAGCAGCCAAGACTTGGCACTGTGAGAGGTCAGGAAAGACCATTGGTGGAAGTGCACCTCGGTTGCAGTGAAGACCCCAGGATTGCAGGGGTCATGGAGAGAAGCTGAGGCTTTGCACCAGGAGAGGTCAGAAGAGGCCATTGGTGAAGGTGCCGCCTCAGTTTCAGTGACAACCCCAGGTTTCTGGAGATGCTGGGACCATGGGATGACCACCAAGAGCAGCTGCAGGTGTGAAATGGAGTTGGCTTGGGCCTTTGAGATGAGCTTTGTGTGCCACGGATGGCAGTCAGAGAAGGGGAGCTGCCGAGACCCTTTGGAGCCCAGAAGATCATGAGTCCCAGGTGTCCAGCCTTGAGCTACTTTGCTTGACTTGGATTTTGAGTGTGCCTGATTCTTCCCTTTGAAATAAGACAGTACTTGTTTTGGATTTTACAGCAGCCCACAGTTAAGAGACTTAATAGACTGTGAATTTTTAAGTGTTTGGACATTTTAATGACTGGGGCTTTTAAGGATGTACTGTCTTAGGTTATGATTAACGTTAACATCATATTTTGGGGATAAGAACTGGAAAGGTAGTGGTTTAATAGCGATGCGTTTTGTGTATCAAGTTGACAAGGGGTCAATTGTGCTGGATAGCTTTATTGTCAACTTGACACACCTGGGTTGAGGGAGCCTCAATTGGGGAATTTGCTCCATTGGATTGGCCTGTGGCCACATCTGTGGAGTATTGTCTTGATGGTCAAGCAGTGTGGCCTCCCACACTGGTCATTGTGGTCAGATCACAATGAGTAGTGCCACCCTGGGCAGGTTGTTGTGTACTGTATAAGAAGGAGGGCTGCACGTGGGCCAGAGGAGCAAGCCAGTGAACAGCATTCCTCCATGGCTTGTGCTTCAGCTCCTACCTCCATGTTCCTGCCCTTAGTTCCTGCCTTGGGTTCCCTGAGTGATGAACTGTGACCCAGGAGATGTAAGCTGAATAAACCCTTTCCTCCCCAGGTTGGTGTCAGTAAGAGTGTTTTATCACAGCAATGAAAGACAAACTAGAACACCTCCCAACAAAAAAAGATGTAACCAAAAAGGAGAACTATAGACCTACCTCCCTAATGAACACAGATGCCAAAATTCTAAATAAGATACTGGCAAATTGCATACAGACCCACATCAAGAAGATCATCCACCATGACCAAGTTGGATTCATACCAGAGATGCAGGGATGGTTCAACATACGAAAGTCAATAAATATCATCAAGCATATAAATGGACTGAAAGACAAAAACCACACCATCATCTCAATTGATGCAGAGAAAGCCTTTGACAAAATCCAGCATCCCTTCATGTTTAAGTCCTAGAGGGAATTGGATTGGAGGGATCATTCCTTAATGTAATCAAAGCCATATACAGGAAACCCACAGCCAATATCAT
>VZQC01013734.1:115543-152040 GCA_009823505.1 Rhizomys pruinosus
CTAAGTCTGCCCCCAATGGGAGACACTCAGTCAAACCACCACATTCCACTCCTTGACCCCCATAGGCTCCTGACCATATAAAATGCAAAATACATTTAGTCCAACATTAAGAGTCCCCATAGTCTTTACCAGTTTCAGTGCTACTCAAAAGTCTACAGTCCAAAGTCTCGTCTGAGACTCAGGCCAATCTCTTAACTATAAGCTCCTGTAAAATCAAAAAGACAAATTACACACTCCCAACATACAGTGGAACCGAATACACATTCCCATTCCAAAAGGGAGGAATAGAGGCATAGCGAGGAAATACCGGACCAAAACAAGACCGAAAACCATCAGGGCAAAAACCAAGTCCAGTAGCTCCATGTGCGACTTCTGGGACTTGACTTCCAAAGGGCTTAGATGGCTCAGCTCTTCCAGCTTTGCTTGCAGCATACATCTCTCTCTTAGGCTGGTACCACTCCCTGTATGCACCTCTCCTTGGCAAATATCTCACAGCTCTGGCATCTCGAATGTCTTCTTGGGGTCTCTGCTGCCAAACAGACTTCACATTCACAACTTCGTGCAATGGCCTATCAGGGCCTTTTTATGCAGGGACACCCCTGCTGCACTCTGCCTGACCTTGGCAGCTCTCTGAAACTGTGGAGGAAGAACTGATGACCCCTTCACTCTTGCAAACTTCATGCTTCTAAAGCCAGCACCACATGAATGAAATTGCTGAATCCGGCTGCAAGTTTGGGATGGAATCTCTCCTACTTTAACCACATTTGCAATTTTTCTCTGCCCTGGACTTGTTGGAGGATTATATGGGTGTGGTCTTGCCCTGAAGGTACTGATTCTTTTGTTTACTTGCAAATCTCCAGGCCTCTCCTTAATCACTTTAGTCTCCTTATGAAAGGGAGCCTCTCCTTCACATGCCTTGGCCCCACACTTAATCTTCCTAGTGCAGTTTTCATATCCAGACTGTACATTTTGTCTTTCTTTCTTTCCCATCTGCTCTTCTTCACTGTATATCTGCACAATATTCACCATTAAAAGCCATGCCACCATTTCTACGTTAGGCTGTCCTGAAATACCATCTGCCAAAGACATTATTAGTCCATTGTTTTTCAACTTAGCATCAGGCAAGCATTTGGGCTGCGGGCAAACTGCTGCCAGACTCTTTATCAAAATATCCCAGTTGTTGCCTAAGTCTCTATTTTCATCTGGAACTACATTTTTTGTAGCCATGCTTTCTTCCAGGCTTCTACGAGAATGGCCCCTTAAGCTCTGCTTACAGTAGTCAACAGCTTTTCTAGCCTGAAGTTCAAAAATCTTCCACATTTCTCCAAACATCCACATGGTCAGGTTCTTCAAAGCCAACAGCCCTCTCTCTGGTATCAAATTACTGTATTAATCACTTTTCTGTTGCTATGATAAAGCACCATGACCAAGGATCTTATAAAAGGAAGAGTTTATTTGAGCTTACAATTGACGGTTCCAGGGAATTAGAGTCCATTGTGGTGGGAGGCATGGTGGCTGGATCTGGAGCAGCAAGCCGAGGGTCACATCTCACAAAGAGCACAGGAAGCAGAGAGAGAGCAACTGAAGACCACGAGGCTTGTTAAACTCACTAAGCCTGCCCCCAATAACGTACTTCCTGTCACATAGCCACACCTTCTAAGACCTCCAAAAACAGTCCCACCAACTGGAGACAAATGTCTGAATACTTACAGCCTATGGTGGAACACTCATTCAAACCACCACAGTATGTATAATTCAACTGCCTTTTTGAGACTCGTGGGTCAAAAAACAAAAACCTAAAATAAAAAAGGGGGATACAGATAGATATGAAACCTTTTTGTCAAAAACCTTGCAATTCAAATCTTAAAAGTAACTACAGGAAAAGATTTGTATGTTCCAACAGGTCAAAATGTCACCAACTTAATGGCTGAGAAGGAAAAGATACAGTTTTGCATTGAGTAGGATGTACCAGAAAGTGCCAGCAGAAAGGTTGGCCCATCTGAACATTGAAAGGAAGAAAAGCCTCAGATTGCTACAAATATCAAACCCCTCTGTGGATCCTACTTGTAACAACTACTTATAATGAGTCCTAATGAAACTTACCTTCTAGGTGCCACAAAGGTTTTAGTATGAGAGACTTTCTTACCTCCTCCCCATATAACAAGGAGAAATATGATGATGATGAGGTCGTTCTCCAACTGTAAATTGGAGACAACTGTTATAGAGGTAATCTCTTATAAAACCGGTAAAACTGCCTTCTTTAATTGCTAATAGACATAAGAACTGTGAAAAGGATTATTCTCTATTCAGAACCAAACATAATACTAAAGTCTCCTTAAGCTATGCACTTAAGCAAAATATATTAATACAGGAGCTCTGACATCAGCAATAGATTATTCTACCAAGGAGATGTTGGCCAGGGGATCCAAGCCCCCACAAAAGGTAAAGGCTCCTTGCCTCTAAACTGGGATACCTGCAAGAAGAGATGTGATAAGGCCCTGCTGTCGAAGACCTGATGTAAACATGGGAAAGATGTATTGAGACCACACTTGCAAGTGTACAGATGGTCTCTGGAATACCAGAGAGTGTTACCAAAGGCTACTAAACCAATAAAGCAAATAGACGTCTCCTTGAGTCAAGCAAGACTCCTCTGTCAGCACCAGCTACACCTCACCTGCCTGGAAATACTGTGCAGCAGTGGAAGCCATATCTCTGTATATCCTAAATCTAATTGGCTATTAGCTCTCTCTTTGGAGGAATAACCCACGGCTGATGCCACAAGCTTACATCCTCTAGTGGTTAGGAGATGTCATAAGCCACAGTAAGACCCTGTCATATTTTGGGGGGGGTCTTTTCGAGACAGGGTCTCCCTGTAGCCCTAGCTGTCCTGGAACTCACTTTGTAGACCAGGCTGGCCTTGAACTTACAAAGATCTGCCTGCCTCTACCTCCCAAGTGCTAGGATTAAAGGCGTGCACCACCACGCCTGGCAAGACCCTGTCATATTTTACAGAAAAAAATTTAATTCATGGATTAACATACCATACAAACATCCGTGTCTATGCCAAAGTAACCTACCATAACATTTAGTACTGTTTAAACACCTATATATCTAATTGCTTGTGCTTCATTAGTAGGATTGAAAGGTTATTCCTGGACAAACTGTCAGCCCATGAAAGGAAACAGCCAGAATTGACCAGAGTCGAAGACAACATCTCCAGAGAAAGTAGACTGTTTTGCTTCTCATCCACCTGTGCCCCTTTTCTAAGCCTAGGGAGCAATCTGCGGAAGAATGCAAGGGCTGAGATTGGAGTTAATGGTGAAACTACAGCAATATAGTCTGGACACTCATTTGATCAACTTTATTGAACATACAAGCCCCCCCTGCTGGATGGTGGAACCCATGGGCTGTGTGGGTTTGGGCACAACTGCTTGCAAATTACTTTTACATGAAGGATGCTTGTACTCATAAATTATCACTTATTGTTAAAAAATGAAAAAAAAACTGAGAGAAAGATGCAGGATAGTTATGGCAGAACACATGATCTAGGATGGGGTGGGATGGGGTGGCGTGGGATGAGGGAAGGGAAAGGGAAATATGCCCAAACTTAATTGGAAAATGATGTATGAAATACACAAAGCATCAATAAAAAATGAAAATTAAAAGAAAAAAATATGGTAGCTGGCCAGGTATGGGGACATACACCTTTAATCCCAGCACTAGTGAGGAAAAGGTGGATCTTGTCTACATAGAGTGTTCTAGGCCAATTGGGCCTATAGGGAGACAGTCTGAAAAAATGAAACTAAAAAAAAAATAAATAAGGTGTGTTAGCTCATAAAAATAATTTATATTTGAATATACTGAAGTTTCTAAATATTGATTTTTAACTGAAATAGTAAAACTAAGAGACAGATACATGAATAATAATTTACAGAATAGCAGGGCATGGTGGTACATGCCTTTAATCCCAGCAGAGGCAGGCAGATTCCTGTGAGTTCAAGGCCAGCATGGTCTACATAGCAAGGTCCAGGCCAGCTGGGACTAAAGGGGAGACTCTATCGGAAAAAGACCAAAAAAAAAAAAAATCACAGAATAAAATAAATAAGAATGGTCTTGATAACATTTATGCATTCTTCTCCTGAACTGTGTTATGCTAACACAAGAATTCTTATACACTGCTGAAATATCAAATAAAAGTCTTTAGGAATGTATCTTTTGAAAAACCTCATTGATTAACGTGTGCATATGTGGGTGAAGATGTGTGTGCACACAGGCATGCATGCCCTGGTGTACATTTGGAAGTCAGAAGACAGCGTTCAGAGTCATCATGCACTCTGGAAATTGAATTCAAATCATCAGGACTGTGTTGCATGTGCTTCATTCTACTGAGCAATCTCCCTGACCCCCTCTAAGAATGCATCTTGTGCATACATTTGCTCACATTTGAAATTATAATATAATTATAATGCTATTCATTAAAAAAAGAGAAGATTGTGAAATCACGCATTTGGTGGTGGTGGTGGTGCATGTCTTTAAGAGGCAGATGGAGGGGGTTGTCTGAGATACCCGTAGATCTCTGGCATACATAGAGAGTTCCTGGTGGCTACTGAGACAATCTGTCTCAGAAAATAAATTTATGAAATCATTTCCATCCTGCTCCCAAATACAGGAACCGTCAAATGTCAGATTTTTTTTTTTTTTTTTTTTTTTTTTTTTGAGACAGGGTCTCCCTGTAGCCCCAGCTGTCCTGGAACTCACTCTGTAGACCAGGCTGGCCTTGAACTCACAAAGATCCGCCTGCCTCTGCCTCCCAAGTGCTAGGATTAAAGGCGTGCGCCACCACGCCTGGCCCAAATGTCAGATTTTAAACATGAGAACCAAAGCTACTTTCTTTTTTTAATTTTTTTATTAATTTTATTTATTTATGTATGTGTATGAATGTACTGTCTGCATGCAAGTTTGTGCACCCGTGTCGTGCAATGCCGCGGAGGTCAGAAGAGGGTGTCAGATTCCCCTGGAACTGGAGTTCTCCTGGAATTGGAGTTTCAGACGGTTCTCGGCCGCCACGTGGGTGCTGGGGATCAAACCCGGGTCCTCTGTAAGAGCAGTCGGCGCTCTTAACCACTAGGCCATCTCTCTAGCCCCCAAAGCTACTTTCTAAGGGAAGTGGAGAATGTGATCCTTGTGTCATCCCGTCTATGATCCCTGCATCTGTTCGGGGTTCAGATAAACAAATTTGGTTATCCTTTTGAATAAACATTTCTCTGTCTAAGGGATTTTTTGATAACAAAACAGAATTAGTTTTTCCATACTTACCAAAAAGAATCAGTATAACGGATTTTTCTCCATGTCATTCTGACCGAGTGTGCCAACAATCCAGATCTCTGTAAATCAGTACAAATGGGCTGAGAATTGCATAAGCAAGGGTCAGACAGTCTCAAATGTTTGAAAAAATATGATTATTCTCTAAGAAGGAATTTAAAAATAGAGAAAAGTCACCATCTATACAGTAGAAAAATGCAAAACAGCATCAGAAGGAGGAACTTTGCACAGCTTTTATCTCAGGGGGAGTTTTATGGAGAAACTTGGAGTTCTCCAGGTAGAGGACATGCTGGTGGTGAATGTGGAGACGAAACACCATATAGCCACTGGCCCCAGTCATGAAGCCCTGAAACACGGAATTTTGTAGAACCATGAAAATAAGAAAATCCACCTCATTTACTGATTTTCTGGTATAGAGTAACAATAATAGTCTTGCTTGCAAATCTGATGTGTTTTTGTGACTGGCTACTTGTAATGGGATAGAGTAAGTTCACACTGATCTCAGAATTGAGGGTCCAGAGAAGAGCAACAGGGAAAAGATGGTCCATGGAGACTTTGGCTGCAGCCTCCAGGATCACGAGCCTTTGGGACTGATGGTGATCGCCATCACAGCAGTTACTGTGAGGAGACTGTTGGGGCAGATGGAGAGGCCCCCGGCTGCTCTGCACAGGTAAACAACAGTCTTACAGCAAGCATCATCTAGAAAGTTTCTTAAACCTAAAGCTGTCATTGCCTTTGGCAATCCTGTGGAAAGAAGCATTATGATGTTCACAAAAGTGAACTGGAAGAGAATAAGGGGTACAGATTTCTTCTCATTGCCTTTCCAAAAGTTGTAAGTATAATTTATAAATGCAAACATGTTACTCATGATGCCAAGTCCACTGATAGTGATGAAGATGGCTCCTTTGAGAAGATTTCAAAGGTGTTTTATACATTACACAAAGAGTGCTTTAAAAGAGATTAGTAACAATACATGACTACAAAATAAATTCACAATGTAAGATGTTTCTGATAAAGAACAGTCATAAGATACATAAACATGGCTCCAACTCAGCTGCTCTGTGACCTCCAGGGCCCCTGTGTGTGGGGCCACAGGCGCCAGGGCCGAAGACATGGGATTCTCTTCTCAGTGCACCTGTGGTGTCCACCTTCGCAAAGGAAGTAGCTGTGTCTTTGAGGAAACTGGAAGTCCGTGGTGAACCCTGGTGACCCGGTTTGTTTTGAGTCGCTCTCCAGCATTGGGGAACCGAAAGCCAGTGGCCTTGGGGGCAGCCCTACCTAGCCTGGGTTGAGGCTATCATGGACTCACTAGTGGAAGATGATATCTGTATTCTGAATCATGAGAAAGCCCACAGAAAAGATACAATGACTCCACTCTCAATATATTCATGAGATGAGTCAATTGCTTCACATTTTGCCCTTGTCATTGCATATGAAACTATCAAAAAACGACTTAAGGATTCAGAAAAAGATAATTCTTTCTTAAAGAAAAGAATAAGGGTTTTGGAAGAAAAGCTTGTTGGTGCTTGATTAGAAGAGACAAGTTCTGTAGGATGAGAACAAGTAAACAAGGCCTATCATGCATATGGAGAGGTTTGCATTGACAGATAATTTGAAGAACGAATTGGATAAAATGTGATGAGGAATTTAAACCCACCCTCATCAAACTGGGAGGTGGAAAATTGAGCTGTGACTTGAAGATTCATGGTTTGGAACAAGAGCTGGAACTGATGAGGAAAGAATGTAACAATCTCAAAATAAAGCTACAAAAAGCCAAATGGATTCATCTCAGGAAGACAGTCTACAGAACACGGATATCCACAGACTGAGCTTGTCAAGTGATAATATGCAACATGCATACTGGGAACTGAAGAGAGAAATGTCTAATTTACATCTGGTGACTCAAGTACAAGCTGAACTACTAAGAAAACTGAAAACCCCAACTTCAATCAAGAAAGCCTACACCCCATAGGATGTGAAGACCTTGGGAAAGACAGCACAAAATTGTACCTGATGAATTTCACTGCAACAAAAGACATCCCCCTTTGTCACCAAATGGCAAAGCTATTTGTTACACGACATCTTCCCCTTTACCAGAAGATATAAAGGTTTTATCTGAAAAAGCAGTTCTTCAGTCATGGACAGATAATGAGAGATCACTTCCTAATGATGGTACAGACTTTCAGGAGCACAACTCTTATGGCAGAAATTCTCTGGAAGATAATTCTTGGGTATTCCTAAATCAAGTGAGACAGCATTTGGGGAAACTAAAAGTAAGACTTTGCCATTATCTAATCTGCCACCCTTGCATTATTTGGATCAACATAATCAGAACTGCCTTTATAAGAATTAATTCTAATGAGATTCATGATTTGATCACAAGGACACTATAACTCTCAGTGGTTCTCCCAAGAGATTATTCTAGTTAGAAATAGACTTTGATTAAAATCTTGCAGAGTTCAATATGTACATTTGCACATACTGTACCACATTATGTAGTTGATTTTCCAGTATGAAAACCTTCCAGCTCCATACTCAAATACATTCTATACATACACACACACTGTGTGTGTGTGTGTATATATATATATGTATAAACTAATAAGGTGTTTCTGGAAGACAGTTGTACCGCTGTTAACAATTACAATTTTTTGCTTCTCAGATAAAGAATGGAAATGGAAATTTTAGACAAGTTTTATAAAGGATGTGGAGTACCTAAATATTCATTCATTACATAAAAAGAAGCCTTTAATAGAAGAACCATGTCTGTTGGTTCATATTGTGTAAAGCAGAGAGCAATGTGAACAGATTTTGTTTCTATGGACTTTACAATGTGTACATATTTGAAATATAATGGAATCAAAGTGTCTAGTTATTCCATTTCTGTATGCTATTATGTTTCAAGGTTTAAGATTTAAAATCATCCTTTTAGTAAAATGCCTGTGTGTAAAATTTTAGAAATGTAATTTGAATTCTAAGACTTGAAATTCCTTGCCCATTGAAGCCAGCTTTGTCCCAGTACATTCAACTCCTAAATAGTTAAAAACTATGTGGTGTGTGAATAGACTAGTATAGCTTTCTACACCATCCAGTTAAAAGTAGAAATAGCATCTCACAGGTTAATCTCCCCAGTTGTCCATAATGAAAATTTTCATGTGTCAACTGTATACATTAATTTTCTTCAGAGTGAATACAGCTGCTTGCTATGTAGAGCAGCTTAGATACTGTTGGATTATAACATTTAAAAAAGTTATTTTTAACAGAATCTAGAAGTAAATTTTGTGCTGTATTAACATAGTACAATTATGGAAAGTACACAAACTCATTCTGACTGACCAATCATTTGTAAATAAGTAAATATCAAAGGTGGCTTCACATAGACATTCATCTGAATTCCTTCAGGGTAGAGGCATTGAGAATATTAGTAATCATATATTACCTATTTCATGTTAGAAGACTTTATCTTTTTTTAAATTTTTATATCTTATATTTAAAAGATCTGAGGTCTTTTACATTACTGAATAACACGCATAGATAGACAGTGCTCAGCATTTGCCACTTATTTTTCTCTTTGTATTATCTCACTCACTTATTCAGGCTTGTCTGTGATTAATGGAATTGATGTCAGATGCTGGAATTTATTCTGACCAATGAACACAACTGACTCGAGGGAATACAGGCTCCTGGCAAGTAATACAACAAAACCATTGCAATATGCATAAAACAAATACCAGACTCCAGGCTTTAACTGAAGGAACTAACAGAATGTGTAATAAGAAAGCAGCAAAAATATTTCTTATGTGGCTGCATAAGCTATATATTATCTCATCTCTATGTAGCTTACTGGTTTCCTTTTTTAAAATAAAGCCAAGATTAGAAATTTTCCTTTGTAAAGAAGAGTATTATGAGATAAGGTTTTGAACAATGCCAAGAAATTGTTTTAACTAAAATTATTTTTGTTTTTAAAATGGAAAAAAGATACATAAACACATGTCTCTAAAAATCTCTATTCCTTTTTCAGTCACTCCCTTTGTAGGATATCATATTAGTTACCATCTTGATTAACATAATTTTTAATATCTGAATTTTCTAGATTCTTTTTTAGGTTAATTTACTCCAACTATAGATATTATATATATCTCTATAATAGGTAACTAATCCCTTGAAAATACTTTAAGAGAAAAGATGGAAAATAATTCTCTTTTTGTGCTTAGGTAATTAGGCTTTCCTCTTTATGTTTTTGTTTGGAGACAATGTCTCCCATTGTATCCCCAGTTGGCCTGATATTCACTATGTAGACCAGACTGGGCTCCCTCTCACAGAAACTGGTCTGCCTCTGCCTCCTGAGTGCTGGGATTAAAGGTATGCACCATGATGCATCTCTCAGTTTTTCCTTTTTTATTCTCTGTTTACCCTTGAAAATGTGATCAGGCAACTCAGTCAACCTGGGACTCAACCTCTTCATTCCAAAGTGAGTTGAAGACAGTACTGACGTGAGAGAGCAGTTCCTTCATCTGTAACATAAGTGTGTTTTACATGCATTGGGTATGGCATCTCTGTGTAACAAGCATGCAGTGCATTAAGACAGAATTAGAAAATGGAGGTCCATCAGATTTGGGGATCCCATTTGTTATTTAATAAACGCAGCAGACTGTGAGTTACAGTATGCCCAGGTGAGCAAGGGCATCTTGTCCTGTACAGGTTCATGTTTGGGATGTCCTCATAAAGTAGAGTGCCTAATGCTGGAAATCATGTCTTAGCTCATTAGGTTAAGAAGGACTTAAAATCAAAGGAAACTAGTGTCTAAGAAGGAGGACATTCTTCTGAGTCAGACTTGGAATTTGACAGGTAAAGAGAGAGCCAGTTACATGGAACCATAGGTGCAGAAACTAGACTGCTCTTGACTTATCATTTTGCAATTTTCTTTGAATATAATTCAACTAATTAATTCTGAGATAACTTCTGAGCCAAACAAATGTAGTAATTAAGGAGGGAGCAGGAAAGGTGTGCTTCAGGGACTAGGATTCTACAGAGGGATTTTTTTCTTCTCAACACTGACAAGTGTGAAGTCTTGGGGACACTATGTAGACAAATGTTCCACAAACACTGAAGGTACAAATATGACTTGGGAAGGGTCACATGGCAGAAGGATCCAGGGTTTGTCTGCACCTCGTCATGATAGTGAGTAGATCTCGTCAGAGGCGAATTTTTCCCTTAGGTTCCCTAATTACTTTCTTCCAATACCTAAAAATAAACAGCAGCTTCTAAAATTTCTGTGGAAAACTATTTTTCTCTGACTGCGAATTTCATCTGCCTTATTAGCATGCCAAAATTGTAACTTTAAAAGAATTTATCCGAATGCAGTGGGGTCGAGTGCTTGGACTCATGTTCCGAACCTGATAGGAACACTTGGAGCAGCCCGACACTGCTCCAGGCAGGTAAAAGCTTAGGACAGACTGACATTTGTGGGGCTGGACAATTGATTTTCTGGTCTGTGGCAGAGGGTCTGGTGGCTGCTGGAGGTGAGATCGTAGCCCTAAGCGAGGCGGGTCGCCGTTCCCCCTCGCAGCCGGAAGGGGTCCTGAGATTGAGTCTGACTATGGTGCCACAATGGGGTCAGGTGTTCAGACTAAGGTTATGGACCTGATAGGAACACTTGGAGCAGCCCGACACTGCTCCAGGTGGGTAAAAGTTTAGGACAGATTGACTTTTGTGGGGCTGGGCAATTGATTTTCTGGTCTGTGGCAGAGGATCTGGTGGCTGGCGGAGGCTAGATCTTAGCCCTAAGCCAGGTGGGTCGCCCTTCCACACTCGCAGCTGGAAGGGTTCCTGAGTTTGGGTCAGAGTCTGGTCCCGAAGTGGGGCCATGTGTGCGGACTCAGGTTCTGGACTTGATAGGAACACTTGGAGCAGCCTGACACTGCTCCAGGCGGGTAAAAGCTCAGGACAGATTGACTTTTGTGGGGCTGGACAATTGATTTTCTGGTCTGTGGCAGAGGGTCTGGTGACTGGTGGAAGCTAGATCATAGCCCTAAGCCCGGCGGGTCGCCCTTTCCCCCTTGCAGCCAGAAGGGGTCCTGAGTTTGGGTCTGACTCTGGTGCCTAACTCAGGTACCACAGTGGAGTCGTGTGTTCGGACTCAGGCTCCGGACCTGACAGGAACACTTGGAGCAGCCTGACACTGCTCCAGATAGGTAAAAGCTTAGGACAGATTGACTTTTGTGGGGCCAGACAATTGATTTTCTGGTCTGTGGCAGAAGGTCTGCTGGCTACTGGAGGCTAGATTGTAGCCCTAAGCCAGGCGGGTCACTCTTCCCCCCTTGCAGCTGGAAGGGGTTCTGAGTTTGGCTCTGACTCTGGTGCTGCAGTGGGGTCGTGTGTTCAGACTCAGGTTCCAGACCTGATAGGAACACTTGGATCACTCCGACAATGCTCCAGGAAGGTAAAAGCTTAGGAGAGATTGACATTTGTGGGGCGGACAATTGATATTCTGGTCTGTGGCAGAGGGTCTGGTGGCTGGTGGAGGCTAGATCCTAGCCCTAAGCCAGGTAGGTCGCCCTTCCACACTCACAGCTGGAAGGGGTCCTGAGTTTGGGTCAGACTCTGGTCCCGAAGTGGGGTCATGTGTTCGGACTCAGGTTCCGGACCTGATAGGAACACTTGGAGCAGCCAGACACTGCTCCAGGCACGTAAAAGCTCAGGACAGATTGACTTTTGTGGGGCTGGACAATTGATTTTCTGGTCTGTGGCAGAGGGTCTGGTGGCTAGTTGAGGCTAGATCATAGCCCTAAGCCCAGCAGGTCGCCCTTCCCCCTTACAGCCAGAAGGGGTCCTGAGTTTGGGTCTGACTCTGGTGCCTGATTCAGGTAGTGCAGTGGAGTGGTGTGTTCGGACTCAGGCTCCGGACCTGACAGGAACACTTGGCGCAGCCCGCAACTGCTCCAGGCAGGTAAAAGCTTAGGACAGATTGACTTTTATGGAGCTGGACAATTGATTTTCTGGTCTGTGGCAGAGGGTCTGGTGGCTAGGGGAGGCTAGATGGTAGCCCTAAGCCAGGTGGGTCGCACTTCCCCCCTCGTAGCTGGAAGGGGTTCTGAGTTTGGCTCTGACTCTGGTGCTGCAGTGGGGTCGTATGTTTGGACTCAGGTTCCAGACCTAATAGGAACACTTGGATCACTCCGACAATGTTCCAGGAAGGTAAAAGCTTAGGAAAGATTGACATTTGTGGGGCGGACAATTGATATTCTGGTCTGTGGCAGAGGGTCTGGTGGCTAGTGGAGGCTAGATCCTAGCCCTAAGCCAGGTAGGTCGCCCTTCCACACTCACAGCTGAAAGGGGTTCTGAGTTTGGGTCAGACTCTGGTCCCGAAGTGGGGTCATGTGTTCAGATTCAGGTTCCGGACCTGATAGGAACACTTGGAGCAGCCGGACACTGCTCCAGGCACGTAAAAGCTCAGGACAGATTGACTTTTGTGGGGCTGGACAATTGATTTTCTGGTCTGTGGCAGAGGGTCTGGTGGCTGGCGGAGTATAGATCGTAGCCCTAAGCCAGGTGGGTCGCCCTTCCCCCCTCACAGCTGGAAGGCATCCTGAGTTTGGGTCTGACTCTGGTACTGCAGTGGGGTCGGGTGTTCGGACTAAGGTTCTGCACCTGATAGGAACCCTTGGAGCAGCCCAACACTGCTCCAGGCACGTAAAAGCTTAGGACAGACTGACATTTGTGGGGCTGGACAATTGATTTTCTGGTCTGTGGTAGAGGGTCTGGTGGCTGCCAGAGGTGAGATCGTAGCCCTAAGACAAGCAGGTCGCCCTTCCTGCATCGTAGCCAGAAGGGGTCCTAAGTTTCAGTCTGACTGTGGTGCCGCAATGGGGTCGGGTGTTCCGACTAAGGTTCTGGACCTGATAGGAACACTTGGAGAAGCCCGACACTGCTCCAGGCAGATAAAAACTCAGGACAGATTGACTTTTGTGGGGCTGGACAATTGATTTTCTGGTCTGTGGCAGAGGAACTGGTGGCTGGCAGAGGCCAGATCGTAGCCCTAAGCCCGAGGGTCACCCTTCCCCCCCTTGCAGCCAGAAGGGGTCCTGACTTTGGTTCTCACTCTGTTGCCTGACTCGGGTACCACAGTGGGGTAATGTGCTGGGACTCAGGTTCTGGACCTGATAGGAACAGGTGGAGCAGCCCGACCCTGCTCCAGGCAGGTAAAAGTTTACTACAGATTCACTTTTGTGGGGCTGGACAATTGATTTTCTTGTCTGTGGCAGAGGGTCTGGTGGCTAGTGGAGGCTAGATCGTAGCCCTAAGCCCAGCAGGTTGCCCTTCCCCCCTTGCAGCCATAAGGGGTCCTGAGTTTGGGTCTGACTCTGGTACCGCAGTGGGGTCGTGTGTTCAGACTCAGGTTCTGGACCTGATAGGAACACTTGGAGCAGCCTGACACTGCCCCAGGCAAGTAAAAGCATAAAACAGATTAACTTTTGTGGGGCTGGACAATTGATTTTTCTGGTCTGTGGCAGAGGGTCTGGTGGCTGGCAGAGGCTAGATCATAGGTGGGTCGCCCTTCCCCCTAGCAGCCAGAGGGGTCTTGACTTTGGGTCTGACTCTGTTGCCTGACTCGGGCACCACGGTTGGGTTGTGTGTTCGGACTCAGGTTCCGGACCAGATAGGAACACTTGGAGCAGCCCGACACTGCTCCAGGCAGGTAAAAGCTTAGGACAGACTGACATTTGTGGGGCTGGACAATTGATTTTCTGGTCTGTGGCAGAGGGTCTGGTGGCTGGCGGAGGTGAGATCGTAGCCCTAAGCCAGGCGGGTCACCCTTCCCTCCTCGCAGCCAGAAGGGGTCCTGAGTTTGGGTCTGACTCTGGTACTGCAGTGGGGTCGGGTGTTCGGACTAAGGTTCTGGACCTGATAGGAACACTTGGAGAAGCCCAACAATGCTCCAAGTGTGTAAAAGTTTAGGACAGATTGACTTTTGTGGGGCTGGGCAATTGATTTTCTGGTCTGTGGCAGAGGGTCTGGTGGCTGGCGGAGGCTAGATCCTAGCCCTAAGCCAGGTGGGTCGCCCTTCCACACTCGTAGCTGGAAGGGGTCCTGAGTTTTGGTTAGACTCTGGTCCCGAAGTGGGGTCATGTGTTCAGACTCAGGTTCTGGACCTAATAGGAACACTTGTAGCAGCCGGACACTGCTCCAGGCATGTAAAAGCTCAGGACAGATTGACTTTTGTGGGGCTGGACAATTGATTCTCTGGTCTGTGGCAGAGGGTCTGGTGGCTGGCGGAGTATAGATCGTAGCCCTAAGTCAGTTGGGTCGCCCTTCCCCCTTCGCATCTGGAAGGGGTCCTGAGTTTGGGTCTGACTCTGGTGCCGCAGTGGGGTCGTGTGTTTGGACTCAGGTTCTGGACCTGATAGGAACAGGTGGAGCAGCCCGACCCTGCTCCAGGCAGGTAAAAATTTACTACAGATTCATTTTTGTGGGGCTGGACAATTGATTTTCTGGTCTGTGGCAGAGGGTCTGGTGGCTGGTGGAGGCTAGATCATAGCCCTAAGCCCGGCAGGTCGCCCTTCCCCCCTTGCGGCCAGAAGGGGTCCTGAGTTTGGGTCTGACTCTGGTGCCTCAGGTAGCGCAGTGGAGTGGTGTGTTTGGACTCAGGCTCCGGACCTGACAGGAACACTTGGCGCAGCCCGCCACTGCTCCAGGCAGGTAAAAGCTTAGGACAGATTGACTTTTGTGGGGCTAGACAATTGATTTTCGGGTCTGTGGCAGAGGGTCTGCTGGCTGGCAGAGGTGAGATCGTAGC
Organism: Rhizomys pruinosus; assembly: GCA_009823505.1. Taxonomy (NCBI): domain Eukaryota; kingdom Metazoa; phylum Chordata; class Mammalia; order Rodentia; family Spalacidae; genus Rhizomys; species Rhizomys pruinosus. The sequence goes on from VZQC01013734.1 coordinate 130,662, forward strand.
CCTAAGACAGGCGGGTCGCCCATCCCCCCTCGCAGCTGGAAGGGGTCCTGAGTTTGGGTCTGACTATGGTGCCGCAATGGGGTCGGGTGTTCGGACTAAGGTTCTGGACCTGATAGGAACACTTGGAGAAGCCCGACAATGTTCCAAGTGTGTAAAAGTTTAGGACAGATTGACTTTTGTGGGGCTGGGCAATTGATTTTCTGGTCTGTGGCAGAGGGTCTGGTGGCTGGTGGAGGCTAGATCCTAGCCCTAAGTCAGGTAGGTCGCCCTTCCACACTCGCAGCTGGGTCCTGAGTGTGGGTCAGACTCTGGTCCCGAAGTGGGGTCATGTGTTCAGACTCAGGTTCCGGACCTGATAGGAACCCTTGGAGCAGCCCGGCACTGCTCCAGGCAGGTAAAAGCTTAGGACAGACTGATATTTGTGGGGCTGGACAATTGATTTTCTGGTCTGTGGCAGAGGGTCTGGTGGCTAGTGGAGGCTAGATCATAGCCCTAAGCCCGGCAGGTCGCCCTTCCCCCTTACAGCCAGAAGGGGTCCTGAGTTTGGGTCTGACTCTGGTGCCTGACTCAGGTAGTGCAGTGGAGTGGTGTGTTCGGACTCGGGCTCCGGACCTGACAGGAACACTTGGCGCAGCCCGCCACTGCTCCAGGCAGGTAAAAGCTCAGGACAGATTGACTTTTGCGGGGCTGGACAATTGATTTTCTGGTCTGTGGCAGAGGATCTGGTGGCTGGCAAAGGCCAGATTGTAGCCCTAAACCCGGGGGTCACCCTTCCCCCCTTGCAGCCAGAAGGGGTCCTGACTTTTGTTCTCACTCTGGTGCTTGACTCAGGTAGGACAGATTGACTTTTGTGGGGCTAGACAATTGATTTTCGGGTCTGTGGCAGATGGTCTGGTGGCTAGTGGAGGCTAGGTCATAGTCCTAAGCCAGGCGGGTCGCACTTCCCCCTTCACAGCTGGAAGGGGTTCTGAGTTTGGCTCTGACTCTGGTGCTGCAGTGGGGCCGTGTGTTCGGACTCAGGTTCCAGACCTGATAGGAACACTTGGAGCAGCCCGACACTGCTGCAGGCACGTAAAATCTCAGGACAGATTGACTTTTGTGGGGCTGGACAATTGATTTTCTGGTCTGTGGCAGAGGGTCTGGTGGTTTGCGGAGGTGAGATCGTAGCCTTAAGCCAGGTGGGTCACCCTTCCCCTCTGGAGCTGGAAGGGGTCCTGAGTTTGGGTCTGATTCTAGTGCCGCAGTGGGGTCCTGTGTTCGGACTCAGGTTACTGACCTGATAGGAACACTTGGAGCAGCCCAACACTGCTGCATGCAGGTAAAAGCTTAGGACAGATTGACTTTTCTGGAGTGGACAATTGATTTTCTGCTCTGTGGCAGAGGGTCTGGTGGCTGGCGGAGGATAGATCATAGCCCTAAGCCAGGCGGGTCGCCCTTCCCCCCTCGCAGCCGGAAGGGGTCCTGAGTTTGGGTCTGATTCTGGTGCCGCAGTGGGGTCGTGTGTTCGGACTCGGGTTCTGGACCTGATAGGAACACTTGGAGCAGCCTGGCACTTCTCCAGGCAGGTAAAAGCTCAGGACATATTGACTTTCGTGGGGCTGGACAATTGATTTTCTGGTCTGTGGCAGAGGGTCTGATGGCTGGCGGAGGATAGATCATAGCCCTAAGCCAGGCGGGTCACCCTTCCCCCCTCACAGCTGGAAGGGGTCCTGAGTTCGGGTCTGACTCTGGTGCATGACTTGGGTACTGTAGTGGGGTCGTGTGTTGGGACTCAGGTTCCAGACCATATTGGAACAGCCGGACACTGCTGCAGGCAGGTAAAAGCTTAGGACAGATTGACTTTTGTGGGGCTGGACAATTGATTTTCTGGTCTGTGGCAGAGGGTCTGGTGGACGGTGGAGGCTAGATTGTAGCCCTAAGCCAGGTGGTTCGCACTTCCCCCCTCACAGATGAAAGGGGTCCTGAGTTTGGGTCTGACTCTGGTGCCTGACTCGGGTAACAAAGTCTGGTCATGTGTTGGGACTCAGGTTCCGAACCTGATAGGAACACTTGGAGCAGCCCAACACTGCTCCAGGCAGGTAAAAGCTTAGGACAGATTGACTTTTGTGGGCCTGGACAATTGATTTTCTGGTCTGTGGTCTGGTGGCTGGCAGAGGATAGATGGTAGCCATAAGCCAGGCAGGTCACCCTTCCCCCCTCACATCCAGAAAGGGTCCTGAGTTTGGGTCTGACTCTGGTGCCTGACTCGGGTAATGCAGTCTGGTCATGTGTTCAGACTCAGGATCCGGACCTGATAGGAACACTTGGAGCAGCCCGACACTGCTCCAGGCAGGTAAAAGCTTAGGACAGATTGACTTTTGTGGGGCTGGACAATTGATTTTCTGCTCTGTAGCTGAGGGTCTGGTGGCTGGCAGAGGCGAGATCATAGCCCTAAGCCCGGTGGGTCGCCCTTCCCCCATCACAGCTGGAAGGAGTCCTGAGTTTGGGTCTGACTCTTGTGCCTGACACTGGTACCACAGTGGGTTCAAGAGTTGGGACTCAGGTTCCGGACCTGATAGCAACACTTGGAGCAGCCCGACACTGCTCCTGGCAGGTAAAACCTTAGGACAAATTGACTTTTGTGGAGCTGGACAATTGATTTTCTTCAGGATCTCAAGGCACAGATTAACCCCAACACGCTAATAGTAGGGGACTTCAATACCCCATTAAGTCCCCTAGAGAGATCAACAGGACAAAGAATAAACAGAGAGACATCTGAATTAAATGACACAATACACCAAATAGACCTCAGAGACATCTATCGAACATTTCACCCAAACACCAGAGAATACACTTTCTACTCAGCACCCCACAGAACATTCTCCAAAATAGACCATATACTGGGACACAGAAAAAAACTCAACAAATGTAAAAAGATTGAAACAATCTCATGCATTCTATCAGATCACAGTGCAATAAAACTCACTATCAACACCAGTATAAACCAGACAACCTACAAGAACACATGTAGACTAAACAACACTCTCTTGAATAATGAATGGGTTAAGGAAGAAATAAAGAATAAAATAAAATCATTCCTGGAACTGAATGACAATGATAAAACAACACAGCAAAATCTATGGGACACTTTAAAAGCAGTCCTAAGAGGGAAGTTTATAGCTCTAAGTGCCTACATTAAAGAAACAGAAAGAGGACAAGTGAATGATCTAACACTGCAGCTAAAAATACTTGAGAGACAACAACAAATGAACCCTAAACGTAGCAGACAAGAAGAAATAACAAAAATCAGAGCAGAGATCAATGAAATAGAAACAAAGAAAACCATACAAAAAATCAATGAATCCAAAAGTTGGTTCTTTGAGAGAATAAACAAGATAGACAGACCTCTAGCCCAGTTAACCAAAAGAAAGAAGGAACAACTCCAAATCAATAGAATCTGTGATGAAAGGGGAAATATCACAACAGACAATGAAAGGATCCAGACAGTCTTACGGGATTACTTTAAAAACCTATACTCTACTAAGTTTGAAAACCTAGAAGAAATGGATGAATATGTGCGATCCTGGGAATCAGCAAAGCTCAACCAAGAAGAAATTGACAGCTTAAATAGACCAATAATATATGAAGAAATTGAGAATGTAATAATCAGCCTCCCAACCAAAAAATGCCCAGGCCCAGATGGTTTCACAGCAGAATTCTATAAAATATTTCAAAAACACTTACAATCATTACTACTCAAGTTGTTTAGAAGGACAGAAATGGAGGGAGTTCTCCCAGATTCCTTCTATGAAGCCAGCATCACTCTATTACCAAAACCAGGCAAAGATGCATCCAAAAAAGAGAACTATAGACCTATCTCCCTAATGAACACAGATGCCAAAATTCTAAACAGGGTACTGGAAAATCGTGTACAGATCCACCAAGAAGATCACCCATCATGACCAAGTTGGATTCATACCAGAGATGCAGGGATGGTTCAACATACGAAAATCAATAAATATCATCAAGCATATAAATGGACTGAAAGAAAAAAACCACACCATCATCTCAATTGATGCGGAGAAAGCCTTTGACAAAATTCAACATCCCTTCATGTTTAAAGTCCCGGAGGGAATTGGATTGGAGGGATCATTCCTTAATGTAATCAAAGCCATATACAGGAAACCCACAGCCAACATCACCCTAAATGGGGAAACGACAGCAGCATTTGCCTTAAGGGTGGGAACTCGGCAGGGCTGTCCCCTGTCACCACTCCTCTTCAATATAGTGCTTGAAACCCTTGCTAGGGCAATAAGGTAAGAAAAGGAAATTAAATGAGTTTTAATCGGAAAAGAGGAAGTCAAGCTATCCCTTTTTGCTGATGATATGATTGTCTACTTAAGGGATGCTAAGAACTCCATCAGGAAACTCCTAGAAATGATTAAGAACTTCAGTAAAGTGGCAGGATAAAAAATAAATCTAGAAAAATCAGTAGCCTTTCCCTACACCAACAATAAGCAACTGAAGAAGGACTACAAGGAGACCTTCCCACTTAAAATAGCCTCAAAAACAATAAAATACCTAGGAACAAACCTAACCAAAGACACCAAGGATCTCTATAACAAAAATTTTAAACCTCTGAAGAAGGAAATTGAAGAAGACATCAGAAGATGGACAAACCTCCCATGCTCATTGATTGGGAAAATAAATATAGTAAAAATGTCCATTCTACCTAAACTCATATACAGATTTAATGCAATCCCAATCAAAATCCCCAAGAGCTTCTTCACAGGTTTGGAAAAAAAAATCCTCAATTTCATTTGGAAAAACAAAAGACCCCGAATAGCCAGAGCAACCCTGAGCGAAAAGAGCAATACAGGGGGGATCTCTATACCAGATTTAAAACTATACTACAGGGCTATAGTTATAAAAACAGCTTGGTACTGGCACAAAAACAGATCAGTTGACCAATGGAATAAAACTGAAGACCCAAACCTGAGCACATACAACTTCAGCCACCTCATATTTGATAAAGGGGCCAAGAAGACACAATGGAGGAAAGACAGCATCTTCAACAAGTGGTGCTGGCAAAACTGGATCACCACTTGCAGAAGAATGAAGCTAAACCCCTACCTCTCGCCTTGCACAAAAGTCAATTCCAGATGGATTAAAGACCTCAACGTGAAACCCAAAACTCTGGAGGTAATAGAAGAAAAACTTGGCAGCAGACTACAAGACATAGGTGTAGGAAAAGACTTCCTAAATCAGACAGCAGCTGCACAAGAAATAAGATCGATAATTGACAAATGGGACCTCATTAAACTCAAAAGCTTCTGTACATCAAAAGAAACAATAAAGGAAGTAAAGAGAAAACCCACTGAGTGGGAAGAAACCTTTACTGCAGATACATCTGACAAAGCATTAATTTCCAGAATATACAAACTACTGAAAAAACAAAGAAAAAAGAAAACAAATGAATCACTCAAAAGATGGAGCAAAGAGCTGAATAGAGACTTCACAGAGGAGGAGCTAGAGATGGCTGAGAAGCATCTTAAAAACTGTTCAACGTCACTAATAGTTAGGGAAATGCAAATTAAGACCACTCTAAGATATCACCTCACTCCGATAAGACTGGCCAGGATCAAGAGAACAAATGATACCAAGTGCTGGAGAGGTTGCGGGGAAAGGGGAACACTCATCCATTGCTGGTGGGAATGTAAACTGGTACAGCCACTATGGAAAGCAGTGTGGAGAACCCTTGGAAGACTCAAAATGAGCTTGCCATTTGATCCAGTCATACCACTCCTAGGTATATACCCACAAGACTCATCTTACTGCAGAAATACATGCACAGCTATATTTATTGCAGCTCTGTTCACAATAGCAAAAAGCTGGAACCAACCCAAATGCCCCTCAACTGCTGAGTGGATAGAAAAAATGTGGTACATGTACACAATGGAGTTCTATGCAGCAATAAAGAAGGATGATATCATGAACTTTGCAGGTAAATGGATGGAGCTGGAGGATATTATATTAAGTGAAGTAACACAATCACAGAAAAACAAACGACGAATGGTATCCCTCATATGTGGATGCTAGCATCAATAACCCAGTTATTAATATTTCTTGTGAAGAGGGATGCATATTAAAAGAACAACAACAGAAAGACTGCATCAGAAAACTGACTGAAATGGTGAACCGGGAGGGGTGGGAGGGGCGGGAGAGGGACATGGGTCTATATTCTATTAATGTATATTTAATTTAAAATTACATGGTATTTTACTCAAAATTTATATAACAATAACTTTGGGATTAACATATACAAATGTTCTCTATAATTTTTGTGTTATGCAGTATCATCTTGTAACATCCTCTTTTACCTGTAGGATAATTTAACTTAAGGATTTAAGTTTGCTTCCCAAATTAACAACATGCAGTCACCAAAAAAAAAAAAAAAAAATGGACAAATTTGATGAAATTTACACCTTGATCCCTGCCTATAGGTATGTATACTACAACTGCCTTTTTGAGACTCATGGGTCAAAAAATAAAATAAAATTTAAAAAGGGGAGATACAGTTACATATTAAACCTTTTTGTCAAAAACTTTCAATTTAATCTTAAGACTAACCATGGGAAAAGATTTGTATGTTCCCACAGGTCAAAACGTCACCAACTCAAAGGCTGAGAAAGAAAGGATACAGCCTTCCGTCGTGTAGGTTGTACCAAGAAATACCAGCAGAGAAGTTCACCCATCTTAACACTAAAAGGAAGAAAAGCCTCAGACTGCTACAGGCATCAAACATCTCTGAGGACCATAGGTGTAACATCTGTTTACAGTGAGTCCTAATGAACTTTACCTTCTAGGTGCAGCACAGTTTCAATACGAGAGACCTCCTTACCTCTTTTTCATAGAACAAAGAAAAACAGGGTGGTAATGAAGTCATCCTTTAACGGTAAATTAGAGCTGACTGTTATAGAAGTAATCTCTTATAAAACTGGAAAAACTGCTTTCTTTAATTGACTAATATACATAGGAACTGTAAAAAGGATTATTGTCTATTCAGAAACAAATATAATACTAAAGTCTCTTTAAGTAGTTCATATAATTAATACAAGAGAGCACTGATAGCAGCAATGGATTATTCTGCCAAGGAGATGCTAGCCAGGGGACCCAAGCCCCCCCCCCAAAAAAGGTTAAGGCTTATTGCCTGTAAACTGGGATATCTGCAAGAAAAGAGGTGGTAAGGTCCGCCCTGCTGTCAATGACCTGATGTAACCATGGGAGGATTGTATCGAGATCGCACTTACAAGTATACAGTTGGTCTCTGGAATACCAGAGAGTGTTACCAAAGGCCACTGAACCAATAAACCAAATGTTGGTCTCCTTGAGTCAAGCAAAACTCCTCCACCAACATCAGCTACACCCCAATTGCTTGGAGATACTGTGCAGCAGTGGCAGCCATATGTCTGTATATCCCAACTTTATTTGATTATTAGCTCTCTCCTTGGAGGAATAACTCGTGGATGTCGCCACAAGCTTATACCTTCTAGTGATTAGGAGATTTATATGCCACAGTAAGGCCTTGTCATCTCTCTCAGGGAAAAAAAAAGTAATCCAGGGATTAACACACCATCCAAACATCTGTGTCTATACCAAAGTAACCTACCATAGTAACTAGCAATGTTTAAATACATATATATCTAATCGCTTATGCTTCATTAGCAGGATTGAAAGCCTGTCCCTGGGCAATCGGTCAGCTCATGAAAGGAAACAGCCAGAACTGATTAGAGTCCAAAACGACATCTCCAGACAAAGTAGACTGTTGTGCTTCTTGTCCACCTGTGCCCCATCTCTAAGCCTAAGGAACAATCTGTGGAAGAGGGGGAGTGGTATATTGTAGGGGCTGCGATAGGGGTGAATGGTAAAACTACGACAATATAGTCTGGACACTTATTTGATCAACTTGATTGAACATTCAAGCCCCTCCAGCTGGATGGTGGGAGCCTTGGGCTGTGTGGGCTGGGGCACAACTGCTTGCAAATTGGTTTTATATGAAGGATTCTTGTGCAAAAAAAAAAAAAAAGGAGCTAGATACTGACATTTGAACTAACTGGGAATATAAAATGCTAGTTGTTTTATTTATAGTTTGTATTGGGTTGGTCTCTATATTTTTCTGAAATACACAACATCACAGTGTAACACTTTCTTTTACTTGTAGGACAATTTAAAGGAATTAAGCTTAAATTTTTACTTCCCAAATAAGTAGAAGTCTTAGTCCAGTCATATAGCGTTAAAGAGCAAAGTGTTTATTGGGTAAAATTTATTTAGCAGGTACTCAACTCTGCCCAAGCTTTATCCACCAAGTATAGGATATTTTAAGGCTTAGTGAATTGTTTAGATTAGTTAAATTTAGGTGTAGGTTTTGGTGGAAATGGTAATACAATTGAACTAATTGGGAATATAAAATGTTAATTGTTTTATTTATAATTTGTATTGGGTTAAGGTATACAAATGGCCTATATATTTTTTCTGAATTACACAACATCACATTATAACACTTTCTTTTACTTGTAGGACAATTTAAAGGAACTAAGCTTAAATTTCCTTCCCAAATAAGTAGCATACAGTCAATGAGAAACAGTTTGGGTAAATTTAATGAAAGCTTATGCCTTGGCTCCTGTTTATGGGTATGTGTAATACAACTTAGCCATCTATAGGTCAAAACATAAAAACAAAAAAAAAAAAAAAAAAGAGGGAGGGGGGAGGTGGGGTACTATCCTTTCTGGGATACAAATGGAAAACTCTGTGTTTCAATCCTATTGATAAATTTTCAATTTTTCTGATCTTAAAAATAACAATGGGAGGAGAATTTTATGTTCCCACAGGTAAAAGTCACCAATCTAAATGCCTGAAAACATACAACTTATGGCTGTGCAGGATGAACTGGGGAATGTCAGCAGAGAGGTTGACCCATCTGAACACTAAGGAATGAGGAACATCAGACTGCCTGAGACACGGTCACTGAGCATCTCTCTGAATAATATTGGGGTTGACTGTTAATAATAGACCCTAATGCTGAGAAACCTTCCTACCCCCCCTTTTTTTTTCTTTTTTTTTTTTTGAAAAAAGAAAAACAGGATGGTAATGAAACCACTCCCAAACTGTAAACTAGAGCCAATTGTTACGGTGGTAATTTCCTATAAAACAGGCACAACGTATTAACTGATTGATAGGCATAGGAACTGTGAAAGGATATTTCTCTATCTAGAGCCAAATTCAATAGTAAAGTGTTTATAAGTTGTGTAATTAAGCAAAATATATTACTACAGGAAAGCTCTGACATCAGCAATGAATTATTCTGCCTAGGAGATGTTGGCTAGGGGATTCAAACCCCCCCCCCCAAATTATAAAGGCCTTTTGCCTATAAGTGGGATATATGCAAGGAGAAAGGCAGTAAGTCCCTGTTGTCGAAGACCTGGTGTGAGCATGAAAAATGTTATGAGACGTCACTTGCTAGCGTACAACTGGCCTCTGAAATGCTAGAGAGCGTTACCAAAGGCCACTAAAGCAATACAGCAAAATATTGGTCTCCCTGAGACAAGCAAGACTCCTCCGTCAATATCAGCTACACCTCAACAGCCTGGAGATACTGTGCAACAGTGGCAGCCAAGTGTCTATATATATCCCAAATCTAATTGGCTATTAGCTCTCTCCTTGGAGGAATAACTCACAGTGGATGCCACAAGCTTATGTCCTCTAGTGGTTAGGAGATGTTATAAGCCACAATAAGAACTTGTCACCCTTTATAGAGAAACCACAGTTTGCGGATTAGCATACCATCCAAGCATCTGTGTCTATGCTCACAGCTTAGCTTGACATAATAATTAGTACTGCTTAAATGCCTGTACATCCAATTGCTTGTGCTTTGTTAGTATGACTAAAAAGGTATCACTGGAAAAGCTGTCAACCCATGAAGGGAAACAACCTGAACAGACTAGAGTCCAAAATGACAACTCCAAAGAAAGTAGACTGTTTTCTTCTCACCCACTTGTGCCCCTTTCCCAAAGCCCAGGGAACAAATTGCGGAAGAGGAGGCGTGGTAGAATGTAAGGGCTGCAGAGAGATAGGGGTGAATCATGAGACTACAGCAATATAGTCTGGACTCCTAATTGATCAACATGCCTGTGCATACAAGCTTCTCCAACTGGACTATGGGAACCTTGGGTTGTTCAAAATTTGGACATAGATACTTGCAAAATGCACCAATTACCTAATTGTATGGCAAACTGAGCAACATCAATGTTATCTGAAAACAACTGTGTTATTATATTGTAGAATCCCTTAAAAATAAAAAAATAATAATAATTAAAAATTAAATTAAATTAATTTAAATTTAAATTTAAAAGAAAGCTACTCTTTGCAACAGATGGAAGCCACTGCAGAATCCCACACCTGGTCAGACAGAACATATACATTGGAAAGATCCCCATTCCTAGGAGACACATTTACAGGTGAACCTCTACACGTGGAATGAGGGGCAGAGAGAAAGGGAGTGCATCCCTTAATTCTCACCATTAAAGCTTCCTTATACAATCAGTGTGATACAAACGAAAGGCCACAACTAGCCAAGTTTCGAAGAATAGGAACCTCTGAACTGCGTATCCTTGGATGGGACTCCTAGATTAAGCCTCAACCTTATATGCATTTATCAAAAAACAGATAGGCTTATACTCATTTGAATAATTGAATAATTTTTTGGTCTTTTCGAGACAGGGTCTCCCTGTGGCCCCAGCTGTCCTGAAACTCACTCTGTAGACCAGGCTGGCCTTGAACTCACAAAGATCCTCCTGCCTCTGCCTCCCAAGTGCTGGGATTAAAAGGGTGCACCACCACGCCCAGATTCATTTGAATAATTTTAAACAAATTGTGGTTTGGGGTTTTATATATTATATGTATTCTTTTATTTTATGTGTATGAGTATATTGCCAACATGTATGTTAGTGTGCCTGTGTCATTCACTGCCTTTGGAGGGCTGAAGAGGGTCTGGGGTTCCCCTGGAACTGGAGTTAGGAACCATTGTTAGCCACCATCTGGGTACTGGGAATCAAATCATAGTCTTCTGCAAGAGAAACCAGTGTTCTTAATCACTGTGGCATCTCTCCAGCCCTTGTATTTTTATTTTTAAATTATATCCAATCATGTGTGTCTGTGTATGAGTGTGCACATATTAGTGCAAGTGACTGAGGAAAGCAGAAGAGGGTATCAGATTCCCCTGAGTCTGGAATTTCAGATAGTTGTAAGGCTCCCAATGTGAGGGCAAGAACTAAAGTCTAGTCTTTTGCATTAGCAATATGTGGTCTTAACTCCTAAGCCATCTTTCCAGTCCCTTACACTTCATTTTTGTTATACTTTTCATTGAATTTTGTGTATTTCATACAGAACATCTCAATCAACATTAATCCCCTTTACACTCCCTTCCCCACTGGCAGCCATACACACACACAGACACACACACACACACACACACACACACACACCATTGGAATTCATATACTCTCTTATTTGTGTGAAGGCCCTCTGTGTCAAGTTATCATCCCTGAATGTTCCTCAGTGCAACTTCATCCATTGAGGTTAGTGAGCCCATCCAGAGTCTCTTACTTTAAGACCATCTCTTCCTCACCCACCAGTAATTAGCTGCCAATATTTCTTCAGCTAAGATTGGAACCTACTGCACATTTCCACAGTCCTATGTTGTAATTTGTCTGCTTAAGTTTGAGTGGGTCTTATGCATGCTGACACCACCACTGTAATATCATATGAACAGGGTCCTTGGAGCTTTTATGATTCTATTTCCATATGGTCATGTACCTCCTCCCTGACTCTTACAATCTTTCCACTTCCTCTTCTGCAAAGGTCCCTGAGCCCTGGATGAGTGAACCTTAATATAGAGTCCTATTCGAGGACCCACACTTGTAGATTCCTAATCTCCATGCTTTGGCCATTTGTGAACTTTTGTATTCTTGGCCCTCTGCTGCATGAGGGAGGTTTATTAGTGAGAATTGAGAGAATCATTAGTGTTTTCTTTGACTCTTGTTCTATGTTATGTGAACCTTGAGTGTACAAGATGCATTGTAGATGTGCCACTTATGCTTGGGCAATTTACAGACAATGTATGAGTGTAATCAGTTGTGGTACTCTGTAAATGTCTCCATTTACAAAGAAGGTGCTTTGATGAGTGCTGACTGAGATACTTGACTACAGATATTAGAATACACATTTTGCACTTAGTATGAAATTACATTAGTCTAAGGATGTGACCGTTTGGGGGTTTCTCTAAGATTTATGATCTCTCTATCCATATGTATTTGGCTGTGTTTACAGTGCCCCATATGAGTTTCTTCCTTTTGAGTAGCTTATGTACAGTGAAAGAAGCAATCAATGAAGTGAAGAGAAAACCCACAGAGTGGGAGGAAACCATAACCAGTGATACATCTGACAGACCGTTAACGTCCAGAATATATAAACTACTCAAAAAACAAAGACCTAAGAAAACAAATGACCCACTCAAGAGATGGAGTAAAGAGCTGAACAGAGACTTCACAAGTGAGGAATTAGAGATGGCTGAGAAACATCTTAAAGTGTTCAACATCATTAATAATTAAGGAAATGCAAATTAAAACTACTTTAAGATATCATCTCACTCCAATAAGACTGTCTAAGATCATGAAAACAAAAGACACCAAATGCTGGAGAGGATGTGGGGAAAGGGGAACACTCATCCACTGCTGGTGGGAATGTAAACTCATACCACCACTATGGAAAGCAGTGTAAAGAGCCCTTAAAAGACTCAAAATGAGCTTACCACCTGACCCAGTCATACCACTCCTGGGTATATACCCATGACACTCATCCTACGACAGAGATACACACACATCTATGCTTATTGCAGCTCTCTTCACAACAGGGAAGAGCTTGAAGAAATCGAAGTATCCCTCAGCTGAGTGAATAGAGAAATTCATCAATAAAAAAATAAATAAAAGAAGCCGGGCATGGTGGCACACGCCTTTAATCCTAGCACTCGGGAGGCAGAGGCAGGCGGATCTTTGTGAGTTCAAGGCCAGCCTGGTCTACAGAGTGAGTTCCAGGACAGCTAGAGCTACAGGGAGACCCTGTCTTGAAAAGACCAAAATAAATAAATAAATAAATAAATAAATAAATAAATAAATAAATAAATAAGATAAAATAAAGAAAGCTATAAAAATTTAACAAAATAAAGAATACAATGATAAACTTCAGAATTACTTCAGAAAAGATATGGAAATACTGAAGAAAACTCAGGCTGAAATGAAAAAGGAAATGGAACACTTAACCAGCCAACTAGAAAGGATGAGAGAAAGCCTCAGTAACAGAATGAATGAAGTAGAAAATAGAATATCAAAACTGGAAGATAAAGTGGAAGAGTTGGACTGCGGAAGAAAAGATTATGAATTTTTTTTAAACACAGGAATAGAATAATCAGAAAATGCGGGACACCATGAAAAGACCAAACCTATGCATCATAGGTATAGAGGAAGGAGACAAAAAGAAGCACACAGAACACAAATTAGATGGGGCCAGAAAAGAAAGTCTCTACCACATATCATAGTAAAGACACTAGATGCTCAAACAAAGACAGAATACTGAAAGTTGCAAAAGAAAGCTGATTTTTCAACATAAACGATGAAACCCAGAGAGCTTGGACAAAAGTATTCCCCGCTCTAAACGACTACAGATGCCAACCCAGAATACTTTACCCAAAAAAAGTCTATTATCATTAAAAAAGAAAGAAAAATCTTTCATGACATAAATGAGCTGAAAGAAGTCACACCCAGAAAACCAACCCTTCAGAGAATACTTGAAGCAATATAATGACCAGAACAACATTTTATCCAGATAATTTTAAGCCTTGACCACTTAATAACTTTCTCTTACATTTTGTATACAAAATCCGTTTTAGATAAAAAGTGCATTGCTCTCTTGTCTTCTTGTGGATTTTTTGGTAACTATTTCTAAATCTAAATCTTCCACAAACCTGCTGGCTATTTTGTGGATCCAAAATTGGGGTTCAGCTAGCTGTATCACTTAAGTAATTCAAATCCACTTCAGCATGCTTAACTTAAAATGTAATATTTTTACTTAACCTCTGGGTACCCTAGATATCTTTTGAGTAAAAACATGTGCACACACCTGCGCGATGAGGCCCCGCCGGGAATGCTGGACCCCAGCCGGAACGGTGGGGACTTGTCCGAGCTGAAGCTTCACAGTCCCCAGGGACTCCTTTCAGGTATACAGAACCTTCCTGCACCCTGGTGATGGCACAAAGGGACTGTTTTCTTCCTTAGTCTGAAGACTGCCAAGAAAGAAGGTGAAGGTAGAGCAGTTGGACCTCTGACTGTCCTGGTAACTGCAGACCTCAGACCTTATCAAACCCCTTTGAGAGGGAAAGGACGAAGCTCACCTGAACCAATGATCTTGAGTCATGAGTGAAAAGATTGTCTCTTTCCCTACTGAGGAAGAATTAAGAGATGGACAGTTTTCCAAAGCTGCCTTCAAAGATCTTCATGAGAAGCTCAGAAGCAGGATATATCTTCTGTTATCAAATATTGGCACTTTACAGTTCTATGAAAGAACTTACTCTTGCAGGGAGATGCCATAACGCGCAGCAGGGCCAGCTCTGGTTTCACCATAGCAAACAGGCACAATCGGACCAGCCCAAGTGTCACCTCAACTGATGAAGTGGATAGAGAAAATGTTGGATACAGTTATAGCCGGAATGAGCGCCATACTATATGAGGTAAAGAGGGACAACACATGAATTTGGCTGGCAAAGGTAAATGGATGGAGCTGGAAGACATTAGTTAGAATGAAAGAACACAAGTCCCAGAAAAACAAACGAGACAAATGGGTCCCTTCATATGTGGGATGGCTTACTACCAACAACCCAGGATATAAAATAGGTAATTCTATGGAGAGGGATGGCATAGTAAAGAACAACAGAAAGACTGCATCAGAAAATGGACTGAAATGGTGGGGAATTGGGAAAGGGGTGGATGGGTGGGCTAAGGGATCACGGGTTGTATTCGATAAGGCATATTTAATTGACTGATCTCACAAGACCCAGTTTTCACCTAAGACAACTGATCCTACAGGGAACACATGGGTTTTAGGACTTCGTAAAAGTAAACCATGTGTACATTAAAACAACATTGGTTTACAGAATCTGATAAAAATCGGTAATTGCATCTGAATTAAATGGAAGATAAAATTCGCTGTTGCCCACATTTGCCTTTACATAAAATCTGTAGCGCAAGAACTTTGGGATTGACACATAACAGAATGTTCTTATAATTTCTCTGTTGTACAGTACACCTTGTTAGCATTCTCTTTTATAGATGATTTAATATGTTAACAATTAGTTTATTCCCAAGTTGAATCATATTATATGTCACCCAAAACAACATGGGTGAATTTTTGATGAAATCTGTGCCTTGGATACTCCTACCTATAGTCATTGTGTAATACACTGTCTTCTGGAGCTCATACGCAAAAAAGAAGGGGTGGGGGATACAGAAAGACATTAAACCTTTTCACTCAAACCCTTGCAATTCAAATCTAAAACTAACTAATGGGAAAAGATTGTTTTGTTCCAACAGGACAAAACCTCACAAAACTTACACGGCTGAGAAAGAAAAGATACATGGTTTGCATTGAGTAGGATGTACCAAAAAGTGGTCAACGGAAGGCTAGACCCGTCTGAACTTTCAAAGGAAGAAAGCCTCAGATTGCCATAAACATCGAACCCCTCTGTGGATCCTACATTAACAACTAGTTATAATGAGTCCTAATTAAATTACCTTCTAGGATGCCACAAAGGTTCTGATATGAGAGACTTTCTTTTTTTTTGTAAACCAAGTGAGAAATATGACATGATGAGGTCGTTCCCCAACTGTAAATTGGAGACAACTCTTGTAGAGGTAATCTCTTACCGTAAAACCAGTAAAAACTGCTTTTTTAATGACTACTAGACATGGGAACTGTAGAAGGGATTACTCTCTGTTCAGAACCCAATATAATACAAAGTCCTTAGGGGCTATATGCACTCAGGCAAAATATATTAATACAGGAGCATCTGGACATCAGCAATGGATTGTTCTACCAAGGTGGATGTTGGCCAGGGGACTCCAAGGCCCACCCAAAAGGTAAGGGCTCCTTGCCTTAGGTTGGTGATACCTACAGGAGGAGAGGCCCATATAAAAAAAAAAAAAAAAAAAACATGTGCACACTTAAAATTAATTGCTTGATTTAATTTTATCTTGATCTTTTTAAATGTGTTTCACCTTAAAGGTTTTTCCCACAGAATTCCTGATTATACTTTGTTTGTGCTCTGGCACCACTAGCCTGCCTGCTGTGTATACCAGCCACCGGACTAAGTACATAGTGTCTTAACAACAATTAAAGTCATGCTTTTTAAATTTTGACTTAAAGTAACAGAGTCTTTTAATTTCAGCATTTTGGAGACAAAACAGACGGATTTCTAGGAGAGTTTACAGGCCCTGGAGTTCTAACAAAAGAAACTTGCTCCTATGAATTGTTTTGTTTTAAGAACTTGTTAGTAGAAGCTTCTTTAACAACATGAATTAATATTTTGGTTCAATTTAAATGAAAAATTTTTGAATAAAACTGTTTTATGTTTATTTAAGCCCATCTTCCAACTGTGTGTATGTGTGAGTGAATGCAAGTTCCTGCTTTTAATTCATTATAATCATACAGGTTTAAATCTAATTAGGAGCCAACTGTAAACAAAGATACATTCAACTCATAAAGACTGTTTGTTTTATACCTTTTAGTGTTGACAATTTTTAATTGGGTTTATAGTATGCATAATATCCAGTTTAATGATAAATTGATTATTGTTGGTAATTCTTAATAGTTATAATTACTAAAATAATTGATAATGATTCATTCTAAAATTGCTAATTGTTGTTGGCAATTATTATTCATAATAATTATTAATGATGATGATTGTAGCTAATAATGGTTAATAATTATTGATAATTGTTAATAATAATAGTTATAATTATTGTCATTGTTGTTGTAATTATGGATAATTATTATTTTTCCAAAGTCCTTAATAATAAGACAAGATAAATCAGTCCAAGACTACAATCAACTTTGACCTGTCTACTTTTGGATACCCTCCTCAGTCTTTGGATTTGTAAATAGGACAGTGATAGTAAGACTTAGCCTAGGGACAGCCTAGGGATAGTTAACCAGTAGGAACAGGATAGGAAAAAAATAGGAGTAGATTTTAGGGATAGTTCATTGAAGGCAAGTGGTTGGGAATGGGCCTAAGAGGTGGCATATGGATTTCAACTGCTTTGTGTGTTACTAGGACATTTATTCTAATTTGATAAAAATAACCCTATGAAAAATTATAAAAATTTCATGTTTCTCATTGTACATAAACAATAATGTGACTTTCCTCTCTTGCAGGTCAACCTAACAAACCTTTCTTTCTTTCTTTATGTATGTATGTATGTATGTACGTATGTATGTATATGTGTGCACACATGTGTATATGGATGTAAGTATATTTTAATGTTAACAGTTATAATACCAGTAAAAACACTGCCTCTGAGCTTGAACTTGGCCCTTCCTTCTCAAGATGCAGATTTATATTAAACAGCCGACACATAATTCAATTTCAACAAAGGTTATTGGTTATCTATTAAAAATAATAAAAATTCATTGAACATCTTAATGGAGCTACACTGCCCCCTACTGGTTACACCCTTTCAACATCTGAAACAAAGATACAGCCAGGTTTTCATAGTATTAAAGTGTTAGTAAATTTTTGGGTCTTGGAAGGGGAAGAAAAGAAAAAAAATTGTGAATTACCATTAACATCATTACAGAATTCCTGGCCACCATTTTTTAATTATTGTGTGCATACAGGCCAAGGCAAGCCTACATTTTGTTCGGGTGGCCAGTGGGTTGGAAAAAGGTTCTAGTGTAGACCACCAATCTGGGTAGCTGGTGTTCAGGCCTGCATTTCATTTGGGTGGCCAGTAGGTTGGAAAAAGGTTCCAGTGCAGACCACCAATCTGGGTAGCTGGTGTTGTGAGTGGACATGTTAACTTCCTGTCACAGACATATTCACTTCCTTTCCTTCCAAGCCAGCAAACCACAATTCCCAGAATACTTCAGGCCTGTCGCCAGATGCAATGATCTTAATTCTTTCTAAAATCAGATTTCCCAAAAATACACAAAGAAAATATGGCTTTAAACTTTAGTGTGTTTTTTCTCATGATACTTGTTCAAAATTAAGTTCATTGTACTGTTCCTTGCATGTCAATTTTTATCTCAAGATAATAGTTTATACGACCATTCAAAAATATGCTAAGTTAAATTGCATCTCAAGCATGCATGTTGATAAGTTTCTAAACCAATACATGGGTACCCAAAAACATCTTTAAACAAATTGTCCACAATTGATCAATGAATAAACCCTAGGCATTTCAAAGACAATTAATCAGTTAAGGATCCTAAACAATTCTAAAATTAATTTAATTTTAAAAAGACCTGGACAATTTTGGAGTCTTTTAGATTTGTTTTCATCTTTTAAAATTAACAGGCTCAGGGCTGGAGAGATGGTCTAGTGGTTAAGAGCACCAGCTGCTCTTACAGAGGACCCAGGTTCAATCCCCAGCACCCACATGGCGGCTGAGAACCATCTGTGACTCCAGTTCCAGGAGAATCCTACACCCTCTTCTGACCTCTGTGGCATTGCACGACATGGGTGCACAGGCCTGCATGCAGACAGTACATTCATACACATACGAAAATAAATTTAAAAAATTTTTTAAAAATTCACAGGCTCCCAGACCACATGACTTGTAATCTACCACTGAGCAAAAATGACAAGTCATCTTAATTCATGTCTGTCTTTCCTTACCTAGAGTTAACACCATTTTATTTCAGCATCCTGAAACCAAAACATGGCAGCTTTGTATAGAGATTTTCAAGCCATCTTGGTCTAACAAAAAGCTAAAGCTAGTAAATGTTCATTAACAAATATTTGTCATTTTTAGTTTTTGGTTAAAAATTAACAGGGTAATTTTATTATTTACATAAATTTAGCAAAGGCTAACTCTAAAACCAAGACTGATTTTTTTTTCCTAACTCAGGTCTGCCAGTATATTTATAAACAACCAATGGATTAATTGATTTATTAAAGGTAAATATAAATTTGCACATGTGATAGTTCAAAGTTTTATTAAGTATGTACTGTCAGCTACTGGATATGATCCACCAACACCCAATAGGATCTGTAAAACCCAGTCTATAAAATTTATACCTGGCAGATGGCAGTGGCTCTGGCTCTGGCTCTGGTGCAACAGTGAGTTCGTGTGTGGGGGGTGCTCAGGATCAGGACTTGCTTGCTAAGACCACCTGAAGCACAGATAAGAGCCCAGCACTGCTACAGACTGGTAGAACTTAGAATAGATTGACTCTTGGGTTGCTGGTTAGTTGATTCACTGGTTTGTGGCAGGGGGACTGTTGGCAGGTGGGCTTAGGTCAAAACCCTAAATGCTTGCAGGGTGTGGCTGTCCGGGCGGGGTCACCCTTCCCCCTTGCAGCACAGTTCTGCGATGTGGGGACTTGTAATGGTGTCAATGAAGAATATTTTTCCAAATGTGGTGAAAGGTCAAAAGATTCTTCCAATATTTGAGGAGCCAACAAATCCGAACAACGTTGAAGAGAGTTTAAAGAGAATTAAAGAAAATGATGCCTATCTTGTTGAAGTTAATTTGAATAATATTTTTAAAAATCTCAATTCCAACCCTAAAAGATTTTGCAAAGACTTTGGAGACAAACGCACATGTGAAATGTTTCAGTCTTGCAGCCACCTAGAGCAATGATCCTGTTGCTGTTGCTTTTCCAGATATGCTGAAAGTAAACAAAGCTTTGAAGAGCTTGAATATGGAGTCCAACTTCATTACAGGAGCTGGGGTTTTAGCATTGATTGATGCTTTGAGAGAAAAATGAGACCCTGACAGAGCTCAAGATTGACAATCAGAGGCAACAGTTGGGAACAACTGTAGAATTAGAAATGGACAAGATGCTTGAGGAAATTACAAATATTCTTAAATTCAGATATTGGTTTACACATCAGGGATCATGATCCAGGGCAGCCAATGCTGTAACAAAAAACAATGCCCTAGTATGCAAGAGATGAGTTAAAGTGGACCACCAGTAAGCATGCCGAGGTATAATCTTTAGAGGATTTCAGAAGATCACCAATGGCTCCTGTTGGTGACATCAGATGTAAAAATTTCTGGATAGAAGGGAAAAGACTGGAAATCTTTTTTAAAACTATATGCACTATTTTCTAGTTCAAGGTAGTATCTGTTTCAATTTGTAAAATCACTTATATGTAGTATTTTATATTTTGAAGCATTCTTACTGAAATCAGTTTTGATTTAGTATAATTGAGTGCTTTATAATGAGTTTTAGACAAAAAAAATTGAAAAAACATTTCCAAAGCCATGTGTGTAGAGTAATCTGAAGATCTTGAGGACCAATCTTTTTTTAAGTCAAAAGAGGGTGTTGCTGACTCAGAATTGCTGTTGTCCCTGTACATATGATGAGGTACATGGAGGCTTTCTTTGTTGTACAACCTAGAGCAGTTTTCTTTAAAAAAATGGATTTGACAAGAGCTTTTTTTTCCTTATCAAGGAAATAAAATGCCAGCATTGTAACAGATTGCTCAAAATCTGATGTCTATACAGAAGCCAAAGCAGGCCTCCTGTGCAGTGCAGGTGGCTGCACTGGCTGATGATGTCTCAGCTACATTGACTTGCTGAGGTTTTTGTTTTGTTTTGCTTTCTTTTATTTTTTAATAGTTCCTAGCTCTGCCCTGTTGCATACCTTGTTTACAAGTATAGTTAAATATAAGATTATTACAGGTTTTCATCTTATCATGGACAGTAAATATTTTGTAAACACTAATGGTACTCTCTCCTTGGAGGAATACCTCACAGCAGATGCCACAAGCTTATGTCCTCTAGTGGTTAGGAGATGTTATAAGCCACAATAAGAACTTGTCACCCTTTATAGAGAAACCACAGTTTGCGGATTAGCATACCATCCAAGCATCTGTGTCTATGCTTGACATAATAATTGGTGCTGCTTAAATGCCTGTACATCCAATAGCTTGTGCTTTGTTAGTATGACTAAAAAGGGTATCACTGGAAAAGCTGTCAACCCATGAAGGGAAACAACCTGAACAGACTGGAGTCCAAAATGACAACTCCAAAGAAATTAGACTGTTTTCTTCTCACCCACTTGTGCCCCT
>VZQC01013734.1:159506-247911 GCA_009823505.1 Rhizomys pruinosus
TCCCATGTTGTCCCTTCGTCGTGTTCCTGGCATGTGGGCTTCCCTTTTGTGGTTCAGATCACAAATACCTTTTCACTATGTTAGGGGATGGTTTTACTTTCCTCCTTTAGCTGTTTTTTTTCCCCCTTTCCTCCTCCTTGTTTATGGAGTATTGACTTGTCTAGTTTTCTATTTTGCAAACCACTCTTCTCTTCTTGCTCTGAAGGTTCTCCAAGGAAAGGTCCACTTGGATTCTCACCAATCTCGGGGGAGGGGGGATGCCTGACCTAGCCCGCACCAAGGTGCAGGCCACTAGCACCGGCCCCTCTGGTCCCAGCACAAAAGAGACTAGGACGGTCCGCCCATGGCCCCCTACCTGCGGCAGAGGCGGCAGATGCCTGCCCAGGTAACTACTCCTGCCCGCACCAAGGTGCAGGCCACTAACCGTAATGATTCTTTTTTCCATTTTCCTTTAATATTTCCTGTGATGATTAATCATGATTGCCAGCTTGACAGGATTCACTCAGGATCATCACGAATACACATTGTGTAATGTCTAGTTAGGGTATTGGCAGAACAGTTTAATTGAACAGGGAAGACCCACCCTTATCAGAGGCACTACCATCCAATGGATGTGGCCCTTTGAATAAAAAGGAGAAGGGAGCTGAGCACCAGTTCCATCTCTCTCTGCTTCCTGACTGTGGAGGTAATAGGACCAGCTGCCCTAACCTCCTGAGTCAAACTAAGCCCCTCCTCTTCTAAGTTGCTTTGTCAGATAAGTGGTTGCAGCAATAAGCAAAGTAATTAATATATTTCTTTAATTATTAAGAATTTCAATCACTCATTAACTGAAAATAGTAAGAGTGGATTAGTAATCTAGCAGTTACCTTTCTGCTGCTGTGATAAAATATCATGGCCAAAGAAACTGAAGGGAGAAAGGACTTATCTTGGCTCACAGTTCCAGGGAAGAGGATCCATCAGGGCGGGGAAGGCATGCAACAGTCAGAGAAGTCATGGAGGCAAGAGCAGGAAGCTGGAGGCAGAGAGAGAGAGAGAGAGAGAGAGAGAGAGAGAGAGAGAGACTTCAAAGCCTATCCCTAGTAATGTGCTTCCTCTAACAAGACTCTACCTCTTAAATAGCTCGATCAGCTAGGGACCAAGCACTTAAATACATGAGCCTATGGAAGACAGCTCTCATTCAAATCACCATAAGCAATATGATTAGGATGTCAGTGGATATCTTGATTAACCTGTTTACATATTCAAATTATTTGCTGATGCATTATAGCTGAATTTTGCCAAAGAATTTAGCTTGTGTTTCATTATATAATTTAATTATATAACCATGGGGTAGGAATCAAATTTTTCTTGGATATTGCTAAATGCAGTAAGTAGTATTAATGCTCCAAAAATATGCTATAAATTGCATCATAAAACATGAGAAATATGCTCTGAAAATATTAAGGGTTATACACCAGCTCAGAATTTACACATTGCTAATCTTGTTTCTTTGTAAAGCATTATAAACACTGAATAAAAGAGGCTGTGTAGAAATTAAAAAAAAAAACTAATGGTAAAGAGCATCAGAATAGAAAGGTTATTTTCTTCCCCACAAAATTCTGTCAGCTAGTACTAGTTGTTTAGAGCAAAAAGAAAAAAAGAAAGCTGCTGTTAGGTACATAACAGGCTGGAGTTCAAACATGAGGAACTTGCAGAATGGCTATTAAAGTGATCAGTAATGTGAGTTAGAAACTGGAGCATGAGCCAGACATGGTAGCACACTCCTGTAATCCTAACCCTTAGAAGGCCTGAGACAGGAAGGTTTCCAGGTGTTCAAGGCCACCTTGAGCTATACAGTGAGTTCCAGGCTATCCTGGGCTACTAATGAGAACCTGTCTCAAAAAGCAAAACACGGGATAAAAAAGGAAAAAATTAGAGTGTGTGGTAAGAAGGTCTCTCTGTATAGTTCCATGTATGCAGTGCAGAATTTCATAAACAGTACTCAATCCCTACCACATATTTTCAGACCAATCGCAAAAACCACTATTCTTCAGAAATCCAATTTTAGTACATGTTTCCTTTCATCCTGTATTTTTTTAAAGCCATATTGTATAAAAATAATTTCTGTAGCAAAAGTGGTCTTTATCACCCAGGCATTAGAGTGGACAACTGAGCAGTATAGATGAGTAACTTACCCTCAGAAGGTCAAGCATAGGCGTGTCCTTTACAGAAAGGTATTTCCAAGTAGCAACAAGGTGACTTATTGTTGCAATTCGCTTACTCTTTATCAAAGTACAAGCACGGAGTGTTTTGCTTACATCATTCCAATTCTCTTCTACAATACTTTATATAATTGAAGAAAAAAATTTCACTTGAGTGTGAGCACTCATCCATTTGAATAGGTAAAATCTTTCAGTAATTACGATCGTTTACTTTGATCTTTAAAAATCTGACACCCAGCCGGGCGTGGTGGTGCATGCCTTTAATCCTAGCACTCAGGAGGCAGAGGCAGGCAGATCTTTATGAGTTCAAGGCCAGCCTGGTCTATGTAGTGATCTCCAGGCCAGCTAGGACTGAAGGGAGACCCTGTTTCAAAAAGTCCAAAAAAAAAAAAAAAAAAAAAAAAAAAAGAAAAGTAATCTGCGCACCTAGCATGAGTCAGTAGTGGCACATGCTTTTAATTCCCAGCACAATTTGGGAGGCAGATGGAGGAGGTCTCTGTGAATTCGAAGCTGGCTTGTTTTCTACAAAGCAAGTTTCCAGCCAGCTGGGGCCTATGGGAGGAACCTGTCTCAAAGACAACAAAAATTAAAAATAAAAATATTACTTGTGGGCCTTACCAGGCTCTCCAAAAGCGTGGCCTTTTGGAAATCTCTAAGCCTAGGCTGAAGTCTCCCTGACTGTCCCCGCCTACCGAATAACTTCAGCAAACAGTCATGTAAACCATTGTAACCAAAACGTGCCTATGACACAGAACTGACAGAGGGCAGGAAAGAGAAAGGGGAGTTCTGATAGCTCAGAGTACTATTCGCTATACTCGTGGACAGCTCACATCAGTGCCTGTTTCCCATTGAGTTCTATGGAGTAATCATTATCATATAGCCTGTGTGCTGCCTGGGCATTTGAGATGATTGGCTGCCCGTTTGGCACCATAGAAACTCCCTTTGTGGTTTTTGCCTTTTATAAACTGCTGTGCTGCCCACAATTTTTTTAAAAATGAGACGCTTGACTGGACTGTCTCCCGCCATCGCAATCTATTGTCTCCAACGAGAGGGAGGCTAGAAGGAACTGCGGCTGCACGTGACTGTCACCGATCCCTCCTACCATCCAGCTGCGTCCGTCGCGGCCCGGGACTTGGCCTAGACTCCCAAGGCCATCCGTGAAGCCGCCACAAATACATATTCTGGTACCCCTGAATTTGCTTTATTATTTTTTAAATTCTCTGAGTATTAATTTTAAAAATATTTAATACAAACATTAAAAAAAATAAAGTTTTGAAAGAATAGTCTTAATTGTTGATTAAGCCACGAGATTTTCCTAAAAACCTTGGGTTTTGTAGCCTAATCAGCTTCAAGCTTAACTAGTATTAATCTAAGAGAATATGCAGGCCGGGCGTGCGTGGCACAAGCCTTCATCCTAGCACTCGCGAGAGGCAGAGGCAGGGGATCTATTGTCGATTCAATGGCCAAGCCTGATCTAGAGACAGTGATGTTATCAGGACAGCCTGGGGCTAACAGGGAGACCTATGTCTGTCAAAAAGACAAAAAAAAAAAAAAAAAAAAAAAAGAAAGGAAATATGCTTATAGTTTTAAATTGTTGTTTTTTAAATGCTTTAAATGCCCATTTTATAAACTTACATATTCATATTTGTCTATAAGTTACAATTTTTCCAGTATCGCCTACATGAAACTACTATATATATTATATATATATCCTATATTATATATATTATATTTATAGATATATACAAGTTCAATATAGTGGCTACTAGTGATACTTTGACAATAGATATTGGTGCTGAACACCTTTTGCAGCCTAAATGCCTACTAATAGAAGTTAAAAGAATAATTAAAAAGATCATTTTTTAAGGGGTGCCTGTCATTTAAAAGCCAAAGAAACATTTTGTGTTGCTATAGGGAGATTTGTGGCCATTTTCAAGCAGTTTTCTGATCATGAAAAAAAAAAATTGGGGGCAAAAAAAAAACTGTTCTTGCTTAGTAATGTATGTAGCCCACATTCTTTTTTTTTTTTTTTTTTGCCCACATTCTTGATTTGTGCACGAGGTACACTCCTAAAAAGGTCCATGTTAATAGAACTTCAAGAGTTCTCTTCCAACTGGTAAACCTATAGTGTGTTTTCCTTTGAAGGAAGGATCCATGATATAATAAAATTATAAAAGGAAGAATGTTTCAATAAATCATCAGTTGTATTCTAAAAAAAAAACTCAATAAAAATCTTTTCCACACTTGCAATCCCACCAGCAGTGAATGAGCATTCCTCCTTCCCCATATCTTCTCCAGTATTTGGTATCATTTGTTCCCTTGATCTTAGCCAGTGTGATTGGAGTAAGATGAAATCTTAAAGTGATTTTAAATTTGCATGTCCCTAATTACAAATGATGCTGATTACTTTTTAAGATGTTTCTTTGTGCTCTTTGTTTCTTCTTTTGAGAATTCCCTGTTCAGATCCTTAGCCCTTCTGTAAATGGTTCACTTATTTTCTTGATTATTTTCTTGTTTTTTAAGTTCTTTATATTTCTGGATGTTAAACCTCCATCAGATGTGTAGCTAGTGAAGATTTTCCCCCACTCCGTAGAATTGTGTCTTCACTTCATTGGTTGTTTCTTTTGCTGTACAAAAGCTTTTTAGTTTACTGAGTTCCCACTTGGTGATTGTTAACCTTAATGTCTGTGCAACTGATATCTGATTTGGAAAGTCCTTTCTTACTCCAGTCTTGTACGTTGCTGCCAATGTTTTCTTTTAACAGTTTTAGAGTTTCGGGTTTCACATTGAGGTCTTTGATACATTTATGTTTGACTTTTGTGCAGGGTGAAAGATAAGTGTCTAGTTTCATTTTTCTACAGGTGAAGATCCAGTTTTGCCAGCATGGTTTCTTAAGATGCTACCTTTCTTCCATTTAGTGTTCTTAGCCTCTTTGTCAAATATCAGGTGGCTGAAATTTCATGTACTCATGTTTGAGTTTTCATTTATGTTCCATTGATCTATGAGTCTATTTTGTACCAGTACCATGCTGTTTTTATGACTATAGCTCTGTAATACAATTTGTAATCTGGCATAGTAATGCCCCCTGCATTGTTCTTTATACATGAGGTTCCTTTTGCTATCCAGGTTTCTTTTGTGCTTCCATATAAATTTTAGGATTTTTTTAATAATTCTGTGAAGAATGTTATGGGGATTTGGATTGGGATTGCATTGAATCTATATGTTGCTTTGGGTAGGATGGTCATTCACTATATTCATTCTTCTGATCCATGAGCATGGGAGGCCCTTCCAACTTCATCTTCTTGTGTCTTCCTCAGTCTCTTTCTAAAATTATAAAATTTTGTTTTAGAGATCCTTACTGCCTTAGTCAGGTATTTTCCAAGATACTCTATTTTTTAAGCTATTGTGAAAGGGAAATTTTTCATATACTCTTTCTCCATTTGATTGTTATTGGTATTAGAAATACTATTGATTTTTGTTGACTTTGTAACCCTCCACTTACTGAAAGTGTTAATCATTTCTGGGAGTTTTCTAGTGGAATTTTTGTCATCTCTTATGAATTTTTGTCATCTCTTAAGTATAATTTCATACCAACTGCAAAAGGGATAATTTGATCTCTGTTTCCTTTTTGTACTCCTTTAATTCACTTCTCTTTTCTTATTGCTCTAGCAAGTTCCAAGCATTATATTAAAAAGGAGTGGAGACTGTGGAGAGTCTTGTCTGGCTCCTGATTTTAAGGGAAGGCTTCCAGTATTTCATTTAGAATGTTGCTGTGGGTTTATTGTATGCAGATTTAATTACATGGTGGATTGTTTCCTCCAAGCCAGTTCCTACTAGGACTTTTAACATAAATGCATGTTGAATTTTATCAAAGGTCTTTTCTGCATTGAATGAGATGACCACGTGTCTTTTGTACTTGAGTCCACTTATATGATTTATGTCATTTATTCACTTACATATATTGAAGCATACCTGCATCTCTGGAATAAAGCCAACTTGATCATGGTATATGACCTCTTTCATGTATTCCTGTATGCAGTTTGCAAGTATTTTGTTGAGAATTTTTGCATCTATATTTATTAAAGGATGGGTCCATTGTTTCTTTTTTGGTTGTATCTTTACCTGGTTTTGGTATTAGAGTGATGCTGGCTTCATGAGAGAATATGGGAGTTCTCCCTCTGTTTCTATCTTTTTTAATATTTTCATGAATATTGGTTGTAGGTCTTCAAATGTATGGTAGAATTCTCCTACAAATCCATTTGGAAAAAAATCCATTTGGGGCTGAGCTGTTTTTAGTTGGGAGGTTTTGTATTACTATTTCAATTTCCTTATATGTTATGGGTTCACTTAATCTATTGATCCTTTCTTGGTTGATCTTTGGTGATTCCCATGATTTTATATATACATCCATTTCTCTTACGTTTTCAAATTTAATGGATTATAGGTTTTTAAAGTATTATCTTGTAATGTTGTGAATCTTTTTATTGTCTGTTGTGATGTTTCCCCTATCCTCTCTAATTTTGTTGATTTGAAGTTGATCTTACTTTCTCGTGGTTAATTGGGCTAAGGGTCTGTCTATCTTGTGTATCTATTGAAAGAACCAGCTTTTGGATTCATTGATTCTTTGTATTGTTTTTATTGTTTCTATTTCTTTTTTTTAATTTTTTTTTATTTTATTTATTTCCGTATGTGTATGAATGTACTGTCTGCATGCAAGTTTGTGCACCCGTGTCGTGCAATGCCGCGGAGGTCAGAAGAGGGTGTCGGATTCCCCTGGAACTGGAGTTCTCCTGGAATTGGAGTTTCAGACGGTTCTCAACCGCCATGTGTGTGCTGGAGATCGAACCCGGGTCCTCTGTAAGAGCGGTCGGCGCTCTTAACCGCTAGGCCATCTCTCCAGCCCCTTATTGTTTCTATTTCATTAATCTCTGCTCTAATTTTTGTTATTTCTTCTTGTTTGCTGGGTTTGGGATTCATTTGTTGATCCCTTTCAAGAGTTCTCATTTGCAATGTTAAGTCATTTATTTGTGCTCTCTCTGATTTTTGTTTCTTTTTAATAATTTTTAAATATTTTTATTGTTTTTGCATTTTGTACATCATTTCTCAGTCCAATTTAGACTCATTTCCCTATCCATGTCCCCTGCCCCACCTGAGTTCATGCATTCTGCTACATATCTTGTATCTTTTCCTGAGTCTTTTTAAGATTTTTCAAAGCAGAGGATTATTGTTTTGGGGAGAACATTACTGTTTCAGTCAGTTATTTGTCCCCTCCAATTTGTATTGCTTCAACATATGTATATATATATATATATATATATATACATATATATGTGTCACACTTATACTACCATTGTGTCATCTGAAAATAAACTGTATGTTATTTCCAAATCATATTTCAGGATTAACATTTTTCCCTTTTAATTTTATATTTCCTTAAAATATGCATACCTACCCTCCACCCATAAACCAAAATTACAATGTCTGAAAATAAGTGATAGGTTAAGGGATTCACATTATAAGAGCACAGTTGCTTTCGGATAAAGAGAAATATAACGCTAACATTCAGTTTTCCTTACAACTAGGTACTTGGTTTACAACTAGCATCCACAAATGAGGAATACCATTTTTTGTTTGTTTTTCTGGGACAGTGTTACTTCACTTAGCATAATATCTTCTAGTTCCATCCATTTACCTACAAAGTTCATGATGTCATCTTTTTTGCCGCTGCATATAATTTCATTGTGTAGATGTACCACATTTTCTTTATCCACTTGTCAGTTGAGGGGGACTTGGGTTGGTTCCAGCTCTTCACTATTGTGAAGAGAGCTGCAATAAACACAGATGGGCATGTATCTCACTGGTAAGATGAGTCTTGTGGGTATACACCCAGGAGTGGTATGATGGGGTCAGGTGGCAGGCTTATTTTGAGTCTTTTAAGAGTTCTCCACAGTGTTTACCATAGTGGTTGTACAAGTTTACATTCCCACCATCAGTGGATGAGTGTTCCCCTTGCCCCACAACCACTCCAGTATTTAATATCATTTGGTTCTTCATGCTAGCCAGTCTTAACAGAGTGAAATATCTTAAAGTGGTTTTAATCTGAATTTCCTTAATGTTTAATGCCTTTTTTTGTCTTTTCAAGACAGGGTCTCCCTGTAGCCCCAGCTGTCCTGGAACTCACTCTGTAGACCAGGCTGGCCTTGAACTCACAAAGATCCGCCTGCCTTTGCCTCCCAAATGCTAGGATTAAAGGCATGCACCACCACGCCCAGCTGAATGCTTTTTAAGGTGTTTCTCAGCCACCTTATTTCCTCAGTTGTGGAGTCTCTGTTCAGCTCTTTACTCCATCTTTTGAGTGAGTCATTTGGTATCTTAGTTCTTGTTTTATTAATATATATTTTATACAAGATTATCAAATCTAGACCCGTGTCCCCCACCCTATCCCCCCACCCCACCAGAGCTCATGTATTCTGCCAAACATGCTTTTCATCTCTTTCTCAGTCTTTCTCGATATTCTCCATGGGGAAGTTGACTGTTTTGAGCGGAAGTTCACTGTTTCAGTCAGTTCTTTGACGCAGTCCTTTCTGTTGTTGTTGTTGTTGTTGTTGTTGTTGTTGACTCCAATATGCATTAATACCAACTACTTGGACAAAAGGTCAAGGGGCCATGCACAAGGAATACTTACAACTAGGTTATGGGCACTAGCATCCACAGATGAGGGATACCAATCGGCATTTGTTTTTCTGGGACCGTGTTACTTCACTCCGATGATGTCTTCTAGCTCCAGCCATTTTCCTGCAAATCTCATGATGTCATCTTTCTTTACTGCTGCATAGAACTCCATTGTGTAGATGTACCACATTTTCTCTATCCACTCATTAGTTGAGGGGCATTTGGGTTGGTTCCAGCTCCTTGCTATTGTGAAGAGAGCTGAAATAAACATGGCCATGCATGTATCTCTGCGGTGGGGTGAGTCTTGAGGGTACATGCCTAGGAGTGGTATGGCTGGGTCGGGTGGCAAGTTCATTCCAAGTCTTCCAAGGGTTCTCCACACTGCTTTCCATAGTGGCTAATACGAGTTTACATTCCCACCAGCAGTGATGAATATTCCCCTTTCTCCCACAACCTCTCTAGCCACTTGGTATCATTTGTTTTCTTGATTCTAGTCCAGTCTTATTGAGTTGAGATGATATCTTAAAGTGTGTTTTGAATTTTGCATTTCCTTAATGTTTAGTGATGCTGAACACTTCATAAGATGTTTCTCTAACATAAGTCTTTAGCTCCATCCATTTACCTGGCAAAGTTCATGATGTTGTCACCTCTTACTGCTGCATAGACTCCATTGTATCATGTACCTACATTTTCTCTATCCACATCTCAGTTGAGGGGCACCTGGGCTGGTTCCAGCTTTTTTGCTAATGTGAACAGAGCTGCAATAAACATAGGCTGTGCATGTCATCTTTGCAGTAAGATGGGTCTTGTGGGTATAATACCGCAGGAGTGGTATGACTGGGGTCAAATAGAGAGGCTCATTTTGAGTCTTTCTAAGGGTTCTCCACACTGATTTCCATAGTGGGCTGTACAAGTTTACATTCCCACCAGCAATGGATGAGTGTTCCCTTTCCCCTAACCTCTCCAGCCAACTTGTACATTCGTGTTCCTGATCCTAGCCAAGTCTTATTGGGGTAAGGTGATATCTCAAAGTGGTTTTAATTTGCATTTCCCTTAAATTATCAAGGCGATGTTGAACACTTCTTAAGAATGTTTCTTTGCCATCTCTAATTCCTCCTTCTGTGAAGTCTCTATTCCCCAGATCTTTGCTCATCTTTTTGAGTGATTTCATTTGTTTTTCTTTCTTCTTTGTTTTTTGAGTAGCTTGTGTACTCTGGAAAATTAATGCTTTGTCAGATGTATCTGCAGTGAAGGTTTCCTCCAACTCTGTGGGTTTCTCTTCACTTCCTTATTGTTTTCTTTGATGTAAAGAAGCTTTATAGTTTAATAAGGTCCCAGTTGTCAATTATCGGACCTGATTTTTTTGTGCCGCTGCTGTCTGAATTTAGGAAGTCTTTTTTCCTATGTCTATGTCGTGTAGTCTGCTGCCAAGTTTCATTTCTATCCTTCAGAGTTTGGGGTATCATGTTGAGGTCTTTGGTCCATCTGGAGGTTTGACTTTTGTACAAAGGTGAGACGATAGGGGTTTTAACTTTCATTTCTTTCACAAGTTGTGATCCCAGTTTTGCCAACAACCACTTGCTGAAGATGCTGTCTTTCCCTCCATTTGTGTCCTCCTGGCCACTCCTTTGTCAAATATGGGTTGGCTGAAATTGTATGAAGCTCAGGTTTGGATCTTCAGTTTTATTCCATTGGTCAACTGGTCTGTTTTTGGTGCCAGTACCGAGGCTGTTTTTATGACTATAGCCCTGTAGTATAGGTTTGATGTCTGGTATAGCGATCCACCTGATTGCTCTTTTCACTAGGGTTGCTTTGGCTATTCGGGGTCTTTTGTATTTTCCAAATGAAACTGAAGATTATTTTTCCAAGCCTGTAAAGAAACTCTTGGGGATTTTGGATTGGGATTGCATTAAATCTGTATATTATTTTGGGTGGAATGGACATTTTTTACTATATTTATTTTCCCCAATCCATGAGCCATGGGAGGTTGTCCCATCTTCTGATGTCTTCCTCAATTTCCTTTTTCAGGGGTTTAAAAATTTTTGTTGTAGTAGATCCTTGGTGTCTTTGGTTAGGTTTGTTCCTAGGTATTTTTGTTTTGAGGCTATTGTGAGTGGGAAAAGGTCTCCTTGTAGTCCTTCTTCCTTTGCTTGTTGGTGGTAGAGAAAGGCTAGCTGATTTTTCTAGATTTATTTTGTACCTGCCACTTTACCAAAGCTCTTAAATTGAATTGTAGCTAGAAGACATTATGTTTAAGTAAGTAACACAGTCCCAGAAAAATAAACGACAAATGGTGTCCTCATATGTGGATGTTTCCTAGTAACCAATAACCCCAGGATATAAAGTATTGTCTTCAGTTGGAGAGGGATGCATAGTAAAAAAGAACAAACAAGAAGAAAAGACCGCATCAGAAAAACGGACTGAAATGGTGAATTGGGAAGGGGGGAAGGGGTGGGAGAGGGACCCACAGGTGTATATTCGATTAATGCATACATAATTTATGTGAGTTCAACTAGTACCAGTTTTGCCTAAGACACTGTCTACAGGAAACAATTGGTTGCCTTAGGACTTAGTAAAAGTAAAATATGTGTATATTAAACAACATTGGTTTACAGACTCTGATAAAAACGGTAATGCATCTGGTTAAATGGGAGATATATAAATCGCTGTTGTCCACAATTTGTTTTACATAAAATGTGTAGAGCAAAAACTTTGGGATTGGCACACACAAATGTTTTCAATAATTTCTCTGTTGTACAGTATCACCCTTGTAGCCTTCTCTTAAAGAATGATTTAACATAAAAATTAAGTTTGCTCCCAAGTTAATCATATATAGTCCACCTAAAACAACATGAGTGAATTTGATGAAATCTGTGCCTTTGATTCCACCCCATAGGTACGTATAATACAACTGTCTTCTGGAAATTCATGGGTTAAAAAAAAGGGGGGATACAGATAGACATGGAACCTTTTGGTCAAAGAAACATTTGCAATTCAAATCTTAAAAAAAACTAACTAGGGGGAAAAGATTTGGGGTCCCAACAAGAACAAAAATGTCAACCAACTTAATGGCTGACACCACGCCAAAGATACAGGTTTGGCATTGAGTAGGATGTACCAGAAAGTGCGAACTGAAAGGTTGACCTATCTGAATTGAAAGGAAGAAAAGCCCTCAGATTGCAATAAACACCGAACCCCTCTGTGGATCCTACTGGTAACAAATATTTGTAATAATGGATCCTAATGAAACTTACCTTATATGTGCCGCAAGGTTTTGATATGAGAGACTTTCTTGCCTCCCCCATAGAAAACGGAGAAATAATGATGATGATGAAGGTCGCGTCTCCAAATGTAAATTGTAGACAACTATTATAGAGGTAATCTCTTATAAACCGGTAAAAATGCCTTCTTGAATTGACTCAATAGGCATATGAACTGTGAAAGGATTATTCCCTCTGTTCAGAACCAAATATAAATACTAAAGTCCTTAAGCTATGCACTTAAGCTAAAAAATATATTAATACAGGAGCTCTGACATCAGCAATGATTATTCTACCAAGGAGAATGTTGGCCAGGGGATCCAAGGCCCCACAAAAGGTAAAGGATCCTTGCTCTAAACTGGGATACCTGCAAGAAAGAGAGGCGATAAGGCCCTGCTGCTGAAGACTACATGACATTAACATGGGGAAAGATAATAATTGAGACCATACATGCAAGTGTACAGATGGCCTCTGGAATACGAGAGAGTTGTTTACCAAAGGCCATCAAGCAAGTAAAAGCAAATAATGGGTGTCTCCGCTGAGTCAACTGCAAGACTCATCGTCAGCATACTGTATTTGTCCCAATGCTAACACCCCGCCTGCCTGAAATACTGTGCAGCAGAGGCAAGCCATAATGCCTGTATATCCCAAACTTAATGGCTATTGGCTCTCTCCTTGGAGGAATACGCCATGGCTGATGACACAAGCTTACAGCCCTCTACAGGTTAGGAGATGTTATAAGCCACAGTAAGACCCCTGTCATATTAAACAGGAAAAAAAATGTAATTTCATCGATTAACATATCATCCAAACATATGTGTCTAAACCAAAGTAACCAACTATAACTATTAGTGCCCTTTAAATACCTATATATCTTTACTGCTTTTGTTTCATTAGTAGGATCGAAGGTTTATTCCTGGACAAACTGTCAGCCCTGAAAGGAAAACAGCCATAATTGACCAGAATCCAAAGACAACAACTCAGAGAGAGTGGACTGTTTTGCCTTCTCATTCACCTGTGCCCCTTTCCTAAAGCCTAGGGAACAATCTGCGGAAGAGGGGGGCGTGGTAAGAATGTAAGGGCTGCGCTGGGGTGAATGGGTGAAACTACAGCATGTAGTCTGGACACTCAATTTGATCAACTTGATTGAACATACAAACCGCCTCACCTCCTGCCGGATAGTGGGGCTGTGGGGGTTTGGGCCAAACAGCCTGCAAATTGGTTTCATATGAAGGATGTTTGTAACTCATGATCATCACTTGTAGCTAAAAAAATGAAAAAAAAAAACTGAGAAGAAAGATGGCAGGACAGTTATGGCAAAAAATGCATGATTCTGGGATGGGGTGGGGGTAGGGGGGAAGGGTAAAGGGAAATATTCCTGATCTGAATTAGAAAATGATCCGTATAAAATGTACAAAGCACCAATAAAAAATTTTTTTAAAGTTCGTAATCAAAGAAAAAAAAAAAAGATGTTCTCTTTCAACCATCTCTAATTCCTCAACTTGTGAAAGTCTCTTGTTCAGCTCTTTGCTCCATCTATTGGGTGGGTCATTTGTTTTCTTTCTTATTTGTTTTTTGAATAGTTTATATATTCTGGAAATCAATGCTTTGTCAGATGTTTCTGCAGTGAAGGTTTCCACCCACTCTGTGGGATTTCTCTTCACTTCCTTGATTGTTTCTTTTGATGTACAGGAGCTTTTGAGTTTAATGAGGTCCCATTTGGGAATTGTCGACCTTAATTCTTGCACAGCTGCTGTCTGATTTAGGAAGTCTTTTCTTATGCCTATGTCTTGTAGTCTGCTGCCATCTTTTCTATCACCTTCAGAGTTTGGGGTTTCACGTTGAGGTCTTTGATCCATCCGGAGTTGACTTTCGTACAGGGCAAGAGGTAGGGGTTTAATTTTATTCTTCTACATGTGGTGATCCAGTTTTGCCAACACCACTTGCTGCAGATGCTGTCTTTTCTCCATTGTGTCTTCTTGGTCCCCTTGTCAAATATGAGATGGCTGAAGTTGTATGTGCTCAAGTTTGGGTCTTCGGTTTTGTTCCATTGGTCAACAGGTCTGTTTTTGTGCCAGTACCAAGCTGTTTTTATGACTATAGCCCTGTAGTAGAGTTTGAAGTCTGGTATAGAGATCCCCCCCTCCCCGTGTTGCTCTTTTCACTCAGGGTTGCTTTGGCTATTTGGGGTCTTTTGTTTTTCCAAATGAATTTAAGGACTATTTTTTCCAAGCCTGTGAAGAAACTCTTGGGGATTTTAATTGGGATTGCGTTAAATCTATAGAAGAGTTTGGATAGAATGGACATTTTTGCAATGTTAATTTTCCCAATACGTGAGCATGGAAGGTTTTTCCATCTTCTGCTGTCTTCTTCAATTTCTTTCTTTAATGGTTTAAAATTTTTGTTGTAGAGATCTTTGGTGTCTTTGGTTAGGTTTGTTCCTAGGTGTTTTATTGTTTTTGAGGCTATTGTGAGTGGGAAAGTCTCCTTGAATTCCTTCTCCAGTTGCGTGTTGTTGGTGTAAAGAAAGGCCACTGATTTTTTTAGGTTAATTTTGTATCCTGCCACTTTGCTAAAGCTGTTAATCGTTTCTAGGAGTTTTCTGGAGGAGTTTTTAGCATCCCTTAAGTAAACAATCATATTATCAGCAAATCGGGATAGTTTGACTTCCTCTTTTCCAATTAATACTCCGTTAATTTCCTTTTCTTGCCTTATTGCTCTAGGACGTGTTTCAAGCACTATATTGAAGAGGAGTGATGACAGGGGGAAGCCTTGCTGAGTTCCTACCTTTAAAGGGAATGCTTCTGTCGTTTCCCCATTTAGGATGATATTGGCTGTGGGTTTCCTGTATATGGCCTTGATTACACTGAGGAATGATCCCTCCAATCCAATTCCCTCTAGGGCTTTAAGCATGAAGGGATGCTGGATTTTGTGAAAGGCTTTTTCAGAGTCAATTGAGATGATGGTGTGCTTTTTGTGTTTAATTCTATTTATGTGCTTGATGATGTTTATTGATTTTCTTATGTTGAACCAACCCTGCATCTCTGGTATGAATCCAACTTGGTCATGATGGATGATCTTCTTAATGTGACTCTCTATGTGATTTGCCAGTATCCTGTTTAGAATTTTGGCATCTGTGTTCATTAGGGAGATGGGTCTATAGTTCTCCTTTTTAGTTGTATCTTTGCTTGGTTTGGGTAATAGAGTGATGCTGGCTTCATAGAAAGAATTTGGAAGAATTCCCTCTGTTTGTATCCTTCTAAATAATTTCAGTAATAATGGTTGTGGGTCTTTTTGAAATGTTGTATACAATTCTGCTGTGAAACCATCTGGGCCTGGGCTTTTTTTAGTTGGGAGATTGCTTATTACATCTTCAACTTCTTCATATATTATGGGTCTGTTTAAGCTGTGGATCTCTTCTTGGTTGAGCTTTGGTGATTCCCAAGATTTCAGATATTTATCCATTTCGTCTACGTTTTCAAACTTGGCAGAGTATATGTTTTTGAAGTATTCCCGTATAATTTTCTGGATCTTTTCCTTGTCTGTTGTGATATTTCTCTTTTCATCACAGATCGTATTGATTTGGAGTTGTTCCTTCTTTCTTTCGGTTAACTGGGCTAGAGGTCTGTCTATCTTGTTTATTCTTTCAAAGAACCAACTTTTGTATTCATTGATTTTTTGTATTTTTTTCTTTGTTACTATTTCATTGATTTCTGCTCTGATTTTTGTTATTTCTTCCCTGTCTGTTGCATTTAGGGTTCATTTGTTGTTGCCTCTCTAGTGCTTTTAGCTGCAGTGTTAGATCATTCACTTGTGCTCTTTCTGTTTTTTTTTTTATATAGGCACTCAGGGCTATAAACTTCCCTCTTAGTACTGCTTTTAAGTTATCCCATAGGTTTTGTTGTGTTGTATTGTCATTGTCATTCAGTTCCAGGAATGCTTTTATTTCTTTCTTTATCTCTTCCTTGACCCATTCATTATTAAAGAGTGTGTTGTTTAGTCTCCATGTGTTCTTGTAGGCAGGAGGGCTTGTCCTGGTGTTGATGTTGAGCTTCATTGCACTGTGGTCTGACAGGATGCATGAAATTATTTCAATCTTTTTGTATTTGTAGAGGTTTCTTCTGTGTCCCAGGATGTGGTCAATTTTGGAGAATGTTCCGTGGGGTGCTGAGTAGAAAGTGTATTCTCTGGTATTAGGATGGAATGTTCGGTAGAGGTCTATGAGGTCCATTTGGTGTATCATATCGTTCAGTTCAGATGTCTCTCTGTTTATTTTTTGTCCTGTTGACCTATCCAAAGGACTCAGTGGGGTATTGAAATCTCCCACTATGAGTGTGCTGGGGTTAGTCTGTGACTTGTGGTCCTGGAGAATTGTCTTTATAAAGTTTGGTGCACCAGAATTTGGGGCATATATATTCATAATTGTGAAATCTTCTTGGTGGATTGTTCCTTTGATGAAAATGTAATGGCCTTCTTTGTCTCTTCTGATTTCTTTTACTTTGAAGTCTATTTTATCCGATATTAAAATAGCAACACCTGCTTTCTTTTTGGTACCATTTGCTTGGAATATTTTTTTCCATCCCTTCACTTTAAGGTGGTGCCTGTCCTTGAAGGTAAGATGTGTTTCTTGCAGACAGCATATCGATGGATTCTGTTTCCTAATCCAGTCTCCCAGTCTATGTCTTTTGATTGGGGAATTTAGTCCATTAATATTTAAGGTTATGACTGATAGGTTTGTGTTGCTTCCTTTTGCCTTATTATCCATCTGCGGTTTTGATTTAGGTTTCTACTTCTGCAGTTATGCTTTTATTGATTTCTCCTTCTAGTTGCCTGGGGTTGGTTGCTCCTTTCTTCTGTTCTTTGGATTGCTTCAAGTATTCTCTGAAGGGTTGGTTTTCCGGACATGTATTCTTTCAAGTTGTTTATGTCATGGAAGATTTTCCTCTCTCCTTCCACTATGATTGACATTTTTGCTGGGTATAGTAACCTGGGCTGGCATCCATTGTCCCTCAACACTGGGAATGCTTTGCTCCAGGTTCTTCTTGCCTTCATCGTTTGCTGTGAGAAGTCCGTTGTTATTCTGATAGGTTTCCCCTTATAGGTCACTTGTTGTTTTTCTCTTGTCGCTTTAAGAATTTTCTCTTTGTTTTGGGTGTCCAGCATTTTAACTATGATGTGGCGTGGAGAATTTCTTTTCTGATCTTGTCTGTTTGGAGTTCTATGTGCTTCTTGTATTGGTATTGGTTTGTCCTTTTTTAGTTTGGGGAAGTTTTCATCTATTATTCTGTTGAAGATCTGATCAATACCTTTCTCTTGGGATTCTTCTCCTTCCTCTATTCCTATGATGCGGAGGTTTGATCTTTTCATAGTGTCCCACAGCTCCTGGTTGTTCCATTTTTGTGTATTTTTAAATTTTTCATAATCTTTGCTTGAGGTTTTTAGTTGTTCTGTGTTATCTTCCTGGTCTGATATTCTTTGTTCTGCTTCCTCCATTCTGCTTCTGAGGCTTTTTCCATTCCTTTCCTCTTGATTGGATGAGTGTTTGATTTCCTTTTTCATTTCCTCTTCTGATTTCTTTAGTATTTCCACTTCCTTTTGGAGTTTCTCAATCCCTTCCTGTAGCTCTTTGCTTCGATGGTTGGTTTCCTTATCTTTTACCACATGGGGTCTTTTCAGTGTTTCCACTTCCTTCTAGAGTTCTTCATTTTCTTTTCTTAATTCTTTTATTTGCTCTTTATAATCTTGCACTTCTTTAAGTATGTTCACGATTGTGCTTCTGATATCTGTGTCCTGGGCCATCCCCAGGGGGATCCCACTGTAGGAATCTTCCACCGGCTTGGTAGAGCTTGGTGTGAGATTATCCAGCACCTTTCCCATATTGTCTCTTCTTCGTGTTCCTGGCCTATGGGCTTCTCCTTTCCCGTATTCCAGTGTGAGTCCCAAATGCCTCTTCACTGTGTTGAAGGCTTGCCTTGCTTGCCTCCTTCAGATGCCTTTGTAATCCCAGTTGACGGGCGGGGAGCGGGGTGATCTTTAGCGGGTGCCCCAGTACCTGTGCTTCAGGTCGTCTTGGGAGATCTCCGATCTCAAGACTCACACAGCCCCACCTTTTATACCAGCTGGGAGGATAACTCCGCCCCCACAGCCACAAAAGCCAATTAAGCCAAAGACACCTAGATTAACTAGAATAAATCAAACAACAATCCGCCTTGCTGAAGCACCCAGCTCCTACTTACCTACCTGTGCTTCAGGTAGTCTTGGGAGATTTCCCCTTTGTTCTTGTTTTTCGAGTAGCTTATATATTCTGGAAGTTAATGCTCTGTCAGATGTATCAGCAGTAAAGGTTTTCTCCCACTCTGTGTGTTTTCTCTTCACTTCCCTGATTGGTTATTTGGACATACAGAAGCTTTTGAGCTTAATGAGGTCCCACCTGTCAATTGTCAACCTTATTTTCTCTGCAGCTACTGTCCAATTTAAAACGTCTTCTCCTACGCCTATATCTTGTAGGTTGCTGCCAATGTTTTCTTCTATCACCTTCAGAGTTTTGAGTTTCCCATTGAGGTCTTTGATCCATTTGGAGTTGATTTTTGTACAGAGGGAGAGGGAAGGGTTTAATTTTATTTTCTACTAGTGGGATCCAGTTTTGCCAACACCATTTGCTGAAGATGCTATCTTTCCTCCATTGAGTCTTTTTGGCCCCCTTGTCAAATATGAGGTGGCTAAAATTGTATGTGCTCAAGTTTGGATCTTCAATTTTGTTCTTTTGGTGTACAGATCTGTTTGTACCAGTACCATGCTGTTTTTATGACCATAGCCCTGTAATATAGTTTGAAGTCTGGTATAGTTATCCCCTCTGTATTGCTCTTTTCGCTCATTTGTGTTGGATTTTAAGCTTTATTGCATTGTGTTCTGATAGAATGCATGTAATTTCAATCTTTTTGTATTTGTTGAGGTTTGTTCTGTGCTCCAGTCTGAGATCAATTTTGGAGAAAGTTCCATCAGGTGCTGATTAGAAAGTATATTCTTTGGTGCTTGGGTGGAATACCGTTTAGATGTCTGTTAGGTGCATTTGCTGTTTGGTATTGTATAATTCAGATATCTCTCTCTTTATTCTTTGTTTGGCTGACCAGTCTAATGGAGACAGTGGGGTATTTAAGTCCCCTACTAATAGTGATTTGGGACTAATCTGTGTTCTAAAGTCCTATAGCATCGTATTTATTTAACTGGGTGTACCAGAGTTTCATGCATATATGTTCAAGATTATATATTCGTGGTTGATTGACCTTTTGATAAGAATGAAGTGACCCCCTTTATCTTATCTAGTTTGAAGTCTGTATTTTCAGATATTAGAAGTGTAACTCTTGCTTGCTTTTTAGTGCCATTTGCTTGTAATATTTTTCCATCCTTTCACCTTAAGGTAGTGCCTAATCTTAAAGGTGAGATGGGTTCCTTACAGACAACAAAAAGATGGATTGTTTCTTTTATTTCTTTTTTTCCATTTTTATTGAATTTTTATGTTTCATACATAATTTTTCAATCAGTCTTAATCATCTTTATACCAGCTTCTTCCTAGGCACCATCCTGCAGCACTGCCCTCCTGGAGTTCACACATTCTGTTGTGCTAGGATCCATTGCAGCAAACTCTTCGCACCCACTCCTCAGTGCCCATTCATACCCTAAGCTCTAGTCAGCCTGTCCAGAGTCCCTTTCTTAAAGAAGGCTAGGTCTTCCTGACCCAACCACCAACAACTGGCAATATTTCTTCAGTCAAGGTTGGGCTGTTCTACCCATTTCTGTATTTCTGTGCACTTTCTTGAGCTGAGCTTGCATGGGTCTTGTGCATGCTGATACCATGCTGTAGGTTTATATGAACAGGGTCCCAGGAGATTGTAGGACTCATTTCTGCTTAGTCTTGCACCACTTCCCTGGCTCTTCTGATCTTTCTGCCTCCTCCTCCCCAATATTCCCTAATCCCTGGGTGGGTGAAGCTGAATATAGGCAACCTTCCCATGGAAGCACACTCTGTAGACTCCTACTCTTCATGGTTTATCCATTCAGGCCCTTTTGAGTTCCTAGTCTCCTATTGCATGGAGGAGCTTCCTCAACGAGAGTTGAGAGGTAGTTAACACCTTCTTGGGTCCTTGTTCTGTGAGGCTTGGGGCTTATGTGTAGAGGATACATTGTAGATGTGTTGCCTAGGCATGAGAAATTCAAAGACCATGTCTGCGTGTCCAGTTGTGGGACTCTGTACTGTTCTCATCTGGTGTAAAAGAAGCTTCTGAATGGTATTTGGGATATTTGTCCATAAATAAAAGGATACTTCTGTTGTAGTTACTAAGATGTTACCTTAGCCTAGAGATGTTTCAATCTTGGGGATTTCTCTAAGGTTTTTGGCCTCTCCAGTTGTCTGCATCTGGCTTTAGGTTCAATTAGTTCCCCATTGGTTTTCCCCAAGATAAAAGTGCCACTATTGCACCAATGTTGTATGCTGTGCTGGTCATTGTTGTGGATATTTGGTCTTGAGGCTAATGTTGGACCATCAATTGATGTTTTTCCTTAGTGTCTTATGTAGTGCTCTCCACAGCTATTAGAGCTAGCCTTCAGGGGTGGTGGCTTCCAGGTCAGGTGCAGCTACATTGCTCAAGATCTAGTCTCCCAGGTATGTCCTCTCTTCAGCAATAGGTTCTTACCTTCAGATTCCGTAAGGCAACCAAGGGCTGTAGCAATAGCCTGTGTAATTTTGGGAGTCTCTTGGACTACCCTGACCAACTACTCAAAGGAAGGTTTCTCCTTTCTAGTACTGTGTCTTCAGATGCAGCCTTCATCTTCTCATATGAACTAATGTAGAGATATTGCATGTGTAATTTGTCAATAGATGGTTAGACTAATATGATTCTCTCAGGGTTTTTACCCTACAAGTCATTAGTTATCCCTCCTCTCTCCCTTTACCTGTCTAACCCTCCCTTCATGTCTTCTCCATTTATAGTATCCCCATTTCTCCCTTGAAACTGTAAGTCTCCTATGGCCCCACTTCTCTTAGTTTCCTTTTTCCTCCTTTATCCCCCACCCTTTCCTTCTATAACTCTTCCACTCTCCTCCCATTTAGGTACCTCAATATTATCATTTCCTCCCTTGGTAACACCTGTCACCTATTAGCATTCTGACTTAGGTTTCTTCTTTCCCTTTACCTTCCTGATTCCTTTTCATTTAGGCACACTGGGTGGTGAAGGGCTGATCAGCAAATCTCTTCATGAGCTCCCTCCAGTTCTGGTCTGAACCGAGATGAAAAGATTCAAACACATCCTGAAGGGAGTGGAGCTGAACTGTGCTCTCTGCAGCTGAGTGTGCAAACCCCATCTGGCAGAGGAGCCAAGGTTGCCCTCCTCTGGTTTCCTCCCTGTTATGAGAATGAAAACTCTTCAGAGGAAACCATGCAATAGGCCTGGCACTGGGTCTCTGAAATAACAACAACAACAACAACAATAATAATAATAATAATGTGTCTCTTTGCTAAAGAAGTTTAATAATGTTGATGAGGATAAACACCACCTTCTTTACAGTATTGTGAGGTAGATCCATTGTTAGAGACTAAGGTGAGCTGATGAGAGAGACCGCCTAAGAGCTTGTGAGTGTTTACAAGGAAGATCCAGGGACTTCTTTATTGGTGAG
Organism: Rhizomys pruinosus; assembly: GCA_009823505.1. Taxonomy (NCBI): domain Eukaryota; kingdom Metazoa; phylum Chordata; class Mammalia; order Rodentia; family Spalacidae; genus Rhizomys; species Rhizomys pruinosus. The sequence goes on from VZQC01013734.1 coordinate 181,309, forward strand.
TGACTGGAAATTATGAGAGTTCAGAGCCTTCCCCTGGCATGTCTCTCCAAAGTCTTTTTTTGTCTGAATTGCCTCTCACATTTTAGAAATAAAAACAATTCATAATCTTCAGTATATATAACTTAGATATACACCAAAATAATCCCCATAAGCAAGAAAAACGAACATCCATCTCATGTGGCATTCATTTGATAGTGTACTGAGAGCACCTCTCCACATATTCGCAGTCTAGAGAACCATAGTAGGTTCAGTCACCATGCTGTGCACCATATCCTGTACTCACTCACCCTATATGAGAGCAACCTTGCACCTTCAACCACCAGCTCACAAGCTCACTATCTGTTACCCACAGTAATACACTACATTTGTGTACTCAACTTCTAGAGAACCTTGATGGCTCCTTAGATGGTGGCATTAATCGCTGCATTACCTCAGAATGCACCTTTGCTACCAACTCACTTTTTCCTACATAAAGCTCGATTTTCTGAGGCACTCTACCAACAATCAGTGTGAGGGAGGGATGAGAAGATGCACAACTATGCTAAATGTTATGAGTCTTTCCCTCTTTAACTGCTAATATTTATGTCAGTATTATAACTACTTCTGTGTGCAACAGCCTACAATACTTTTGCAAAATGAAAGAGAAAGGCTGTAAAGATGGCAGTACAGTTAAGAGCACTGATTGCTCTTGCTGAGGACCTAGGTTCAATTTCTAGCACCCAGATAGATAGTGCTTCACAACCATCTCGAGCACCAATTTCAGGGGACCTAATCCCTTTTCTGGGCTCCACAGGCACTGCACACATACATGTGTGTGTGTGTGTGTGTGTGTGTGTGTGTGTGTACATATATGCAGGGAAACATTCATACGTATAAAATAAAAATAAAAGAGAAATAAGTAAAGAGATAAACTACACTTTTCAAAAAGCATTTGCCAGCTGGGACTAAAGGGAGATCCTGTCTCAAAAAGACCCAAAAAAAAGGATTTGCTTCAAAATTCTTTTTTTATTTTTTTTAATTTATTATTTTTATGTGTATGAGTGTACTGTCTGCATGTAGGTTGGCGCACCCATGTCATGCAATGCCGCGGAGGTCAGAAGAGGGTTCCAATTCCCCTGGAACTGGAGTTAAAGATGGTTCTTAGCCAACATGTGGGTGCTGGGAATCCAACCCAGTCCTCTGCAAGAACAGTCAGTGCTCTTAACCACTGAGCCATCTCTCCAGCCCCTCAAAATTCTCTTATACACATATATCTTGGTCATAAAAAATAGTTTTAAAAAATATTTTGTTGAGTTTTGTGTATTTCATAAAACAGAAATAATCAAATTTAGACCACTTCCTGCATCCATGTGAAGTTTAGTGTTTCTATTTTCTTTTTCTATGAAGAATTCCACTAGTATTTGATTGGCATTGCATTGAATCTACTGATCGCTTTTAGTAGAATTGTCATTTTCTTTTTTTTTTTTTTTTTGGTGGGAAAAGTCCTTTAATCACAGAAAAAAAGAAAAGTTACAGTAAGATGATTGTCCTCATTATGAGCCCATGTGCCTTAGCAAGCAGGTTACTCCCCATCACCAATGCTGGGCAAAAGGCTGCAAATATTTCTAAAGTGAACACCCCTTTTCTTCTTATATGGAGAATACACCCTAATGAAAATTGCCTGATGACATATGATGTGCTCATTTCAGCAATGTGAGGAAGTTCACTGTGTATCCAGAACATGGGAATATTTCTCTTAAAAGAAGATCTTGGAGCCCAGGGACAGGAAAAGACTACTAAAGGACTAGACTTCCATGTGAGGATAAATTTTCACCAGGCAACATTGATTGAGCAATCCTAGGGAAGAGTTTGCTACCAACACACAAGAAATTTGTTTTTTCAATTCACCATAGAAAATTTTTTTCAAAGCCAATGTTTTATTGAAGCTCTGCGCATTTGATACAAAATTACAACTCAAATCTAGGTCCGTGCCCCCTTCTCTGACCCCCCCATACCACCAGAGCTCATGCATTCTGCCAATCATGTTTTTCATATTTTTCTCAGTCTCTCTCAAAATTCTCGATGCAGAAGCTTACTATTTAGAGCAGAAGTTCACCATTTCAGTCAGTTCTTTGACACGGTCTTTCTGTTGTTGTTGTTGTTGTTGTTGTTGTTGCTGTTATTCCTTCCAATATGCATCACTCCAAAATGCGCACATATGCATGCCACATATATCATAGGTTTTAGCATCTTCAGCTTGTGATTTCTTTTTAATTAGGCTGAAAGTTGGCATGTTTGAAGTCTCCTCCTTGGCAAGCCCAAGCCATCATCAGTTCTGCCCTTGTGTTCCACACTGGGATTTTTCCCTTCCCATGGTCACCAAATGAGGTCCAGTAATCACTGTGTCCTGTCTTTATCTACCTGTACTGGTCTCCATGATACAGCCTGGGTAGCCCAACAATGGCAGTCTATACTCTGAAGAGGCAGAAACCCCAGTAGTAACTCAGTCCACAAGCTGGATGTCTCAGCAATCCCCATCTGGCACTGAAGGTTTGGAGGATTCTTGGAGAGACATGAGTCTTCAGTCCATATTGGAATGTTGAAAAGCTATGTTTCAGGTCTTTGAAGGATGGAAAAAGCAGTGGCAGCCACAAGATAGCTGCACTTGCGAGTAAGACAGGCAAACTAACCGTGCTTTTTTATTGTTATTTTTTTTTACTTTTTGTCTTTTTACTAAGACCTCAAGTTTTATGCCTGAAGTACAATTTCTCAGGACTTACTGCTTGTTTATGTATTTCTGGTTACACTTTCTTTTTGGGTGTTTAAGGCCATACAATTAGCCCAGATTAACCAAGGATTTTGTTTTCTCAAGGTCAGTTGAGGATCTGGTCATCAGGGGTCACTTAGGGTTTTTGCGGGTGGAGGGAGACCCTGGCTCCTTTTGGCTTTTCAATCACCAGTTCCATCCTCTCAAGGACAAAGTCAGGTCTTGCTAGACAAGGCTTCCCTTTATGAAACATGAGCAGACTTTCCTCTTTATAGACTGGACACTGGCTGAAGTCCCATTAGTGGATCTCCAAGACATCACTGCACAGGAAGACTGGTGACTCACATTTGCAGGACATTTCAAGAAATGCCCCCATGCATAGGCCCCTGGGACTTAGTTGACCATTAAGGGCAAGGAACAAAGTTATCCCTTAAAACCCTTGGTCAAATTGGTATGGGCATTAAGTATGGTCGTTAAGCATCCAGAAAGGCTGTTATACCAGCCTGATAATTTTAACTACTGTATAATATTTTAGAAAAGGCTTTGGACAAAAGCTCAAGCAGCCTTGTATAAGAAATACTAAGAAGCACTCCCATAAAATAAATACTGTGGTTAGACATAAGGCCATGACAAATTAGTATTTTTCCACAGTTCTTTGACCTTATATTTCTCTAAAATATTCATACATATCCTCTATCCATATACCAAAATTTCCTAAGTCTGAAAATAAATGGTAGCTTAGGTCTAGAACCTGTTAAGGCATTCACAATATAAGAGCACGGTGGTTTTCAGATGACAAGGAATATAACATTAAAGTTGTGCAGTTTGCTGTACAACTAAGTAATTGGTGCTAGCATCCACAGATGAGGGATACCATTCATCGTTTGTTTTTCTGGGACATGTTACTTCACTTAACATGATATCTTCTAGTTCCATCCATTTACCTACAAAGTTCATGATGCCATCTTTCTTTACCACTACATAGAACTCCATTGTGTAGATGTACCACATTTTCTCTATCCACTTGTCAGTTGAGGGGCACTTGGTTGGTTCCAGCTCTTTGCTATTGTGAAGAGAGCTGCAATAAACATGGCTATGCACATATCTATGCAGTAAGATGAGTCTTGTGGGTATATACCAGGAGTGGTATGACTGGGTCAAGTGGCAAGCTCATTTTGAGTCTTCCAAGTGTTCTCCACACTGCTTTCCATAGTGGCTGTATGAGTTTACATTCCCACCAGCAGTGGATGAGTGTTCCCCCTTTTCCACAACCTCTCCAGCACTTGGTATCATTTGTTTTCTTGATCCTAGCCAGTCTTATCAGAGTGAGATGATATCTTAAAGTGGTTTTAATTTGCATTTCCTTAATAATTAGCGATATTGAACACTTTTTAAGATTTTTCTCAGCCATCTCTAATTCCTCACTTGTGAAGTCTCTGTTCAGCACGTTGTTCCATCTTTTGAGTGATTCATTTGTTTTCTTCTTTGTTTTTTGAGTAGTTTATATATTCTGGAAATCAATGCTTTGCCAGATGTATCTGTGGTGAAGGTTTCCTCCCACTCTGTGGGTTTTCTCTTCACTTCCTTGATTGTTTCTTTTGATGTGCAGAAGTTTTTGAGTTTAATGAGTTCCCATTTGTCAATTGTCGATCTTATTTCCTGTGCAGCTCTTGTCTGATTTTGGAAGTCTTTTCCTGCTGGGCATGGTGGCACTCGCCTTTAATCCTAGCACTTGGGAGGCAGAGGCAGGCGGATCTTTGTGAGTTCAAGGCCAGCCTGGTCTCCAGAGGGAGTTCCAGGACAGCTGGGGCTACAGGGAGACCCTGTCTTGAAAAGAGCAATAAATAAATAAATAAATAAATAAATAAATAAATAAATAAATAAAGTCTTTTCCTATGCCTATGTCTTGTAGGCTGCTGCCAACTTTTTGTTCTATCACCTTCAGAGGTTTGGGTTTCATGTTGAGGTTTTGATCCATCTGGAGTTGACTTTTGTACAGAGCAAGAGGTAGGGGTATAAGTTCATTCTTCTACAAGTGGTGATCCAGTTTTGCCAGCACCACTTGCTGAAGATGCTCTTTCCTCCATTGTGTCGTCTTGGCCCCCTTGTCAAATATGAGGTGGCTGAAATTGTATGTGCTCAAGTTTTGATCTTTAGTTTTGTTCCATTGATCTATGGGTCTGTTTCTGTGCCAGTACCAAGCTGCTTTTATGATTATAGGCCTGGAGTATAGTTTGAAGTCTGGTATAGAGATCGCCCCTATATTGCTCTTTTCAATCAGGGCTGCTTTGGCTATTTGGGGTTTTTGGTTTTTCCATATGAAATTAAGGGCTTTTTTTCCCCAAGACTGTAAAGAAACTCTTGGGGATTTTAATTAGGACTGCATTGAATCTGTATATTAATTTGGGTAGAATGGATATTTTTACTATATTAATTTTTCCAATCCATGAGCATGGGAGGTCTTTCCATATTCTGATGTCTTTTCGATTTCTTTTTTCAGGGGTTTAAAAAAATTTTTTAGAGATCTTTGGTGTCTTTGCTTAGGTTTGCTCCTAGGTGTTTTATTGCTTTTGAGGCTATTGTGAGAGGGAAGGTCTCCTCATAGTCCTTTTTCAGTTGCTTGCTGTTGGTGTAAAGAGAGGCTACTGATTTTTCTAGGTTAATTTTGTATCCTGCCACATTACTGAAACTCTTAATCATTACTAGGAGTTTTCTGGTGGAGTGTTTAGCATCCCTTAGGTAAACAATCATATCACCAGCAAAAAGGGGATAGCTTGACTTCCTCTTTTCCAATTAGAATGCCTTTAATTTCCTTTTCTTGATTTATTGCCCTAGCAAGTGTTTCAAGCACTATATTGAAGAGGAGTGGTGAGACAGGGGGCAGCCTTGCCAAGTTCCTACCATTAAGGAGAATGCTTCTGTCTTTTCTCCATTTAGGATGGTGTTGGCTGTCGGTTTCCTTTATATGGCTTTGATTAGATTGAGGAATGATCCCTCCAATCCAATTCCCTCTAGGACTTTAAGCATGAAGGGATGCTGGATTTTGTCAAAGGCTTTTTCCACATCAGTTGAGATGATTGTGTGGTTTTTGTCTTTCAGTGAATTTATGCGTTTGATATTTGTTGATTTTCATATGTTAAACCATCCCTGCATCTCTGGTATGAATCCAACTTGGCTGTGAAGGATGACCTTTTTGATGTGGATCTGTATGGGGTTTGCAAGAATTTTGTTGAGAATTTTTGCATCTATGTTCATTAATGAGATGGGTCTATAGTTCTCCTTTTTGGTTGTATCTTTGCCTGGTTTTGGTATTAGAGTGATGCTGGCTTCATAGAAGGAATTTGGGATATTTCCCTCTGCTTGTATCCTTCTGAACAATTTGAGTAATAATGGATGTAAGTCTTTTTTAAATGTTTTATAGAAATCTGCCATAAAAACATCTGGGCCTTGGATTTTTTTAGTTGGGAGGTTTCTTACTACATTTTCAATTTCATCATATATTATGGGTCTTTTTAAGCTGTAGATCTCTTCTTGGTTGAGCTTTGGTGATTCCCAGGATTTCAGATATTCATCCATTTCTTCTAGGTTTTCAAACTTGGTAGAGTATAGGTTCTTGAAATATTCTCGTATGATTTTCTGGATCTTTTCCTTGTCTGTTGTGATATTTCCATCATGGATTGTATTGATTTGGAGTTGTTCCTTCTTTCTTTTGGTTAACTGGGCTAGAGGTCTGTCTATCCTCTTTATTCTTTCAAAGAACCAGCTTTTGGATTCATTGATTTTTTTTTGCATTGTTTTCTTTGTTTCTATTTCATTGATTTCTACTCTGATTTTTGTTATTTATTCCTGTTGGTTGTGTTTAGGGTTCATTCGTTGTTGTCTCTCAAGTGTTTTAGCTGTAGTGTTAGATCATTCACTTGTGCTCTTTCTGTTTTTCTAATGTAGGCACCCAGGGCTATAACTTCCCTCTTAGGACTGCTTTTAAAGTATCTCATAGGTTTTGTTGTGTTATATTATATTATATCATTGTCATTCAGTTCCAAGAATGTTTTTATTTCTTCTTTTATTTCTTCCTTGACCCATTCATTATTCAGGAGTGTATTGTTTAGTCTCTATTTGTTATTGTAGATAGTAGGGCTTACCCTGTTGATACTGAGCTTTATTGCACTGTGGTATGATAGAATGCATGAAATTATTTCAATCTTTTTGTATTTGTGGAGGTTTTTTTCTATCCCAGCATGTGATTGATTTTGGAGAATGTTCCATGGGGTGCTGAGTAGAAAGTGTATTCTCGAGTGTTTGGGTGGAATATTCGGTAAATGTCTATGAGGTCCATTTGGTGTATCATATCATTCAGTTCAGATGTCTCTCTGTTTATTCTTTGTCCAGTTGACCTGTCCAAAGGCCTCACTGGGGTATTGAAGTCCCCTACTATGAGTGTGCTGGGGTTAATCTGTGCCTTGAAGTCCTGGAAAATTTTCTCTATAAAGTTTGGTGCACCAGAGTTTGGTGAATGTATATTCATGATTGTGAAATCTTCATGATTCCTTTGATAAAGATAAAAGGGCCCTCTTTGTCTCTTCTGATTTTTTTTACTTTGAAGTCTATTTTGTGTGATATTAAAATAGTAACTCCTGCTTTCTTTTTGGTACCATTTGCTTAAAATATTTTTCCCATTCCTTCACCTTAAGTTGGTGCCTATCCTTGAGAGTGAGATGAGTTTCTTGTAGACAGCATATAAATGGGTTCTGTTTCCTAATCCAATCTCCCAGTCTATGTATTATGATTGGGGAGTTTAGTACATTGATAATTAAGGTTATAATTGAAAGATGTGTGTTGCTTCCTTTCACCTTATTATCCATTTGCATTTTTGGTCTAGGTTTCTACTTCTGCAGCTATGCATTTATTAATTTCTGAGGATAGTGCCTGAGGATAATTGCTCCTCTCTTCTGTCCTTTGAATTGCTTCAAGTATTCTCTGAAGTCTTGGTTTTCTGGACATGTATTCTCGCATCTTGTTTATGTCATGGAAGATTTTTCTCTCTCCTTCAACTATAATCAACATTTTTGCTGGATATAATAACCTGGGTTGTCATCTATAGTCTTTTAACACTGGGAATGCTTTCCTCCACGTTTTTTCTTACTTTCATAGTTTGCACTGAGAAGTCAGTTGTAATTCTGATGTGTTTCCCCTTATATGTAACTTGTTTTTCTCTTGTGGCTTTCAGAATTTTGTCTTTGTTTTGGGTGTCTAGCGTTTTAACTATGATATGGCATGGGGAGTTTCTTTTTGATTTTGTCTGTTTGGAGTTCTATATGCTTCTTATATTTTATGGGTTTGTCTTTTTTAGCTTGGGGAATTTTTCATCTATTATACTGTTGAAGATCTGATCAATACCATTCTCTTGGGAGTCTTCTCCTTCCTCTATTCCCATGATACAGAGGTTTGGTCTTTTCACAGTGTCCCACAATTCCTGGTTGCTCCACTTTTGTGTATTTTTAAATTTTTCATAATCTTTACTTGAGCTTTTTAGTTGTTCTGTGTTATCTTACAGGTATGATATTCTTTGTTCTGCTTCCTCCGTTCTGCTTCTTAGGCTTTTTCCATTCCTTTCCTCTTGATTGCATAAGTGTTTGCATCCTGTGATTTCTTTAGTATTTCCACTTCTTCTTGGAGCTTCTCAATCTCTTCCTGTAGCTCTTTGCTTCACTGGTTGGTTTCCTTAACTTTTTCAACATGGGATCTTTTCAGTGTTTCCATTTCTTTCTGAAGTTTGTCATTCTCTCCCTCTAGGTCCTACTTGAGATTTTTATTCTCTCTCAGTTCTCTGACTTGTTCTTTATATTCTTTGATTTCTTCGAATATGTCTGCAATTGTTCCTCTAAGATGTGTGTCCTGGGCCACCCCCAGGGGATCCCACTGTAGGAATCTCCCACAGGGTTGGTAGAGCTTGGTGTGGAATTATCCTGCACCTTTCCCATGTTGTCCCTTTGTCGTGTCCCTGGCAAGTGGGTTTCACTTTGCCTGTATTCCGATGTGAATCCCAAATGCCTGGTCACTGTGTTGAAGGCTTGCTTTACTTGCCTCCTTCAGATGCCTTTGTTTTTTGTGGTTTTTTCTCCTTGTTTAAGGAGTGTTTACTTGTCTAGGTTTCAGGCTTTCAATTTTGTTTATATATTGGAAGTCTAACTCACTCTTCCCTTTCTGTTCTGCAGGTTCTCCAAAAAAATCTGATAAGGAACAACCCAGTCAGTACCCTGCTGAACACTGTGCTCACTCTGCTTCCTGCCAGCCACTTTCTCTAGGTTGTTTCTAGGGCTTGGTGATGAGGGACTAGAGGTGTCCCAGGTTCACTGTTTCATTTATTGCCTTGCCTTGCCCCCCATAATCACTATTGTGGTTGCACTTGGACACTCCCTCAGCAATTCCAGTTGGCCGGGGTAGGGGGTGGAGGGTATATGGCTCACTTGCCCCAGTACTCTGTGCTTCAGGTGGTCCTGGGAAATCCCCGATCTAAGCTCTGTGCACTTGTCTCACAGTGGCAACAGGCCCACCTTTTATAACAGCACAAGACAATGATTCAATTATCCAACAATCCAATGATTCAATTATCCAACAACCCAGTGATAAAATTATTCAGCATCTACCTGGCTGAAGCGCCTGGCTCCTACCTGTGCTTCAGGTGGTCCTGGGAAATCCCCGATCTAAGCTCTGTGCACTCCATAAATTTTCTTTTTTAAATATACTTTTATTGATGTTTTGTGTATTTCAGTTCAATTTAGACACATTCCCCTTTCCCTCCCCCACCCACCAAGTTCATGCATTCTCCCATACATGTCCTGCATCTTTTTCTCCATCTTTTAAAAGTTTTTCTCTGCAAAGTTTTATTGTTTGGGACAGTATTTAACTATTTCAGTCTGTTAAATTTCAGAGTACTAGAAAAATAAAGAAAAAATGTGAACTCCTAAACATATATCAGAGTTAACATACAGTTTATTCCTGGAGGACATAATTCTGGCACATTTATGACATTTATATAGGCATATTTTGGAGCAATACAATTGGGAGGGAACTACAGCAACATAAGAATTATCATATTCACAACATAACTTCTACCTATCCATGAGCATGGGAGGGCCTCCCACCTCCTACTCCTACTGTCTTCCTCTGTGTCTTCAGTTAGGTTTATTCCTACATATTTTATTTTCTCCCTTTTCAGGTTATTGTAAATGTGAGGCTTTCCTTGAATGGTTTTTCTAATTTCTTGTTATTGGTATAGAGAAAGGCTACTGATTTTTCTAAGTTGATTTTGTAATCTGCCACTTGACTGAAAGTATTAATCATTTCTCAGAGTTTTCTGGTGGAATTTTTAGGAACTCTTTGTATAATAGTATATCATTTGCAAATAGTGATAATGTGACCTCTTCTTTTCCAATTAGCACTCCTTTAATTTCCTTCTTTTATGTTGTGCTCTCACAAGAGTTTCAAACACCATGTTGAAAAGGATTGGAGACAGTGGAGAGATTTGTCTGGTTCCTAATTTTCATGGGCATGCTTCTTTGTTTCTCCATTTAGAACAAAATTGGTTGTGGGTTTGTGTATATAGCTTTAATTATGTTGAGATATGTTCCATCCAGTCTAATTCCTCTAAGACCTTTTTTTCTTTTTCTTAATTTTATATTGAACTTTTGTCCATTTCATACAACATTTCTTAATCAAATGTAGATGCTTTCCCCCTCCATTCCCCACATTCCACAGAGCTCATGCATTCTGCCATACATGTCTTGCATCTTTTTCTGTCTTTTTTAAATTCTTCCGATGCGGAAGTTTACTGCTTTGGGCAGAAGTTTACTGTTTCAGTCAGTTCCTCTTTTTGTTGTTGCTGTTCCCTTTAATTTTATATTGCTCAAAAATATTCATATATACATACACTCCACAAATATACCAAAATTATGACATTTGAAAATAAGCTATAAGTTAATTCCAAAACATGTTTAGGGATTCACATTTTAACAGTAGAGTTGCAATTACATTATATTCCTAAATTACATAGCAATTTGATGTATGTTTTGATGTTCTTTTTTTCACTGTGAAAATAGTTTGCCAGTTTCTTGCCCATTGAATCATGTATTTACTAAATACTTGGGAGACAGATGCGGGAGGATTTCCTCAGCTTGCAGGACAGCCTGGTCTACATAATGAGTTCCAGGCCAGCTAGTACTACATAGAATGACTATTAGAAAACAAACAAAAAACTCAAATGTTGAAAATTTCTTTGGACACAATGAAAATATCTAGTTTCAGTTTAAAGAACTTAATAGATGCCCCCTGTAAATGTTTGTACAGTAAACCACATTTTCAATCTGTACTTCTGCATATTATAGCCAAGAATGTGAATGCGAAAGTAATGACAGATGCACTATTTGGAAAGACATAAATTATATAATAATTTTAACATGTATTATAAATGCACTTTTAAATGTTCATATCAACCTCAATAAGAATCTAGAAATATTGTTCTATAAAGGAATATAAATTTGAAATAGGTTAACTTAACTAATGGTTATAGGGTACCTGAAGTACAATGGTAAATGGTCTCCTTGACACTGACTCTGATGTACATTTGAGTCTGTGTTATGACAGGGTGTTATGAATAATATTATATATCTCTATGAAACGTATTCCTTTTTTTGAGACAGGGTCTCCCTATAGCCCCAGCTAGGCTGGAACTCACTCTCTAGACCAGGCTGGCCTTGAAGTCACAGAGATCTGGCTGCCTCTGCCTCCCAAGTGCTAGGATTAAAGGTGTGTTCCACCACACCCGGCTTAAAGACGGTTCTTAGCTGCCATGTGGGTGCTGGGAATTGAACCCAGGTCTTCTGCAAGAGCTACCGGTGCTCTTAACTGCTAAGTCATCTCTCCAGACCCAAAATTTGTTCTTTAACACTGACATTTTCTAGCCAAGATCAAGAAAACAAAAGACACCAATTGCTGGAGAGGTTGTGGGGAAAGGGGAATACTCATCCACTGCTGGTGGGAATGTAAACTCATACAACCATTGTGGAAAGCAGTGTGGAGAACCCTTAAAAGACTCAAAATGAGCCTACCACCTGACCCAGCCATACCACTCCTGGGTATATACCCACAAGACACATCCTACCACAAAGATACATGCACAGCTATGTTTATTGCAGCTCTCTTCACAATAGCAAAGAGCTGGAACCAACCCAAATGCCCCTCAACTGATGACTGGATAACAAAAACGTGGTACATCTACACAATGGAGTGCTATGCAGTAGTAAAGAAGGGTGACATCATGAACTTTACAAGTAAATGGATGGAAGTAACACAGTCCCAGAAAAAAAAAGGTGAATTGTTTCCCTCATTTGAGGATGCTAACACCAAATCCCCAGTTGGCAGGCAAACTGAGCAAGTTTATTATTATATTTCATTGTATTTGAAAGCAACTGCACTATTATAATATGAATCTCTTAATGGGCTATAGAATTGACCTACCACTTGTATTCACACATTGTAATTACCATATATGGGTGGAAGTTATAAAAAAGAATGGAAAGTTATACTTCTTTTTACCTGCATGCAACTTTATTGTTAAAATGTGAATCCCTAAATGTGTTTTAGAATTAACCTAAAGTTTATTTTCAGATTTTGTAATTTTGATTTATGTGTGGAGTGTATATATGCGTATTTTGGAATAATATAAAATTAAAGGAAACAAAATAAGAGAGGGAAAACCCTATTCAAAGAAATGACCAAAACGGTAAACTTCTGCAAAAAGATGCAAGACAGGACTTAACATGTATGACAGAATCCATGAGCTCTGGCAAGGGTTGGGGGGCGCAAGGGGTGGGCATGGATGGGGGAATGAGTCTAAATTTGATTAAGAAGTGCTGTATGAAATGCACGCAATAAAAATTAACTTTAAAAAAGACTGTCATTTTTAGTTATTTTCCCCCAGTGTATGTACAGATTATTATAAGACATATACAGGATGTGTAAGAGGGTTTTTTGTTTGTTTGCTTAGATGTGTAATCTTCTAATTTCTTTTTTTTTTACCAATTTTTCATTGAAGTTTTGGGAATTTCATACAACATTTCTTAATAAAATTTAGACCCAGTCCCCCTTTCCTGCCCCCCACCCCACCAGAACTCATGCATTCTGCCATATATGTCTTTCATCTTTTTCTCAGTCTTTTTTAAATTTTTCAACACAATTTACTGTTTGGGGCAGAATTTTGTTGTATCAGTCAGAGCTTTGACCCAGTATTTTTTGTTGTTGTTGTTTCTTCCAATTTTTATTCCTCCAAAATATGCATACATACACACCACACATATACCAAGATTATGACGTTTGAAAATAAACTATAGGTTGATTCTAAAACATGTATAGGATTCATATGTTGACAGTAGAGTTATATGCAGGTAAAGAAAAAATATTACTTTACATTCCTACATTACATAGCAAGTCAATAACTACTTATCAGATATTATAATCCGGTATTATATCCTCTACAAATGAAAGAAAGAAATAACTATTCAGTTTGCCTTACAGATAAAGATTTGGTGCTAGCATTCACAAATGAGGGACACCATATGTCCTTTGTTTTTCTGGGACTGTATTACTTCACTTACCATAATGGCTTCTAGTTCCATCCATCTACCTGAAAAGTTCATGGCATCGTCTTTTTTTTTTATTGATGCTTTGTGTATTTCATACATCATTTTCCAATTCAGTTCAGGCATATATCCCCTTCCCTTCCCCCCACCCCACCCCTACCCATCCCAGATCATGCATTCTGCCATAACTTTTCTGCATCCTTCTCTGTTTTTTTTTTCATTTTTTTTAACAATAAGTGATAATCTGTGAGTACAAGCATCCTTCATGTCAAACCAATTTGCGAGCAGTTGTGCCCAAACCCACACAGCTCATGGGTCCCACCATCCAGCAGGGGGGGGCTTGTATGTTCAATCAAGTTGATCAAATGAGTGTCCAATCTATATTGTTGTAGTTTCACCATTCACCCCAATCGCAGCCCTTACATTCTACTGTGCCCCCTCTTATGCAGATTGTTCCCTAGGCTTAGAAAAGGGGCACAGGTGGATGAGAAGCAAAACAGTCTACTTTCTCTGGAGCTGTTGTCTTGGTCTCTAGTCAGTTCTGGCTGTTTTCTTTCATGGGCTGCCAGCTTGTCCAGGCATAACCTTTCGATCCTACTAATGAAGCACATGCAATTAGATATATAGGTATTTAAACAGTATAATATATAGCCTTTTGATCCTACTAATGAAGCACACTCAATTAGATATATAGGTATTTAAACAGTACTAATTGTTATGGTGGGTTACTTTGGTATAGACACAGATGTTTGGATGGTATGTTAATCCATGAATTACATTTTCTTCTGTTAAGTATGACAGGGTCTTCGTGTGGTTTATAACATCTCCTAACCATTAGAGGATGTAAGCTTGTGGCATCAGCCATGGGTTATTCCTCCAAATCTAATAGCCAATTAGATTTTGGATATACAGACATATGGCTGCCACTGCTGCACAGTATTTCCAGGCAGATGAGGTGTAGCTGGTGCTGATGGAGGAGTCTTGCTTGACTCAAGAAGACCTGTATTTGCTTTATTGGTTTAGTGGCCTTTGGTAACACTCTGTGGCATTCCAGGGACCATCTGTATACTTGCAAGTGCGGTCTCCATACATCTTTCCCATGTTTATATCAGGTCTTCAACAGCAGGGCCTTATCACCTCTCTTCCTGCAGCATCGTCTTTACTGCTGCATAGAACTCCATCATGTAAATGTACCACATTTTCTTCATCCACTCATCAGTTGAGGGCCACTTGGGTTGCTTTCAGCTCTTCACTATTGTGAAGAGAGCTGCTGTAAACATGGGTATGCATGTATGTCTGCAATAGGATGAGTCTTGTGGGTATATTCCCAGGAGTGGTATGACTGGGTCAGGTGGTAAGTTCATTTTGAGTCTTTTAAGAGTTCTCCACACTGATTTCCATAGGGGTTGCAAGAGTTTACATTCCCACCAGCAGTGAATGAGTGTTCCCCTTTCCCCACAACCTCTCCAGGATTTGGTATCATTTGTTTTCCTTTTCTTGATCAGAGCCAGTCTTACCAGAGTAAGACCATACAAAGAGACCTTCCCATTCCCATTGTCCTCAAATATATATACTTGAAACAGACCTGACCAAGACACCAAAGATCTCTACAATGAAAATTTTAAACCCTTGAAAACGGAGATTCAATAAGACATCAGAAAATGGAAGGACTTCCCATGCTCATGGATTGGAAGAATTAATATAGTAAAAATGACCATCCTACTCAAAATAATGTACAGACTCAATGTAATCCTAATTAAAATCACTATGAGTTTCTTACAGACTTAAAAAAATCCTAAAATTCATATGGAGAGCCAAAAGACCCCAGATAGCCAAAGCAACCCTGAGCAAAAAGAGTAATGCAGGGATGGGGGATTACTATGCCAGACTTCCAACTCTATTACAGGGCTATAGTCATAAAAACGACATAGTATTGGCACAAAAACAGACCTGTAGATCACTGAAACAAAATTGAAGATCCAAACTTGAGCACATGCAATTTCAGCCACCTCACACTTGACAAAGGGGCTAAGAAGACTCAATGGAGGAAAGACAGCATCTTCAGAAAATGGTGCTGGCAAAATTGGATCACCGCTTATAGAATAAAACTAAACCCCTACCTTTCACCCTGTACAAAAATCAACTCTAAATGAATCAAAGACCTCAATGTGAAACCTGAAACTCTGAAAATGATGGAAGAAAAGATTGGCAGTAACTTACAAGATATAGGCATAGGAAAAGACTTTCTACATCAGACAGCAACTGCACAGGAAATAAGGTCAACAACTGACAAGTGGGACCTTATTAAACTAAAAAGCTTCTGTACAGTGAAAGAAACAATTGAAGAAGTGAAGACAAAACCCACACAGTGGGAGAAAACCTTCACCATGACAGAGAATTAACAGCAAAAGTATATAAATTACTCAAAAAACAAAGGAACAAGAAAACAAATAACCCGATCAAAAGATGGAGTGAAGAGCTAAACAGAGATTTCACAAATGAAGAAGTAAAGATGGCTGAGAAACATCTTACAAAGTGTTCAATGTCGCTAATAATTAAGGAAATGGAAATTAAAAACCACACTCTAGGACTTTTAGCTTGAATCCATTTTGGATTTTTCTCAAAGGCTTTTTGTTGATCTATTGAGATGCCATTATGATTTTTAATATTTAAGCCCATTTATATGATTTATTACATTTATTGTCTTACATATGATGATCCATCCCTGCATCTCTGGACTAAGGCTGACTTGATCATGGTGGATGATTTTTTTATGGGTTTCTGTATGTGATTCATGAGTATTTGAGTATTTTGTTGAGAAAATTTGCGTCCATGTTTGTTAAGGACATTATGGGCTTATAATTTTCTTCTTTTATTATATCTTTACCTTATTTTAGTATTAAAGCAATAACTGGCTTCATCCATTTCTCTTCAATTTTCAACTTTATTATAACATAGTTTTTAATTGTGTCTTTTATCTCTGATATTATTAAAGATGTCCAACATTTTTCCATGTATTTCTATACCATTTTTACATTCTCTCCCAGGTGTTAAATTCATTTGTCTAGTTGCTGATATCATATCATCTGTGGTTTGGCATAAACTTGTAATGCAAATTTTACCAAGTTCCTTGCACCAGTGGCTGGGGGCCTGGACTGTTTTAGTTCTGCAAGTCAAGAAACTCTGTGTTCTTTGTGGTGAAGCAAAACCAATGTGGTTGGGAGCAGAAGGAAGCTACTCCCTTAAGCCCAAATAAATTCCTCTTTTTTTATAAATTCCTCTTATCAGAAGCTGCAGTCCTTACAAGCTCAGCAATCATTTGAGAGATGGATGCACACAGGTTGCTAACAATAGACTGGGTGAAGAATAACATCAATCAGTAGCATGGGGTCATGTGTTGGGTGTGAAGAGTAAAAATGAGGGAGGCAGAAATATCTCTACACAAATACACCAGTAAAGCTGGGTATGGTTAAGAAAACAAAGGATATCAAATGCTGGAGAGGCTATAGGGAAAGGGGAAGGCTTATCACTGCTGGTGAGATTGCAGACTAGTGCAACCCCTATGGAAAGCAGTGTGGAAAACTCTTAAAATACTAAAAATGTACCTACCATTTGACCCAGTCATACCACTCCTGAGTGCATACCTAAAGGATCCATCCTATAGCAGAGATACATCCACAACCATGTTTATTGCAGCTCTTTTCAGAATAGCAAAGAGCTGGAAACAACACAAGTGTCCCTCAACTGATGAGTGGATAATGGAAATGTGGTACATTTTTCTATGCGGCAGGAAAGAAAGACAACATCATGAATTTTGCAGGTAAGTGGATGGAGCTAGAAGCTGTTATGCTAAGTGAAGTAACACAGTGTCAGAGAAACAAGCAACATATGATGTCCCTCATCTATGGATCCTAACACCAAATCCTTATATGTAAGTCAAAGTGTGTAATTTTTTAGTAAAAATAGTACCACACTGATATTACTACAGATATAGCTTAAAGTTTATGTCTCTTCCTCAGTTCTAAGATTTATGAGAATGAATAAACCTTCTTTTTTATTTTTTCCCAAGCTGTGTTTGTACATTCCTTCCCTCTCCTGTTAGGTTCAAATATCTCAACTGATGATTATTTGCTAAAGTCTGATACAGAGTAGATTAACTATTTCTGCATTGATTTTTGTTTTCTCTTTCTCTTTTATTGTTCTCTCCTATTTTACCTTCTTCTCTTTCTCTCTTTCTGTTCTTTTTTACTCAAAAATCCTCTTTTTTAAATCCATTAAAAATACATCAACTTGCTATGTAATTTAGGAACATAAAGTTATATTTCTTCTTACCTGCATGCAACTTTACTGCTAAAATGTGAAGCCCTAAATGTGTTTTGGAATTAACCTATAGTTTATTTTCAGATTTTGTAATTTTGGTATATGAGTGGAATGTATATGTGGAGTGATATAAAATTAAAGGGAATGAAAAACAAATGTTCAAAGAACTGACCAAAACAGTAAATTTCTACATCAAAAAAGTTAAAAAAAAAAAAGGCAGAAAAAGATGCATTCAAGACTTAACATGTATGGCAGAATGCTTGACTTCAGAGGATGGGGGAAGACATGGATGCAGGAATGGGTCTAAATTTGATTAAGAAATGTTCTATGAAATGCACAAAAGCTCAATAAAAATTAAGGGAAAAACAAAATTATGGTGATTCTAAGGATAGAATATTTCACATAAAAAAATCTTGGACTTGATAATAGCATTGATGATTAGACCCTCCTAAATTCCTCTTCTGTCTGGTCATTCAAAGTAATATTTTGGATGTCCAGCAACAGTCAGCTCATAATTTGTTTCCATTGATCTTTGAAATGTATGATTTAATCTTTTCCCACTACAAAGTTCTCTTAGTAAATGACTACAGAAAGAGGAAGAGGAAGATTCACAGTGTACCTTTCCCCAGGGTGTGGAGCTCCTTATGAGGATCTGTATTCCCATCAATCAAGAATTCCTAGATGTACACAATGGGGTCAAGTATGGAAGTGACTGAAGAGCCATTGTGATCTGTTCCACAAATTGAAGTGAGCACTCTCTTCACACACCTCAAACTTAGTACCTGTAAGATCATGTAGATGCTGGAAGAGCTCTCATATGTTTTTCTACAGACACTGATTCACTCACCAATCACAAAGATCTCCTGTAGTCAAATAGAAGGTACATAGTAGCTGTTTCTTCATTGTCCCTGGTTAATAAGAGCCACCACATGATACTTGTGTCTTTGACCTCTACTCATCAGATTGTGAATAGGGATTCCAATTCAATGTTAGTACTTCCTAATTTAATGTTCAATTCATGAGAATGTGCCAACAGAGGATTTCTAGAATGCTTAATTTCCTCATGAGTTTTTTTGGTAAATGGTGTTGGGCAGTCTGGATGCTTGCATGCAATAGAAATTAGACCCAAGCCGGGTGTGGTAGTGCAATCCTTTAATCCCAGCACTCAGGAGGCAGACGCAGGCAAATCTCTGTGAGTTCAAGGCCACCCTGGTCTATATGGTGAGTTCTAAGACACTTGGGGCTACAGGGAGACCCTGTCTCAAAAAGACCAAAAAAAGAGATTAGACCCTTATACCACACAAAGAACTCACCTCAAAACACAGATGAAGACATAAGGCCTCAAACATAGAAATTTTTAAGGAAAACATAACAAACTCTCCTTGCTTCTGGGATTTGCAGTGTACATTTATATATGATCAAAAATCAGAGTAAAATGTAAAATAAATGCCAACATGACTTCAACAAACAAAAATGCTTCTATACACAATGAAAACACTACCTAAGTCTCAGTGAATATGGAAGAGAGCATGGAAAAGAACAAGAGCCACAGGATCAAGACATCTTTAATTACTGTCTTCTAGACATAACAAGGAAGAGGTACCTATGAAATCCAACACAATTCCAGATGATCTCCTCAGCCAAAATCTTGGTTATTTCAGAGGAGATCTGGGGATGGTCTGTGTCAAAATCAATTCCCCATTTTAAATACCAGACTAAGCCAGACTAGATGGAGCTCCAAGCCAGAAATAACAGAATTTACATCTTAGGAGAACCAGAAAGACTCAATCACTTTTGGTTTTGCAGTCATGCAGAAGTCATTTTGGGACTCTCCAACTCTTATGAAAGAGTCACAGGATCGTAGAATGGTTCCAGTGTCATCTCCCCTGTAATAGTTCCTCATGCTGGGGAGACAAAGAGCATGGCTAAGGCCCTGATTGATGATCTCACTGGGAACTCCAAATGTTATAGTGAGAGGAACAGAGGAACACCATTGTATTAGTCAGGGTTCTCTAAAGAAACAGAATCAATAGAACGAATATATACAGATATATTGATTTGGTCACGTGACAGAGTTCAAGGAGTCCAACAATAGCTGCACCACACTGGAGAGGCTGAGAATCCGGGGAGCTACTCAGTCTGCGAGGCTGGATGTCTCAGTAGTCCCAATCTGGTGCTGAAGGCCCGATGGATTCCAGGAGATCTGATGGTCTCAATACATGCTGGGATCTGAAGGGTTGATCACAGCAGCAAGACAAACTCACCAGTGAGAGAGAAGCAAGCCACAGGAAAAAGGGACCAGCTCCCTCTGCCATGGCCTTTTATACTGCCTGCCAGCAGAAGGTGACACCTACATTTAGGGTGGGCCATCTGGCTTGAGGTAGTCCAATCTGAAGATTTTTTTTTCTTATTTGTTCATCCCTAGTCCAGTCAAGTTGACACCCAAGATTAACCATCACAACCATATAGTGATGGTCAAACAAAGAGTCCTTTATTAATAGTGGTCAGAGAGGAGGTTAATGTCCAAAAGAACACTCAACACCAAGGAGAATAAGAGTAGGGTAAATAAAGCTTAAAATCACAATTATACCATGCCAGGGGGAAGTCCATAACCATAGTTATATGATATCAACATAGGTACACCAGACCAGGGGCAGGTAAATTAACAAAGAGGCTTTCAGTTAACAAAAATTCTGATAAGGAAAAAATAGATTTCTCAGAGTTGTATTAACACTGGGCTCCATAAAGACATGGGCATAAATAGTTGGAGGGAGGATGTGCTACCGGGACATGCTGCCTGGCTACTTGTTAGTTTCCCAGTATTGTAGAAACAATATACTCCCAGAAACTGCCTACATGAGATGTTCTGCCATTCTGGCTGCATTGGGGATAGCTTGGCAAAAACACAGGTAAAGCAAAAGTCACCTAGAAAAAATGGAATTAGTTTTGACATTTCATCATGGTTCTTTGAATCTATCTTCTTTTGGGTCCAAAGGTTTTGCTATGAGGATCTTGGAGGAGAGGACATTACTCTGTGTAGAGCAGGATGATCATACTGCCTTCCTTTTTTTAGTTTTTATATTGGTTTGTTATAATTTGAAATACATGTTTTTCAAGAAATTTCAGGATGGAATCGAATATGGAAACATTACAATGCAGACTGAAAAGTATTATGCATATTCTGGTCAGGGGACCTCATAGAAAATCTGACACAGGCTTCAAGTCAGTGAGCATCTAGGAGACAAAACTGTGATTGTCTGAAGGGTAGAGGGTTAGCAAAACATACATATGTTGGTGATATTCTTAAGTGAAACAGCACTGCTGCAACATACAGTGTCATCAGTGTTCTTGTATTATCACTTTGCAACATTAGCTTTTTTCATAGCAGGTTACCCTGAACAGATTGTGGAAGCGTTTTGTTTCCCCTCGTAATTTTGAAGGTTTTCAGAGGCTACAATTGAAATAGAGCCAGGGCCATTAAGTGACATGCGGGGCAGGGGTGTGACATGTGCTTGAGGACAGCAAGTGCTGACCCTTCTATCTCTTCTCACTGTTCCTACAGAATCCTTTCTATCCCCTCCACCTCCCAGGGTCAGATCCTCTTCAGGATGACCATCTTTTCCCCTAGTTCCAAGGCTGGGTTCCCCTCTCCTCCCATCAAGGCTTGCTCTGTTTCTCAGGTTATATCTGCACAGATCATGTTCCAGCTTGCCCAGTGTTGTGGCTTGAATGAGTGTCCCCCATAGGCTCTAGGTATTCAGACGTTTGTCTCCAGTTGGTGGCACTGTTTTTGGAGGTCTTGGGGTGTGTGGCCATGCTGGAGGAAGTGTGTCACTGGGGGCAGGGCTTAGAGAGTTTTAACAAGCCTTGTGGTCTACAGTTGCTCTCTCTCTCTCTGCTTCCTATACTCTTTGTGAGATGTGACCCTCGGCATGCTGCTCCAGCCACCAAGCCTCTGCAGCCACCATAACTCCCGGCCACAATGGACTCTAATTCCCTGGAACCGTCAATTGTAAGCTCAAATAAACTCTTCCTTTCATAAGTTCCTTGGTCATGGTGCTTTATCACAGCAACAGAAAAGTGACTAATACAGTAATTTGGTACCAGAGAGTGGGCTGTTGACTGTGAAGAACATGACCATGTGGATGTTTGGAGAAATGTGGAAGACTTTGGAACTTTGGGCTAGAAAGGCTGTTGACTACTGTAAGCAGAGCTTAAAGGGCCATTCTAGTGGAGGCCTGGAAGAAAGCATGGTTGCAAAAGATGTGGTTCCAGGGGAAAATAAAGACTTGGGCAGCAACCGGGATATTTTGATAAAGAGTCTGGCAGCAGTTTGCCCGCAGCCCAAATGCTTGCCTGATGCTAAGTTGAAAAGCAATGGACTGATGTCTTTGGTGGAGGATATTTCAAGACAGCCTAATGTAGAAATGGTGGCATGGCTTTTAATGGTGAATATTGTGCAGATCTACAGTGAAGAAGAGCAAATGGGGCAGAAAGAAATGCAGAATGTATAGTTTGGATCTGATAACTGTACTAGGAACATTGAAGGTGGGGCCAAGCCTTGTGAAGGAGAGTTTCCTTTTGATAAGGAGATTAAAGTGATTAAGGAAGGGCCTCAAGATTTACAAGTAAACAACAGAATCAGTACCTTCAGGGCAAGACCACACCCAGCTAATCCTCCAACAAGTCCAGGGCAGAGAAAAGTTGCAAATGTGGTTGAAATGGGCCAGGGTCCATCCCAAATTTGCAGCCAGATTCGGCAATTTCATTCACGTGGTGCTGGCTTTAGAGGCATGAAGTTTGCAAGAGTGAAGGGGTCATCAGTTCTTCCTCCATGGTTTCAGAGGGCCAAAGAGGCCAGGAAGAGTACAGCAGGGGTGTCCCTGAATAAAGAAGGCCCCGATAGGCTATTGTGTGAAGCTGAATGTGAAGCCTGGTTGGCAGCGGAGACCCCAAGAAGACATTCGAGATGCCAAACCTGTGAGATATTTGCCAAGGAGAGCTGCATACAGGGAGTGGTATCAGCCTAAGAAAGAGATGTATGTTGCAAGCAAAGCTGGAAGAGCTGAGCCATCTAAGCCCTTTGGAAGTCAAGTCCCAGAAGTTGC
Source organism: Rhizomys pruinosus (assembly GCA_009823505.1). Classification (NCBI taxonomy): domain Eukaryota; kingdom Metazoa; phylum Chordata; class Mammalia; order Rodentia; family Spalacidae; genus Rhizomys; species Rhizomys pruinosus. Next base: position 204,120 of record VZQC01013734.1, read on the forward strand.
ATGTGGAGCTACTGGACTTGGTGTTTGCCCTGCAGGTTTTCAGTCTTGTTTTGGTCCAGTATTTCCTCACTATGCCTCTATTCCTCCCTTTTGGAATGGGAATGTGTATTAGGTTCCACTGTACATTGGGAGTATGTAATTTGTCTTTTGATTTTACAGGAGCTTACAGTTAAGAGATTGGCCTGAGTCTTAGAAGAGACTTGGACTGTAGACTTTTGAATGGCATTGAAACTGGTAAAGACTATGGGGACTTTTAAGTGTGGACTAAATGCATTTTGCATTTTATATGGTCAGGAGCCTATGGAGGCCAGGGAATGGAATGTGGTGGTTTGAATGAGTGTCCCCCATAGGCTCTAGGTATTCAGACATTTGTCTCCAGTTGGTGGTGCTGTTTTTGGAGGTCTTGGGGTATGTGGCCATGCTGGATGAAGTGTGTCACTGGGGGCAGGGCTTAGAGAGATTTAACAAGCCTCGTGGTCTACAGTTGCTCTCTCTCTGCTTCCTGTGCTCTTTGTGAGATGTGACCCTTGGCATGCTGCTCCAGCTGCCATGCCTCTCCAGCCGCCATGCCTCCCTGCCACAATGGACTCTAATTCCCTGGAACCATCAATCATAAGCTCAAATAAACTCTTCCTTTTATAAGTTCCTTGGTCATGGTGCTTTATCACAGCAACAGAAAAGTGACTAATACACCCAGTCTCCCTGCTGTTAATAAAGCTGACTTCTCTATGAGTCTTGTATCTCTACCACACCCATGGCTCTTCAGATCCACTGGGGGAGAATCAGCTGATTGTCAGACGTCAAGCCTGGATAGGAATTTACCATTTCACGTTCAGAAGTGCAATATTATATCTACCATACAAATATATTTATGTATGGACCATCTTTCAAGATAAAAGAGACCATGATGTTTGATCCCTAAGATTTGTTCATATTTTAAATACATTAAATGTCAGTTAAACTTTTCCTCTTAAATTTCCTAGTAATTAATACATGATTACTTTAAATGCCTTTGCCCTGAAGGTTCTGAGAACCTTGAGCCATGTAAATACTTCACTTGTTCCTAGGGTTGATCCAGGTAACCATACCTCTTTAAGAATATTGTAAATCGGGGCTGGAGAGATAGCCTAGCAGTTAAGAGCACCGACTGCTCTTACAGAGGACCCGGGTTCGATCCCCAGCACCCACATGGTGGCAAAGAACCGTTTGTAACTCCAATTCCAGGAGAACTCCAGTTTCAGGGGAATCAGAGACCCTCTTCTGACCTCTGCGGCACTGCACGACATGGGTGCACAAACCTACATGCAGACAGTACATTCATACACATACAAAAATAAGTAAAATTAATAAAAAATTTTAAATAGAAAAAGAATATTGTAAATCATTTCAATTTCTGCATTCTTGTACTAGATCTGAGAGATTTCACTACATCAGTGCATTAAAGGAAATATTGAGCAATCCCAAGTTTCTAACATTTAAGGAATTATGTTATGCAAATGGATAATAAGGTGAAAGGAAACAACACACATCTCTCAATTATAAACTTAAATATTAATGGACTAAACTCCCCAATCAAAAGGCATAGACTGGGAGAATGTAGTAGGAAACCGAATCCATCTATATGCTCTCTAAAGAAACTCATCTCACCCTCAAGGTTAGGCACCAACTTAAAGGGAAAGGATGTAAAAAAAAAATTCCAAGCAAATGGTATCAAAAAGAAAGTAGGAGTTACCACTTTAATACCAGACAAAATACACTTTAAAATAGAAGCAATCAGAAGAGGCAAAGAGGGCCATTACATACTTAACAAAGGGAAAACTAACCACGAAGACTTCACAATCATGAATATATATGCACCAAACTCTGACGCACCAAACTTTATAAACACAATTCTAGAGGACCTCAAGGCACAGATTAACCCCAGCACACTCATAGTAGGGGACTTCAATACCCCCACTGAGCACTTTGGACAGATCAACGGAACAAAGAATAAACAGAGAGACATCTGAATTTGTGTGGAACTCTAGGTTCCAAGACGTGGACCACCACTCTGATGAAGGACATGGACAACCAACTCAAAGGAAGGCTGACAAAGTTTTATTTTTGAATCTTAAGCTTTTATATCTCTCACAGCTTGCAGAAGTTACCCCAGGACAATTACAGAAAGCTACACAATGTATATACTTGCTAGATGTAAGGAAGGCTTTAGGAGAAACACAGAATCCAAGGTTCAGTAGGCCTAGCCATAAAAGTAAAAAGGGAACATAGTGATATTAGGTTTCAGCAATAATATGCCTAATCATTCCTGTGTTTACATTCCATGCACATTCAAGGGCAGAGTCTTAGCCAAACTCTGCAGGCTTCTACCAAGCCCAAGCATTCAAGCACAATCATACAAAGTTGGTCCTCTGCCAACTCTCCAGGCTTCTTTCAAGCCATTGGCATTCATCCAGCAAGAGAATGCACAATGCCACAGTTCCCCATTTCTTGGTAAGACTGACAGCAAGAGTCATAAATTTTTCATGGGTTCCTGAAGAGTGCTGCCAGGACCAATGGGAATCCTATGCAAAATAAAAGAATTGAGCAAAGTCCAATTATAAAAGGGAGCAATGAAGCCCCAGAAAACTAAAGTACTGGGTTTAATTTAGACAGGATAGATGACAGAGGATCATAAAAATCTGAGGAAAACAGTTTGGGGGGTGTAGTTTGAATGAGTGTCCCCCATAGGCTTTAGGTATTCAGATATTTGTGTCCAGTTGGTGGCACTGTTCTTAGAGGTCTTAGAAGGTGTGGCCGTGTTAGAGGAAGTACGTTATTGGGGGAAAGCTTAGTGAGTTTAACAAGACTTGAGGTCTCCAGTCATGCTCTCTCTTTGCTTCCTGTGCTCATTGTGAAATGTGATCCTCGGCTTGCTGCTCCAGCTCCAGCCACCATACCTCCCACCACAATGGACTCTAATTCCCTGGAACCATCAATTGTAAGCTCAAATAAACTCTTCCTTTTATAAGTTCCTTTGGTCATGGTGTTTTATCACAGCAACAAAAAAGTGACTAATACAGTTATTTGGTACCAGAGAGTGGGCTGTTGGCTGTGGAGTATTTGACCATGTGGATGTTTGCAGAAATGTGGAAGACTTTGGAACTTTGGGCTAGAAAAGCTGTTGATTACTGTAAGCAGAGCTTAATAGGCCATTCTAGTAGAAGCCTGGAAGAAAGCATTGCTGCAAAAAATGTAGTTACAGAGGAAAATAAAGACTTAGGCAGCAACCGGGATATTTTGATAAAGAGTCTGGCAGCAGTTTGCCCACAGCCCAAATGCTTGCCTAATACTAAGTTGAAAAGCAATGGCCTAATGTCTTTGGCAGAGGATATTTCAAGACAGCCTAGCGTAGAAATGGTGGCATGGCTTTTAATGGTGAATATTGTGCAGATCTACAGTGAAGAAGAGAACATGGGGCAGAAAGAAATGCAAAATGTACAGTTTGGATCTGAAAACTTCACTAGGAAGATTAAAGGTGGGGCCAAGGCATGTGAAGGAGAGGCTCCCTTTCATAAGGAGAATAAAGGGATTAAGGAGAGGCCTAGATATTTACAAGTAAACAATGGAAAAGGTGAGATTAAAGTGATTAAGGAGAGGCCTGGAGATTTACAAGTAAACAACAGAATCAATACCTTCAGGGCAAGACCACACCCAGCTAAGCCTCCAACTTTTGAAAGGAAAATACTGAAAGCGTTTTCTACTCCAACAAGTCCAGGGCAGAGAAAAATTGCAAATGTGGTTAAAGTAGGAGAGAGTCCATCCCGAACTTGCAGCCAGATTCGGCAATTTCACTCACGTGGTGCTGGCTTTAGAGGCATGAAGTTTGCAAGAGTGAAGGGGTCATCAGTTCTTCCTCCATAGTTTCAGAGAGCCACAGAGGCCAGGCAGAGTGCAGCAGGGGCGTCCCTGAATAAAGAAGGCCCTGATAGACCATTGCGTGAAGCTGTGAATGTGAAGCCTGGTTGGCAGTGGAGACCCCAAGAAGACATTCGAGATGCCAGACCTGTGAGATATTTGCCAAGGAGAGCTGCATACAGGGAGTGGTAGAAACCTGGAAGAGCTGAGCCATCTAAACCCTTTGGAAGTCAAGTCCCAGAAGTTGCAAATGGAGCTACTGTACTTGGTGTTTGCCCTGCAGGTTTTTGGTCTTGTTTTGGTCCGGTATTTCCTCACGATGCCTCTATTCCTCCCTTTTGGGATGGGAATGTGTATTCGGTTCCACTGTACATTGGGAGAATGTAGTTTGTTTTTTGATTTTTACAAGAACTTACAGTTGAGGAGATTGGCCTGAGTCTCAGAAGAGACTTTGGACTGTAGACTTTTGAATGGCATTGAAACTGGTAAAGACTATGGGGACTTTTAAGGTTGGACTAAATGCATTTTGCATTTTATATGGTCAGGAGCCTATGGGGGCCAGGGAGTGGAATGTGGTGGTTTGAATGAGTGTCCCCAATAAGCTTTAATATTCAGAAATTTTGTCTCCAGTTGGTGGCACTGTTCTTGGAGGTCTTAGAAGTGTGGCTGTGCTAAGAGGATAGTACATTATTGGGGGCCGCTAGTGTACAGGAGAGGAGTTATTAGTCACTTTTTCTGTTGCTGTGATAAAACACCATGACAAAGGACTTATAAAAGGAAGTTTATTTGGTTATGATTGACGGTTTCAGGGAATTAGAGTCCATTGTGGTGGGAGGCATGTTGGCTGGAGCCTGGAGCAGCAAGCCGAGGTCACATCTCACAAGCAGCACAGGAAGCAGAGAGATGAGAGCAACTGGTAGACCAAGACTAGTTAAACTCACTAAGCCTGCCCCATGACATCCTTCCTCAACAAGACTGCACCCCGACATTTCCCACCACACCAAATGACAATGTTGCAATACTTAGCTATGGGGGACACTCATCAACCACCACATTCCACTCCCTGGCCCCCATAAGGTCCTGACCATATAAAATGCAAAAGCATTTGTCCACACTTAAAAGTCCCATAGTCTTTTCAGTTTCAATGCCATTCAAAGTCTACAGTCAAGTCTCTTCTGAGACTCAGGCCAATTCCTAACTGTAAGCTCCTGAAAATCAAAAGACAAATTACAAGCTCCTAACTTAGTGGAACCTGAATACACTTCCCATTCCAAAGGGGGAATAGGGACTAGTGAGAGGAAATACTGGACCAAAACAAGAACGACCGAAAACCTGCAGGGCAAACTCCAAGTCCAGTAGCTCACATGTGCAACTTCTGGGACTTGACTTCCAAAGGGTCTTAGATGGCTCAGCTCTTCCAGCTTTGCTTGCAACATACATCTCTTTCTTAGGCGATACCACTCCCTGTATGCAGCTCTCACTTGGCAAATATCTCACAGGTCTGGCATTTGAATGTCTTCTTGGGGTCTCCACTGCCAACCAAGGCTTCACTTCACAGCTTCACGCAATGGCCTATCAGGGCCTTCTTTATTCAGGGATGCCCCTGCTGCACTCTGCCTGCCTCTGTGGCTCTCTGAAACCGGAGGAAGAACTGATGACCCTTCACTCTTGCAAATTCAGCCTCTAAGCCAGCACCACGTGAATGAATTGCCGATCTGGCTGAAGTTCGATGGACTCTCTCCTACTTTAACCAAATATTTGCAATTTTTCTCTGCCCTGGACTTGTTGGAGGCTTAGCTGGGTGTGGTCTTGCCCTGAAGGTATTGATTCTGTTGTTTACTTGTAAATCTCATGACCCTCCTTAATCACTTTAATCTCACCTTTCCCATTGTTTACTTGTAAATATCTTATTTCCTTTAGTCTCCTTATGAAAGGAGCCCTCTACTCACTTGCCTTGGCCACACCTTTAATCTTCCTAGTTACATTTTCGATGATGAAACTGTAATTCTGCATTTCCTTCCCACCCATTTGCTCTTTTTCACTGGAGATCTGTATATTCACCATTAAAAGCCATGCCACCATTTCTACATTAGGTGTTTTAAATATCTCTGCCAAGACATTAGTCCATTGATTCATCTTAGCATTAGGCAAGCGTTTGGGCGTGGGCAAACTGCTGCAGACTCTTTATCAAAAATTCCCAGTATCTGAGATCTCTCGAGCCCAGTGGGAAGGCTACGGGATGCCGGCTGAAGAGCCCCTGTACCGCCCCCCCCCACCAACTGGGATTATGAAGAGGCATCTGAAGGAGGCAAGCAAAGCAAGCCTTCAACACAGTGAAGAGGCATTTAGGACTCACATTGGAATACAGGCAAGGAGAAGCCCATATGCCAGGATCACGAAGAAGAGACAACACTGGAAAGGGGCAGGATAATCCCGTGCCAAGCTTTCCCAACCCTATTGAAGACTCCTGCAGTGGGATCCCTCTGGGGATGCCCCAGGACACAGACATCAGAAACACAATTGGGAACATATTTAAAGAACTACAAGATTGACATTTTTGCTGATTATAATAATCTGGCTTGGCATCTGAAGTCATTTAGTACTGGGAATACTTTGGTCCATGTTCTTCTGGCTTTCATGGTTTGCACTGAGAAGTCAGGTGTGATTCTGATGGGTTTCCCTTTATATGTAACTTGTTGTTTTTCTCTTGTGGCTTTCAGTTTTTTGTCCTTGTTTTGAGCATCTAGTGTTTTAAATATGATATGACGTGGGGAATTTCTTTTCTGGTCTTGTCTATTTTGATGTTCTATGTGATTCTTGTATTTCTATGGGTTTTTTTTTCAGTTTGGGGAAGTTTTCTATTATTCTGTTGAAGATCTGATCAATACCATTCTCTTGGAATTCTTCTCCTTCCTCTATCCCTATGATGCAGAGGTTTGGTCTTTTCATAGTGTCCCACATTTCCTGGTTGTTCTACTCTTGTGTTTTTTTTAATTTTTCACAATCTTTACTTGAAGTTTCTAGCTGTGCTGTGTTATCCTGTAGGTCCGATATTCTTTTTTTCTGCCTCTTCCATTCTGCTTCTGAGGCTTTTTCCCATCCTTTCCTGCTGATTGGATGAACGTTCAATTTCCTTTTTTATTTCATCCTATGATTTCTTCAGTATTTCCACTTCCTTTTGGAGCTATTCATTCTTTTCTTGTAGCCTCTTGCTTTGCTGGTCAGTTTCTTTTTTCCTTTCAGCCTGAGATCTTTTCAATGTTTCCACTTCCTTCCAGTGTTTGTCATTCTCTCCCTCTATTTCTTTTCGGAGTTTGTATTTCTCTTCCTCTAGTTTTTTCTGAGTTAATCAATCTCTCCTTTTAGTTCTTTCTGGAGTTTATCATTCTTTCCTTCTAGTTCCTTCATGAGTTTTTCATTCTCTCCATTTAGTTCTCTGATTTGTTCTTTATAGTCTTTGAATATGTCTACAATTGTTCTTCTAATGTCAGTATCTTGGTTCCCTTCCAGGGAGATCTCATTGTTGGGATCTTCTACAGGATTGGTTGAGTTTGGTGGGGATTTATTTTGAGCTTTTCCCATATTGTTTTTTCGTTGTGTTTTTGGCATGTGTATTTTTTGTTTTTGTTGTTGTTTTGTTTTCCCCATTTGTTTATTTGTTTGCCTTTTGTTGCTAATCTCAAATGTTAATATGGAGGACTGGTTGGTCACTCAGTTTGCTTCCTGTTGGTTTCTTCCTCAGATTTGGCTATGCAGCCTCCAATCACTGACACTGCTGGATTCTCCCAACAGCATTAAACTGCAGCAGCAGCAGCAGCAGCAGTTTATTTTTTCCACCTCAGTATACTTTCCATCTCAGTATCAGTAGCTTGAGCAGGAGGGGGTCTCCCCCACCAGGGCAGCTGGGCACGGAGACTGTGCACCCCTGGCTGACCTTCTAGCCACGCACACAGTTCCTCTCTATATGGTCCTAGTGTTGAGCGAGGTGGGCCTTCCACCGATGGCTTGCACAGCACAGACCAACTTAGGCAGCTGGGCACGGAGAGTGACATCACCTTTTTTGTTTTTATGCCAACATAATTCTGTGGAATACTCACTAGGATCCTCTTTTTTTTTTGTATTTTTGAGACAGGGTCTCCCTTTTACTCCAAGCTGTCCTGGAGCTTGCTTTGCAAACCAGGCTGGCCTTGAACTCACAGAGATCCACCTGCTTCTGCCTTCTGGGATTAAAGGCGTGTACCACCATACCCAAAACTAAAGATGGTTTGTAGCCACCATGTGGGTGCCGGGAGTTGAACCTGGGTCCTCTGCAAGAGCAGTCAGTGCTCTTAACTACTGAGCCATCTCTCCAGCCCCATCACTAGGATCCTCTTTAACTGCTCCATATGCAACCATCTCAGAAACAATTACTAAAGCAATTAAAAGCTTGTAGCATATCCAGAAACTTGTGCTTGGCTAAGTGTAGCAGGTTCTCAGGGGAGGCTATGTGGCATGCCCTCTTCCCAGGTCATTTGTCCATAAATGACACAGAGGCTCTGCTTAGAGGGATGTAAAAGTCCATCCTAACACCCTCAAAATGTGCCTAAGTGTGGTAAAATCTGTGCTTCAGTCTTCTTTGTGGGTAGAGTCATATGAGGGTGATTTCCTTTTTCTTAACACCTATTCTGTTTTGACTTTCTGAGAACTGTCTGCCAATGACTGGGAAAACAGTTCCCAGCTCTGGCACTGATTCTGATACACAATACAAAAATGTGTATTGCAAATTTTGTGTTTTAGTTTGGCTCAATCTAGTGATGTTCTCAGTAGCAAATACCTCAGCCTATAAATCTGTTCCCCACAGCATCTCACACTGCACTTCCTCTGTAGTCACTTCATGAATGGTATTTGTTTTTATGTTTCTTCACTCTCTATATTTACAGTCAAAATGAGTTCAAAGACAGAAGTCTATTCCATTTGCTTCACCTCTTACAAAGTATACACAACCACAGTCTCACCTGCTAACTTTAAGTCTGTTCCACGTGCTTCACCTCTTACAAAGTATACACAGCCACAGCCGCACCTACTAACTTTAAGTCTATTTGTTCTCCACAATTAACATCTCCTTATCAAATTTGTTGAATTATTTTCAACTCCTCCCTAACAAATGGAACACTGGCATTTATTTTGACACCTGAATATGCAGCATAGACTGGGCAGATCTATGCCCAAGCACCATGCTTCATATTCCCTGCTGCTTGCTGTTCATAAGTCTGCTTAGTGTCCCATCCTCTGACCACACCTGGATGTGTTCACTGTGCATCTGCTTCCTTCCTGAGCTAGGCAGTGAGACTGCCTCAGAGACAGGTAATTTAAATGTACTACCTATGTCATTTAATATAGTGCCTTCACAAAAAGTCTATGAACAAATTGCTAACTGAGAATGTTGGTTTTAAAAATGCTCAATAATCGGGCTGGAGAGATGGCCTAGCGGTTAATAGCGCTGACCGCTCTTACAGAGGACTCAGGTTCGATCCCCAGCACCCACATGGTGGCCGAGAACCATCTGAACCTCCAATTCCAGGAGAACTCCAGTTCCAGGGGAATCCGACACCCTCTTCTGACCTCCGCAGCATTGCCCGACACGGGTGCACAAACTTGCATGCAGACAGTACATTCATATAAATAAATAAATAAATAAATAAATAAATAAATAAATAAATAAATAAATAAATAAATAAAAATTAAAAATGCTCAATAATCACAGAGGTGAACTGAGAAGCCAATTGTTCTACTTTTTCCTCATAGTTAATAAAACCTAATCACCAGAACTCAGTCCACTTTGGAAGACATAGTAAGTATGAATATAATATATTCTCATGTGGGTGAGGAGACCAGCTTCCAGTCCTTCATCAATTTAGACATGTACATGTCTCTCCTTTAAAAGATTTCTAGTTCATGTTCCATTTTCAGCTACAATGCTTCTGTATTGATTGGCTTAAATTTGGTAAGTTTTTCATAGGAACCTCTATGTCCTATCTGAGACACCAATAACAAAATTTATAATAATGATATTTTCTTTGCTTTCCTAAACAGTGGCACCCATGGGCTGGAAAAGCTATAGGTATATAAGTTTACTCCAGCCAGAGCTGGGATGAGACATTTATGTACACATTTAGTAAGCTTTCTCAAGCTTCTCACTTCCAACATGTAAGAATTATCAAAGTGCAACCCATGTGAATCTAGTTGAGTCAGGATTTTCAGTAAATATATGATGCGTGGTCACCATGATAATGCCTGAGAGATCACTAAACTAGAGGAGCTTAATGCTCAACATTGAAAAGGACAAGCTTTGCAGAGCTATCCTCAACTTCACTCTGGCTTTCCTAAGTCCTAGGTGCCTGACTTTGAATATTTCATCAGCCACTCTTATTGTCAATAATGTAGGGACCAGGTCTGTTCCATGCAGATGCAGTGTGAGGACTCAGAGCAGATATGTGCAGTAGTTAGGGGAGCACCAGCAAGTGTTAAGCATGCTCTGACAGCAATGGCTCATGTTCTGTGTCTTCACGTCAGTTCTCCCACAATTAGTTATACTCATACACTGTCTATGTTTTCAGTCTAGGAAAGGGAAAATTCAGAAACTACAAAATTACGAAAGAAGAGTGAAGTGCAGCATTTTGTGAAGAAGCAGTTTAAATAAGTCTCCCTTCTTGAGGAAAAACACAAACTGTGGAGTCTGCAGAGAGTAAGAGCTCCTCCACACCATGCTGAAATATTTTCTTTTTTTTAATTTTATTTATTTCTGTATGTGTATGAATGTACTGTCTGCATGCATTTTCATCCCATCTCCTGTCACTCCCTGACCTGTGTAATGAGCAGACCTGGCACATGCACCACATGCCCTACTTTTTCAGGCTCCTCATGACCATGGAAACAAATTTCTGGATGGCACATAGGAAATAATGGATTGTCCTCTCTCTGGATCCTGATACTTTCCTCTTCCACAGTGATGGGGTGGGGGGTCAAGACCCTTCTCCCCTTTCACCTGCCCTGACCACTCCAGCCTAATAACTACACATCCAAAGTCAAAGGCACCCCAATCCACAGAGACTGCACAGCACTCACCTGTGCAGACAGTGCAGCTGGTTCACAGCGAGTGCCCTCACAGCCCGATATGGCCCTGTTTATCATCTTGCAGTTTCAGTGCTCACAGAAACTCTCACTGCTGACAGGGTGTCACCAACAAGAATCTGGATTTCTCAGGGGCGTTTCCATCCTCGGTGCCTGCACTGCTCTCTCTCCCTGGTGCACTGGCATTTCCTCAGCCAGAAACTTTCTGATCCTAATTACAACACCCAAGGGTTCTGGCCTGTGACTTTCTCTTTTTTTATTGAAGTTTTGTGCATTTCATACAACATTTCTTAATCAAATTGAGAACCATTCCCCCTTCCTTGCCCACCACCCTGCTAAAGTTGATGTATTCCGCCATACATGTCTTGCATCTTTTTCTCCGTCTTTTTTTAAACTTTTCAATGCAAAAATTTACTGTTTGGGGCAGAAGCTTACTGTTTCAGTAAGTTCTTTTACACAGTCTTTTTTGTTGTTGTTGTTTCTTCCAATTTGTTTTGATCCAAAATATGTGTATATGCACACTAAACATATACCAAAATTATGACATCTGAAAATAAACTATAGGTTCATTTAAAATCATGTTTAGGGATTCATATTTTAACCATAGAGTTATATGCAGGTAAAGAAAAATATTACTAAAAAACAAAAATATTACTTTACATTCCTACATTACACAGCAAGTTGATGAGTAACATCAGGTATTATATTTACTAAAAAAGAAAAAAAAGAATTATTCAGTTTGCCTTTCAAATAGATTTAGTACTAGGATCTACAAATGAGAGACACCATACATCATTTGTTTTTCTGGGACTGTGTTACTTCACTTAGCATAATGGCTTCTAGTTCCATCCATTTACCTGCAAAAGTTCATGATGTCGTCTTTCTTTACCACTGCATAGAACTCCATTGTATAGATGTACCATATTTTCTCAATCACTTATTGGATAAGAGGCACTTGGATTGCTTCCAGCTCTTTGCTAATGAATAGAGCTGCAATAAACAAGGATGTGCATGTATCTCTGTGATAGGATGAGTCTTAGGATAGGATGAGTATACACCCAGGAGTAGTATGACCAGGTCAGGTGGTAGGCTCATTCTCCACACTGATTTCCATAAGAGTTGCACAAGTTTGCATTCCCACCAGCAGTGGATGAGCGTTCCCCTTTCCCCACAACCTCTCCAGCATTTGGTATCATTTGTTTTCTTGATCATAGCCAGTCTTACTGGAGTAAGATGAAATCTTAGAGAGGTTTTAATTTGCATTTCCTTAATTATTAGTGACATTGAATAGTTTTTTAATATATTTTTTAAATTTTATTTATTTTGTATGTGTATTGATATAATGTCTGCAGTAGTTTGTACACCCATGTTGTGCAATGCCATGGAGATTAGAAGAGGGCTACAGATTCCCCTGGAACTGGGGTTAAAGATGGTTCTCAGCCACAATGTGGGTGCCAGGGATTGAACCCTGATCCTCTGCAAGAGCAGTTGCTGCTCTTAACCACTAGGCCATCTCTCCAGCCCCATGTTGAATACTTTTTAAAGATGTTTCTCAGCCATTTTTACTTCTTCATTTGTGAATCTCTGTTCAATTATTTGCTCCATCTTTTGAATGAGTTATTTTTTTCTCCTTTGTTTTTTAAGTAGTTTATATACTCTAGATGTTAATGCTCCATCAGATGTATCACTGGTGAAGGTTTCCTTCCACTCTGTGGGTTTTCTCTTCACTTCTTTGATTATTTCTTTCACTGTACAGAAGCTTTTGAGTTTAATAAGGTCCCACTTGTCAACTGTTGACCTTATTTCCTGCACAGCTGCTGTCTGATTTAGAAAGTCTTTTCCAATTTGTATGTCTTGTAGGTTGCTGCCAATATTTTCTTCTATCATTTTCAGAGTTTTGGGTTTCATATTGAGATCTTTGATCAGTCAGTGCTCTTAACCACTAGGCCATCTCTCCATCCCCATACTTTCTTAAGTTTTGTCCCCTACTCTCTCACTACCAAAGCCAGCATCCAATTTGGAAGAAGCTTCTGAGAATCCAAACAGGTGGCTCTGAGAAATGTGATCTAAAATAACCCCATTCCTCCTAAGCTGAATTTCCAGAAAATTGTATCACAGCAACAGGAAAAGAAACTGGGTCAGAAGTTTTATCAACCTGTGTAGTCATTGTTGTGATAAACCAATCATGTGTTTCTCAGGACTTTGGAATTGTTTCACAGGAAGAATGTGAAAGAGTTTGGAACTTTTTAAATACTTTTTAAAGATGTTTCTCAGCCATTTTTACTTCTTCATTTGTGAATCTCTGTTCAATTATTCGCTCCATCTTTTGAGTGAGTTATTTTTTTTTCTCCTTTGTTTTTTAAGTAGTTTATATACTCTAGATGCTAATGCTCCGTCAGATGTATCACTGGTGAAGGTTTCCTTCCACTCTGTGGGTTTTCTCTTCACTTCTTTGATTATTTCTTTCACTGTACAGAAGCTTTTGAGTTTAATAAGGTCCCACTTGTCAACTGTTGACCTTATTTCCTGCACAGCTGCTGTCTGATTTAGAAAGTCTTTTCCAATTTGTATGTCTTGTAGGTTGCTGCCAATGTTTTCTTCTATCATTTTCAGAGTTTTGGGTTTCATATTGAGATCTTTGATCCATTTGGAGTTGAATTTTGTACAGGGTGAGAGGTAGGGGGTTAATTTTATTCTTCCACAAGTGGTGATCCAGTTTCCAACCTGTTACTTTCTTAAGTTTTTTTAACTTTTCTTTTTTAGTTATTTATTTGTTTTATTTATTTATGTGTATGAATGTACTGTCTGCATGTAGGTCTGTGCACCTGTGCCATGCAATGCTGCGTAAGTCAGAAGAGGGTGTCAGATTCCCCTGGAACTGAAGTTCTCCTGGGTCCTCTGAAACATCAGTCAGTGCTCTTAACCACTAGGCCATCTCTCCATCCCCATACTTTCTTAAGTTTTGTCCCCTACTCTCTCACTACCAAAGCCAGCATCCAATTTGGAAGAAGCTTCTGAGAATCCAAACAGGTGGCTCTGAGAAATGTGATCTAAAATAACCCCATTCCTCCTAAGCTGAATTTCCAGAAAATTGTATCACAGCAACAGGAAAAGAAACTGGGTCAGAAGTTTTATCAACCTGTGTAGTCATTGTTGTGATACACCAATCGTGTTTCTCAGGACTTTGGAATTGTTTCACAGGAAGAATGTGAAAGAGTTTGGAACTTTGTGTTAGAAAGCCATAGACAGCTGTTCACAGAGTTTCCATGCCAATTGTAATGGGAATTTGGAAGACAAGAATGCAGGACCAATGAGGACAGTGGAGGCCCACCTCATGAGTTTTCAGAGGGGAACAAGGACTCTATCAGAAACTGGGCTAAGAGTTGATGATAACTTGGCTAATAATCTGGCCTCATTCTTCCCATGTGCTGAGAACATGTGTAAAGTCAAATTTTAAAATGATAGACTGAATTTTTGGCAGAGAATTTTTCAGACAAACATGCATTTAGGCTAGTTCTGAGAAAATAGCTGTAATGTTTAAGGAGATCAGCACCATTGAAAATAAACCTTCTGTGATACACTGGGACAGTAAGCAAGGTGTCCTGAAGCTCTAACTTGTTTAGATATAAATTCATTTAAAGGAAGAAAGCATAAACTGAAGAGGATCCCTGCTGCTCAGTTGCAGCCACATAAAAGTGTTTAGCAGGGTAAACACACAGAAGCTGATACAGCTGTGATCTACATCTCTAGCTGAATGCAGCATCATACACACAGAACTGGGTTTTCAGACATGAGTGATACAAGATTAAGAGGTCATGGAGTCTTGCTCCATGTTTTCTTAGATATGTGGCAGTTCTGGGGTTCCTACAAATAGTCCTGAAAGGCTATTATGTGAATCTGTAAAGTGCAAAGCAGAGACCAAAGAGGGGAGATAGAATCATGGGGCATCCACCATGGAGAACTGTCGGCACAGAGTGGAGCAGTCTGGGAGAGAATCTGTGTGCTGCAGTAACTGAACTAGAGGATTAGGGCTACTAGAGGTCCTTGGAGCCCTGCCAGTTTCATCATGAATTCCAGTTACTGGGCATGGAGTTGTAGTATTTGGTGTTTTCCTTGATGGATTTTGAACTTTATTGATCTGATCACGCCTTCTTACTCCCAGATCCATTTTAGAATAAGATTGCTTACCAGGTTTTCAAAGTCCTTGACTTTCCTGCATTGATGGATAATACTTTAAACTGTGAGCCAAAATAAACCCTTTCTCGCTTAAAACATTGATGTCCAAATCCTTAGATATAAGTGTACTTCTCGCCACTTATCAAAGAAACTGCTTTTGCATCATATGGAGACAATTATAAAGTTCCACAACTGGCCAACAAACAAAGAATAAGTGACTGTAAGGTGTCCATCCTTGAGTACCAAGGATGTAACCTCTGAGTCTAAGGGTTAGGGTTAATCTTTGTTTTATAGCCCTATAGTACTGTTATTATGAAACTTGGTGTACCAGAGTTTGGTGCATATATGTTCATGATTGTAATATCTTCTTGGTCTATTTTTCTTTGATTAGAGTGAAGTGAATCTATTTATCTCTTCTGATTAGTTTTAATTTGAAGTCTATTTTCTCAGATATTAGAACTGAAATACCTGCCTGCTAGCTTCTTAGTGTCATTTGTTTGAAATATTTTCCTATCCTTTCAACCCTATGGTAGTATCTATCTTTGAATGCGAGATGACTTTCTCAAAGACAACAAAGAGATAGAATTTCTTTCTTTTTTTATTTATTTATTATTTTATGTGTATGAGTGAGTGTTCTGTCTGCATATAAGTAGGTGCACCCGTGTCATGTAATGCTGCAGAGGTCAGAAGAGGGGGTCAGATTCCCCTGGAACTGGAGTTAAAGATGGTTCTTAACAGCTATATGGGTGCTAGGAATCAAACCCAGGTCCTCTGCAAGAGCAGTCGGTGCTCTTAACCTCTGAGCCATCTCTCCAGCCCCCAGATTTTCTTTCTTAAGCTATTCCAATAGCCTGTGTCTTTTGATGGGGAATTTCGGGCCATTGATATTTAGAGTTGTTATTGAAAGATGTGTATTGGTTACTGCCATTTTAATTGCTTTGTTTTCTTGGCCTTACTTTGTGTTTCCATAATTATACATTCCTTTGTATTTGTTCTGTAACCTCTTGGTGGTAGTCATTCTTATGGTTGGTCCTTTGTATTGCTTTGAGTATTCTCTGTAGGTCTGGTTTTGTGGACATGAATTCTTTCAGCCTATTTGTGTCATCAAAATTTTTCCATTCCCTTTCATCTATGATAGATAGTTTTGCTTGGTAAACTATTCAGAGTTGGCATCCATTGTCATTTAGAACTGGGTGTACTGTGGTCCAGGCTTTTCCTGCTTTCATAATTTGCATTGAAAAGTCAGCTGTAATTCTGATGATTTTTCCTTTATATGTACCTTGTTGTTCATCAGTAGTAGCTTTCACTACCTTCTGTTTGTTCTGTACAATTAGTGTTTTATAATCATATGCCAATATCACTCTAATACCAAAATCATGTAAAGATACAACAAAGAAAAAAAACTATAGGCCCATATCCTTAACAAACATAGATGCAAAGATACTGAACAAAGTACACATAAACCGTGTATAGATGCACATCAAAAAGATCATATGCAATGATCAAATCCACCTTATTCCAGGGATGCAGGAATTGTTCAATATATGTACATCAATAAATTTAATAAAACATAAAAGTACTTATAAAAAGACAAAATCACATGGTCATCTCAATAAATGGAGAAAAGCCCTGTGACAAAACTAACGTGTATTCATGTTAAAAGTCCTGGAAGAGCCGGGCGTGGTGACGCATGCCTTTAATCCTAGCACTTGGGAGGCAGAGGCAGTCGGATCTTTGTGAGTTCAAGGCCAGCCTGGTCTACAGAGTGAGTTCCAGGACAGCTGGGACTACAGGGAGACCCTGTCTTGAAAATACAAAAAAAAAAAAGTCCTGGAAGAAACTGATCTGAAGGGAACATACTTCAGCATAATTAAAGCTTTATACAACAAACCCACAGCCAACATCATTCTAAATGGAGAAAAACTGGAAGCATTCACATTAAAATCAGGAACCAGACAGGCCTGTCCACTGTCTCAACTCCTTTTCAGTATAGTGCTTGAAACTTTTGCAAGGGCAATAAGACAAGAGAAGGGAATTAAAAGAGTACTAATTGGAAAAGAAGAGGCCAAATTATCACTATTTGCAAACAATAATATATTGTACATAAGAAATACTAAACATTCCACCAGAAAACTGATTAATTAAAAATGATTAATACTTTCAGTAAAGTGGCAGGTTACATAATCAGCTTACAAGACTCAATAGCCTTTCTATATACCAATAACATGCAATCAGAAAAAAAAAGCATTCAAGGAAACCCTACCATTTACAATAGGCTCAAAAAGTTTTAGGTATCTATGATTAACTCTAACCAAAGACATTTAAGGTCCCTACATTGAAACTTTCAAACCTTTAAGGAAACAAATAAAGGAAGGCAGTAAGAAATGGAAAGATCTACCATGCCTATGGATTGGTATAATCAATATTGTGAAAATGACCATCTTCCCAAAAGTAATCTATAGACTAGATTCAATGCAATGCCATTCAGAATCCAAATGACATTGTCACAGAACTAGAAAAAAATCCTAAAATGCACATGGAATCTCAAAAGACCCCAGATAGCAAATGCAATCTTGGAAAATAAGAACGATGCTGGAGGGGTCACCATACTAGATCTCAAACTATATTACAGAGCTATAGTCATAAACACAGCAGGGTACTAGTACAAAAATAGACACATAAATCAATGGAACATAATAAATAGAAAACCTAATGTGAATGCATGGAATTTCAGCCACCTAATATTTGACAAAGGAGCCAAGAACTCACAATGGGGGAAAGACAACATCTTCAACAAATCATGTGGGCAAAACTGATCTCTACCTGTAGAAGAATAAAATTGAACTGTTATATTTTGCACTGCACAATAGTCAACTACAAATGAATCAAAGACTTGAATATAAAACCTGAAACTGTTAAAGTACTAAAAGAAAAGATAGACAGTAGCCTACAAGATATAGATGGAGGAAGGGCTTTCTAAATCAGACATCATTGCTTGGGCACTAAGGTCAACAATCAACAAGTAGGACAACATTAAACTAAAAGGTTCTATACAGCAAAAGAAACAACCAAGTAAGTAAAAATGAAACACACTGAGTGGGAGAACAACTTTACCAACTACACATCTGACAGAAGATTTGCATCCAGAATACTCAGTGAACTCAAAAAACAGAAACAAGAAAATAAATTATTAATTAAAACGCTGAGCTGTAGAGCTGAACAGAGAGTTCTCAGATAAAGAAACACCTTAAAAAGTGTTCAATTTCTGGGCTGGAGAGATAGCCTAGCGGTTAAGAGCACCGACTGCTCTTGCAGAGGACCCGGGTTCGATCCCCAGCATCCACATGGCAGCTAAGAACCGTCTGTAACTCCAATTCCAGGAGAACTCCAGTTCCAGGGGAATCCGAGACCCTCTTCTGACCTCCGTGGCATTGCACGACACGGGTGCACAGACCTACATGCAGATAGTACACTCATACACATACAAAAATAAATAAATAAATAAATAAATAAATAAATAAATAAATAAATAAATAAAAAGTGTTCAACTTCCTTAGTTAATAGAGAAATGCACATTAAAACCACTTTGGGCCAGGTGTGGTGGCACACGCCTTTAATCCTAACACTTGGGAGACAGAGGCAGGCAGATCTTTGTGAGTTCAAGGCCAGCCTGGTCTACAGAGTGAGTTCCAGGACATCTGGGGCTACAGGGAGACCATGTCTCGAAAAGACAAAAAAAAAAAAAAAACACTTTGGGATTTCATTTGACCATAGACAGACTGGCTAAGATCAAGAGAAAAATATGACAGCAAATGCTGGTGAGGATGTGGAGAAGGGCTAATACTCATTCACTGCTGATGGGAATGCAAATTCATGAAACCATTCTGGAAGGCGGTGTGGAGAACTCTCAAAAAACTAAGAATAAATCTGCCATATGGTCTGGCCATACTACTCCTTAGCATACACCCAAAGGACTCATCCTACTCTAGAGATAGACACCTGCACATCCATGTTTGCTGCTGCTTTTTTTTTTTACAAAAGCTTAAAAAAGGGCTGTGCGGCTAGCGTAGTGGTTAAAGGCTGAGGCTAAGAACCGCAGAAAACAAAAGCTTAAAAAAAATGGGGAGCTGGAAAGATGGCTCAGAAGTTAAGAGCACCAGCTGCTCTTGCAGAGGACCCAGGTTCGATTTGCAGCACCCACATGGAAGCTAAGAACCGTCTTTAAGATGGGCATGCTGGTGCATGCCTTTAATCCTAGCACTCCGCGAGTTCAAGGCCAGCTGGTCTACAGAGTGAGTTCCAGGCCAGCTGGGGCTATAAGGAGATTCGGTCTCAAAAAAAAAATCCCAAGGGAAATGTATCAACTCAAAAAACCCTGAAAATATGCATTACAATATCTGAACAAGAGGGCATATATATACCTGAAGGCTATATAACATGGAACAATGTGCAAGATGGGAGAAAATGCCCTTCAAGTTGTTGGTCACATTAGTCCAAGACACTCCCACAAATAACCCAGTCTATTGTCCCAGCCCTTGATTACCTACCAAAATTTGAAGGTAATAACATATTTCTGAAGAGAGGACATACCTTGGACCCATGACTTAGAACAATGGAACTAGAACTGACCTGAAAATTAGCTCTCACAATTCTAGGGGATACTATGCAAACTGTTAAAAGAGAAAAATCAGTCAATGGTCAAATCCAGCTCTAAAGCCTAACAACTGACACAGCAAACTATCTCTATTGGTGCAGTAGTAGAACTTTTATCAAGGGGCCAATCAACAGCTATCTAATTGGACTTAAAGTGCTCTCGATGGGTGGAAACTCAGGGGTAGCATGTAAATAGAGCGAAATACACATGGCTGGGAAACTCATAGATTCTACAGAAATCCCTATCTCTCTCATATCTCTAGACAAATAAAATTTCTTACTATATGATAAATACTGATCTTTATATTCTCCATCAAGCACATTGTATTCCATTCATCAAGGAAGGTTCTATTTGCAGAAGATAGAGGCTATTACAGAGTTCCACAACTGGTTACACACAAAGAATATATATCTGAGAGATGCCCAGTCCTAAATTGCACTAAATTACACATCTACAGTGGAGCGTCTATACCTAAGACTCATTAAACATAGTGGAACAAGGGGTGGAAAGAATTCTAACACATCCCACCAGCGAGGCTTCCTCATACAACAGCGTGGGATGCACACTGAATGCCACAACTGGATAAGTTTTAAAGAATAAGAGACTGCACAGAAGCTGTCCCTGGATAGGAACCCTATGTTAAACTCCACCCACATACAGCTCAGGGACCATTGTGGAAGAGGGGGAAGAAAGATTGTAAGAGCCAGAGTCAGTGAGTGAACATAAACAGTCTTTCAGGCCACTGGAAACTTGCTGATATGAACTTGCAACAATGGTGAGAGCATGTAGAAACCAGGCAGACTCAATAAAAAAAAAAAAACTAGAAGAGAAAGAGAGAAATGGGAAGGAGGCCCCATACCTAACCTAGGAATTATTGGCAACTGATTACTGGTGGGTGTGGGAAGAGCAGATCTTTTTTTAAGGGAGAGACTCTAGATAGTCTGATTAGACTCTACGGGATGAACTTGCTGTGAAATACATTTGGTACATATGTTTGAGTGGAAAGGACTTCGAATATGTAACATGAACACATAAAATCCAGTTGGGTGTGGGGGACTATGGTACATACAAATGGGGGAGGGTTTCTAAATTTAAGATATAGGAAATGCAGAAATTTTTAATAAAATATTTTAAATTAATTTTTATTGAGTTCATTTCATACAACATTTCTTAATCAAATTCAGACTCATTCCTCCATCCATGCCCACCCCTCATGCTCCCCCCACTCCCCACCAGAGCTCATGAATTCACTCATACATGTTAAGTCCTGTCTTGCATCTTTTTCTCAATATTTTATAAACCTTTTGATGCACAAGTTTACTGTTTTGGTCAGTTTTTTGAGTAGGTTTTTCTCTCTTTTTGTTCTCATTAATTTTATATTATTCCAAAATATGCATATATACACTCCACGCATAAATCAAAATTACAAATTCTGAAAATAAACTATAGGTTAATTCCAAAACACATTTAGAGATTCATATTTTAACAGTAAAGTTGCACGCAGGTAAAAAGAAGTATAACTTTATATTCTTTTTTATATACATATATATACATAGTTTTATATATACATAAGTATACACATACATGCATACACGTATCACTTGAATTGGAGAGGTCTTTTTTCTTCCTTAAAAGATGTCACGTTTTCCTTAAGGAAATGCTCAAAGGTTCCTCTTTGGCAACCCCACCCATCAATCCTGCTCTTTTGCTCCACATTGCGGTCTTTCCCTCCCATGGTCCGCCAACATGAAGTCCAGTAAGCACATGCCCTCTCTTGATCCCGCTGCACTAGCCTCTATGATACAGCCCAGATAGTCCAACAATGACAGTCAACACTCTGACAAGTCTGATATCCCCTTAGCTGTTTAGTCCATAAGCTGGGTATTTCAGTGGTCCCCATCTGGCATTGAAGGTTTGGAGAATTCTTGTAGAGATATGAGTCCTCAGTACATATTAGGAGGTTAAAAAGCTGTGTCTCATACCTTTGAGGAGTGCCAAAAGCAGTGTCAGCCACAGAGTAGATGCACTTGCCAGTAAGAATTGGAGATAGGCCAAACAACAGTACTCCCTCTTTATTCTTTTTGTCTTTTTTATTAATTTTTTTTATTAATTTTATTTCTGTATGTGTATTAATGTACTGCCTGCATGCAAGTCTGTGCACCCGTGTCGTGCAATGCCGCGGAGGTCAGAAGAGGGTCTCGGATTCCCCTGGAGCTGGAGTTCTCCTGGAATTGGAGTTTCAGACGGCTCTCGGCAGCCATGTGGGTGCTGGGGATTGAACCCGGGTCCTCTGTAAGAGCAGTCGGTGCTCTTAACCGCTAGGCCATCTCTCCAGCCCCTCTTTTTGTCTTTTTTAATAAGATCTCAAGTTCTTTGTCTGCAGTACAGTTTCTCTGGTCTTACTTTTTATTTGTGTCTGGTTGTACTTTCCTTTTGGATGCTTAAGGCCACACAGTTAGCCCAGATTAACCAAGGTTTTTGTTTTCTCAAGGTCAGTTGAGGATCTGGTCCTCAGATGTCTCTCTGGGTTTTTTGGGGCGGGGGAGAGAAGGACAGAGTCCCTTGCTCCTTTCAGCTTTTCATTCACCAGTTCCAGACACTCAAGGACAAAAGCAGGTCTTGCTAGACCAGGCTTCCCTTTCTGAAGCATGAGCAGATTTTCCTCTCTTTAGACTGGGCACTGGCTGAAGTCCCATCAGTGGCTCTCCAAGACCTTCTTGAACAGGGAGACTGGTGACCCTCATCTGCAGGACATTTCAAGAGGTGCCCCCATGGATAGTCCCCTAAGACTTGGTTGACCTCTGAGGGCAAGGAACAAAGTTATCCCTTTGGTCCCTCGGCCAAATTGGTATGGGCTTTAAGTATGGTCGTTAAGCACCCAGAAAGGCTAGGTTGTATCAGCCTATTACACCTATATTAAGATTGTATCTTTTGGAAACAAACTGTATGCTATTTCCATAGCATATTTCTTAATTTGCATCTTTTCATTTCAATCCCATAATACTCTGAAAGATGCACACATCCCCTCCACCATGTACCAAAAACCTGAGGTATGAAAATAAGTGTTAGGTCAGTTCTAGAACCTGTTTAGGGATCCACATTGCAAGAGCATAGTTGTCTTTAGATCATGAGGAATATAACATTGTTCAGTTTGTCTTACAACTAGGTACTTGGTACTAGCATCCACAGATAAGGGATACCATTCGTCTTTTGTTTTTCTGGGATTGTGTTACTTCACTTAGCATAAAATCTTCTAGTTCCATCCATTTACCTGCAAATTCCATGATGTCATCTTTATTTAACGCTGCATAGAACTCCATTGTGTAGATTACCACATTTTCTCTATCCACTTGTCAGTTGAGGGGCATTTGTGTTGGTTCCAGTTCTTTGCTATTGTGAAGAGAGCTGTAATAAACATGGCTGTACATGTATCTCTGTGGTAGGAAGAGTCTGATGGATATATTCCCAGAAGTGGTATGGCTGGGTCAGGTGGTAGGCTCATTTTGTGTCTTTTAAGGGTTCTCCATACTGCTTTCCATAGTGGTTATACAAGTTTGCATTCCCACCAGCAGTGGATGAGTGTTCCCCTTACCCACACCCTCTCCAGCATTTAGTATCATTTGTTTTCTTGATCCTTGCCAGCCTTATCGGACTGGGATGATATCTTAAAGTGGTTTTAATTTGCATTTCCTTAATTATTAGTGATGTTGAACACATTTTAAGATGTTTTTTGGCCATTTCTATTTCCTCTGTTGTGAACTTCTCTGCTCAGCTCTTTACTCCATCTTTTGAGTGAGTCATTTGTTTTCTTCTTTGTTTTTTGAATAGTTTATATAGTCTGGAAGTTAATGCTCTGTCAGATGTATCAGCAGTGGAGGGTTCCTCCCACTCTGTGGGTTTTCTCTTCACTTCCCTGACTGTTTCTTTTGCTGTACAGAAACTTTTGAGGTTAATAAGGTACCACTTGTCAATTGTTGACCTTATTTCCTGAGCAACTGCTGTCTGGTTTAGAAAGTCTTTTCCTTCACCTATGTTTTGTAAGTTGCAGCCAACTTTTTCTTCTATCACCTTCAGAGTTCTGGGTTTTACATTGAGATCTTTGATCCATTTGGAGTTGATTTTTGTACAGGGTGAGAGGTAGGGGTTTAATTTTATTTTTCTACAAGTGGTGATCCAATTTTGCCAACACCATTTGCTGAAAATACTGTCTTTCCTCCATT
The DNA here is from genome assembly GCA_009823505.1 of Rhizomys pruinosus. Lineage (NCBI taxonomy): Eukaryota > Metazoa > Chordata > Mammalia > Rodentia > Spalacidae > Rhizomys > Rhizomys pruinosus. The sequence goes on from VZQC01013734.1 coordinate 228,174, forward strand.
GAGTCTTTTTGGCCCCCTTGTCAAATATGAGGTGGCTGAAACTGTATGTGCTCAAGTATGGATCTTCAGTTTTGTTCCCTTGGTCTGCAAGTCTGTTTTTGTGCCAGTACCAGGCTGTTTTATGACTATAGCCTTGTAGTATAGTTTGATGTCTGGTATAGAAATCCCCCCCTGTATTGCTCTTTTCACTCAGGGTTGCTTTGGCTATTTGAGGTCTTTTGTTGTTCCATATGAATTTAAGAATTTTTTTCCAAGCCTGTGAAGAATGACCTTGGGATTTTAATTGGGATTGCATTGAATCTGTATATTAATTTGGGTAGAATGGACATTTTTACTATATTAATTTTTCCAATCCATGAACATGGGAGGTCTTTCCATCTTCTCATGTCTTCTTCAATCTCCTTCTTCAGGAGCTTATAATTTTTGTTGTAGAGATCTTTGGTGGTTTTGGTTAGGTTTATTCCTAGGTATATTATTGTTTTTGAGGCTATTGTAGGTGGGAAGGACTCCTTATATTCCTTCTTCAGTTGGTTGTTGGTGGTGTAAAGAAAGACTACTGATTTTTCTAGGTTAACTTTGTATCCCGCCACTTTACTGAAACTTTTAATTGTTTCGAGGAGTTTTCTTGGAGTTTTTAGCCTCTCTTAGGTAAACTATCACATCGTCTGCAAAAAGGGATAGTTTTACTTCCTCTTTTCCAATTAGTCTTCATTTAATTTCCTTTTCTTGCCTTATTGCCCTAGCCAGTGTTTCAAGCACTATATTGAAGAGGAGTGATGACAAGGGGTAGTCTTGACAGGTTCCTACCTTTATGGGGAATCCTCTACCTTTTCTCCATTTAGGATGATGTTGGTTGTGGGTTTTTTATATATGGCTTTGATTATGTTGAGGAATGATCCTTCCAGTCCAATTCCCTCTAATACTTTAATAATGAAGGGATGCTGGATTTTGTCAAAGGCCTTTTCTGCATCAATTGAGATGATCGTGTGATATTTGTCCTTCAGTCCATTTATGTGTTTTATGATATTTACTGATTTTTGTATGTTGAACCATCCCTGAATCTCTGGTATGAATCCAACTTGATCATGGTGAATTATCTTTTTGATGTGGGTCTGTATACAGTTTGCAAGTATTTTGTTGAGAATTTTTGCACCTGAGTTCATTAATGAGATGGGTCTGTAGTTCTCTTTTTTGGTTACATTCTTGCCTTGTTTTAGTATTAGAGTGATGCTGGCTTCATAGAAGGAATTTGGGAGATTTCCCTCTGCTTGTATCCTTCTGAACAGTTTTAGTAATAAAACTGTTGTTTTATTACAAAACTGGTTGTAAGTCCTCTTTAAATGTTTTGTAGAATTCTGCTGTGAAACCATCTGGACCTGGGCTTTTTTTAGTTGGGAGATCTCTTATTACATTTTCAATTTCTTCATGTATTATGGGTCTGTTTAAGCTGTCAATCTCCTCTTGGTTTAGCTTTGGTGATTCCCCAGATTGCAGATATTCATCCATTTCTCTTAGGTTTTCAAATTTAGTAGAGTATAGGTTTTTTTAAGTATTCCTGTATGATTGTCTGGACCTTTTTACCGTCTGTTGTGATATTTCCCCTTTCATCATGAATTCTATTGATTTGGAGTTGCTCTTTCTTTCTGATGGTTAATTGGGCTAGGGTTCTGCCTATCTTGTTTATTCTCTTAAAGAACTAACTTTTGGACTCGTTGATTTTTTTTGTATTTTCTTTGTTTCTATTTCATTTATTTCTGCTCTGATTTTTGTTATCTCTTCCTGTCTGTTGTGTTTAGGGTTTATTTCTTGTTGTCTTTCCAGTGATTTATCTGCAGTGTTAGCTCATTTATCTGTGCTCTTTCTGTTTTTATAATATAGGCACCCAGGGCTATAAACTTCCCTCTTAGGACTGCTTTTAAACTGTCCCATAAGTTTTGTCGTGTTGTACTGTCATTGTCATTTAATTCCAAGAATGCTTTTATTTCCTTCTTTATTTCCTTCTTGACCCATTCGTTATTCAGGAGTATGTTGTTTAGTCTCCATGTATTCATGTAGGTAGCTGGGTTTATCCTAGTGTTGATGTAGGTAGCTGGGCTTATCCTAGTGTTGATATTGAGCTTTATTGCACTATGGTCTGATAGAATGCATGAAATTATTTCGTTTTTTTGCATTTGTTGAGGGTTTTTTTCTGTGTCCAAGTATGTGGTCAATTTTGGAGAACGTTCTGTGCAGTGCTGATTAGAAAGTATATTCTCTGGTGCTTGGGTGGAATATTCTGAAGATATCTGTGAGGTCCATTTCCTTTATTGTCTTGTTCAGTTCAAATATCTCTGTTTATTCTTTGTCCACTTGATCTGTCCAAAGGACTCGGTGGGGTATTGAAGTCCCCTACTATGAGTGTGCTGGGGTTAATCTGTGCCTTAAGGTCCTGTAGATTTGTATTTACAAAGGTTGGTCCACCAGAGTTTGGTGCATATATATTCATGATTGTGAAGTCTTCATGGTTAATTTTCCCTTTGATAAGGATATAACGGCCCCCTTTGTCTCTTCTAATTGCTTCTACTTTGAAGTCTGTTTTGTCTGATATTAAGAGAGAAACTCGTTTTCTTTTTAAGTACCATTTTCTCGGAATATTTTTTCCCATCCTTTCACTTTAAGTTGATGCCTATCCTTAAGGGTGAGATGGATTTCTTGTAGACAGCATATCGATGGATTTTGTTTCCTAATCCTTTCTCCCAGTCTATGCCTTTTGATTGGAGAGTTTAGCCCATTGATATTTAAGGTTATGATTGAGAGGTGTGTGTTGCTTCCTTTCGTCTTATACGTTTGCATTTTTTGTGTAGGTTTCTACTTCTGCATTTCTGTTTTTATTAAATTTTTCTTTCAAGGTGCCTGGAGGTGGTTGCTCCTCTCCTCTGTCCTTTGAATTGCTTCGAGTATTCTCTGAAGGGTTGGTTTTCCAGACATGTATTCTTTCATCTTGTTTATGTCATGGAAGATTTTTCTCTTTCATTCAACTAGAATCAACATTTTTGCTGGGTATATTAACCTGGATTGGCTTTTATAGTCGTTTAGCACTGGGAATGCTTTGGTCCACGTTCTTCTTGCTTTCATGGTTTGTGCTGAAAAGTCAGCTGTAATTCTGATTGACTTTCCCTTATATATAACTTGGTTTTCTCTTGTGGCTTTCAGAATTTTGTCTTTGTTTTGGATATCTAGCATTTTAACTATGATATGGTGGGGGGTGTTCTTTTCTGGTCTAGTCTATTTGGTGTTCCACTTGCTTCTTGTATTTGCATGGGTTTGTCTTTTTTTAATTTGGGGAAATTTTCCTCTATTATTTTGTTGACAACCTGATCAATGCCATTCTCTTGGGATTCTTCTCCTTCCTCTATCCCTATGATGTGGAGGTTTGATTTTTCCATAGTGTCCCACATTTCCTGGTTGTTCCACTCTTGTGTATTTTTAAATTTTTCATAGTCTTCACGAGCTTTTTAGTTGTTCTGTGTTGTCTTCTAGGTCTGCTATTCTTTTCTCTGTTTCCTCCATTCTGCTTCTGAGGCTTTTTCCCATTCTTTCCTCTTGATTGGATGATTGTTCATTTTCCTTTTTCATTTCTTCCTGTGTTTTCTTTAATATTTCCATTTCCTTTTGGAGCTTCTCAAACTTTTCTTTCAGCTCATTGATTTCCTTTTTCATTTCAGCATGGGATATTTTCAGTGTTTCCACTTCCTTCCAGAGTTTCTCATTTTGTCCCTCTAGCTCTTTCTGGACTCTGTGATTTTTCTCCTTTGAGTTCTTTTTTTTTTTTTTTTTTTTTTTTTGGTCTTTTCGAGACAGGGGTTTCCCTGTAGCCCCAGCTGTCCTGGAATTCACTCTGTAGACCAGGCTGGCCTTGAACTCACAAAGATCCACCTGCCTCTGCCTCCCAAGTGCTAAGATTAAAGGTGTGCACCTCCACCCCGGTCTCCTTTTAGTTCTTTCCAAAGTTTGTTCTTGTCTTCCTCTAGGTCCTTTCTGAGTTTTTCATTCTCTCCCCTTAGTTTTATGATTTCTTTGAATACATCTGTGATTGTTATTTTGGGATCCGTGTCCTGGGTTACTTCTAGGGAGATCCCATTGTAGGAGTCCTCCACTGGCTCCATACAGTTTGGTGTGGAGTTATTCTGTGCTTTTCTCATATTGTTCTTTTCTTGTGCTTTCAGTATGTGGTTAGCCTTCTGCCTGTATTCTGATAGGAATCTTGAATGCCTCTTCACCTTGTTGAAGGATTGCTTTCCTTGATTCCTTCAGGTGTCTTTGTTGTTTTCTCCTTATGAATGGAGTGTTGACTTGTCTAGGTTTTAGGCTTTCAATTTTGGTTATATATTGGAAGGTATAGTTCTCTTTTCCTTTTCTGTTCTGCAAGAGCTGAGTGGGTAACAACCCAGGTGACACCTTCTGAACACTGTATTCCCTCTGCTGCCAGCCACTCTCTCCTGAGTTCCAGTTGGGGGGGTTCCAGTTGGTGTGAGGGGGGTGGCTTGCTTGCTTAGTGCCAGTCCATGCAAACTCCAGCCTTAGCTGCTGGAGAGGCATCACATAGACTGCCCCAACTGCCTGTGCACCTCTTTGTGTTCGAACCTCAGCTCCTAGCTCCCAGAGCCGTCTGGGCCAACTCCCCCTGTTCACTGGACCATAAAATGTTTTTAGAACACAGTTATATCCAAAGAAAAGAAAAAAAATGTGTTGAGGAAGAACTCAGTGAAGAAAAGGCCTTGACTCTTCTGCATGAAGTTGACACAGAGCAAGAAACAGACACTACTTCCCAGGAAGTCCCTTCTCTGTTCTAGACACCACACCTAATTAATGTCTCCATTACTTTCTCACTCCTTGTTCTCAGTGTTACTATATTCAAAAATGTTCAGAAGCAGCCTGTTTTTATTCTCAGAAGTTTATTCTAAATTGCACACTGGGTTTGGTCGTGAGAATGAAAGAGACAAGATTCTAAGAATGTCACAGGCCAGAACCCTTGGGTACCATTCATCATCACAGCCTCCTTGTCACTGTGCAAGTCTTGTAATTAGGATCAGAAAGTTTCTGACTAAGTAAACAACAGGGCACAAGGGAGAAAGCAGTATAGGCCCCAAAGATGGAGACATACAGGAGAAGCCTTTTTCCCTGATGAAGCCAAATTATTTATGGTGACACCCTGACAGCAATGAGATGTTCTGTGAGCACCGAGACTCCAGGATGATAAACAGGGCAAGAATGGTGCTGTGAGGATACCCATCCCGGACCAGCTGCATTGACTGCACAGGTGAGTGCTGGATGTTTCCGTGGACTGGGGGTATATTTGTCTTTGGAAGTGAATTTTGAGGCAGTAGGGGTCAAGACAGGTGATGGTGGAGAAGAGTCAGCATTCTGCCATTGTGGCAGAGGAAAGGGTCAGGACCCAGGGAGAAGACAGTTCATCAATTCCCTCTTGCCATCCAGAAGTTTGTTTCTGTGTACATGGGGGAGCTGTACCAGCAGAGAGTGTGGTGCACTGTGCCAGGGCTGCTAATTACACAGCCCAGAGAGGAACAGGAGATGGGATGAAAATGTTTCATCCTGGGTGTGGAGAAGCTTTTACTCTCTGCAGTCTCCACAAGTTGTGTTTTCCTTCTGCAAAGTAAAAGGCTTTATTTAAACTGCTCCTCAAACCTGCTGCTCTTTACCTTCTCATAATGGTGCACTTTACTCTTTTTATCATAATTTTATAGTTTTGAATTTTCCATTTCCTAGACTGAACATGACACAGTGCATGACTACAGATAACTGCAGGGGGAACTGACAGAGGACACAAAAACATGAGCAATGGATATCACAGCATGTTTAACACTTTCTGGTGCTGCCTTAAGTACTCCACATGTCGGCTCACTGAGTTCTCACACTGGGCCTGCATGGAGCAAAGCTCATCCCTACACTATTGGCTCTAAGAGAGTCTGATAAAGACTCAAAATCAAGCACAGAGGAGTTAGGCAAGGCAGGGTGTGAAGGGCAGAAGAGCCCACTGCAAAGCTTGTCCTTTTCTTTTTTTTTTAAAGCTTGCCCTTTTCAATAGTGAACTTTAGCCTTCTCTAGTTTAGTGCTCTCTCAGAAACTATCATGCTGACTGCACATCATATTTCCTACTGAAAACGCTGACTTGACTAGATTCACATACATGATTATACTTTCTTTTTTTTTTTTTTTTTTTTTTTTCTTCTTTTTTTTTTTTTTTTTTTTTTTTTTTGGTCTTTTAGAGACAGGGTCCCATGTATCCCCAGCTGTCCTGGAACTCACTCTGTAGACCAGGCTGGCCGTGAACTAACAAAGATCCTCCTCCCTCTGCCTCTCGAGTAATAGGATTTAAAAGTGTGTGCCACCATGCCCGGCGATTATACTTTCTTATTACATGCTAGAGGTGAGAATCTTGAGAAAGCTTACTGAGTATGTATATTAATGTCTCTTCCCAGTCATGCTGAACTAGACTTATGTACTTGTATCTTTTCCAGCCTAAGTGAGCCACTGTTTAGGCAAGCAAAGGCAATATGATTACTAGAAATTTTGTTATTGGTATCTTAGACAGCCTACCAATAGATATGAGAAGTGTACCAAAGTCTAAGTCAATCAATGCACAGGAATCGTAACTGAAAATTTAACAGGTATTAGTTGTCTTTTAAAGGAAAGACCATCTACTTGACTAAATTTGTAGAGGATAAGAATCCCATCTCCTCAACCATGTCAGAAGATATTAAATATATGTAGATTGTGTCTGCAAAACGGACTGACCTCTCCAGGCGATTGGGCTTTAGCAACCATGAGGAAAGATACAACTTATCCAAATTAGCTTATCAGTTCGCCTCTGTGGTTAATGAGCACTTTAAAACAATGGCCCCATCTAACAACTTATTCATAAGCCTTTTGAGCAGGCACTATACTAAATTGCATAGATACTACATAGAAAATAGGCATTTCAAAGACACCATAGCTCCACAGGCAGGGCAGATACCCAGGTACAGCTGGGGTTGTCTGGCACAGGGACGGCTGAGAGGGTTCAGACTCTGAGCCCTCTTTCTGGGTCCCCGTCTCGAGGGACCACGCTTTCCTGCAGAGTGAACAGAGGGTCGTGTTTACTTCTGCTCTGGTCCGGCAGTGGACTTGTGGGAGGGCTCCTGAGTCAGAGGCAAGAAGCCATAACTAGCCAGGCACGCAGATACACAGGTACAGCTGGGGTTGGTCTGGTACAGGGAGGCTGGGAGAGGGTCTCGAATCTGAGCCCTCTTTCCGGGGTCCCCATCTCGGAGGTACCAGGCCGCGGGCGAGGTCAGGCGTGCAACCCCCCACCCCCCACCCCCACCCCCGCCAATGGGAATTGCAGAGAATCCAAGTGGACTTCCTTTGGGAACCTTCAGAACAGAAAGAGAAGACTGACTTAGGCCTCCAACACCATATATAAAACAAAATTGAAAATCTGAAACCTAGATAAGTCAATACTCCATAAAAAAAAAAAAAGAAGAGGAGGGAAAGGGAAAAAAAAAGCATCAGAAGAGGCAAGCAAAGCCACTGCTAATATAAAAAAAGTCATTCTGTGATTTGACACAAAAAGGAAACCACTGCCAGGGACAGCAAGGGACAGCATGGGAAAGCACAGGATATTCCACAGGCCGTACCCACGGAGGAGATAGCTCAAATGGGCATCCCCTTGAGGAGACCCAAGGAACAAGAGCTTAGAGGGTAATTTGCTCAGACCTATGCAGAGAAATATTAATAGAAAATAAAGAAAAGTTTTGTACTAACTTAGGAGAGATTCACCATAGAGGTACACTTCAATTGGACAGTTAGGAGTAAATGCATAAGGCTAAGGAACAAAATGATATGAAACTCCAAACCTAGGACTACAATGAACATGGCGAGAAAAAATTAAACAAGAATTCAGGAGAACTAAAGAAGGATGATGGACCATGAACACTCAATAAAGACATGAACGGGTCATAAAGAGAATTCGGAAAGACACTAAGGAACAGTGACAAACTCCAGAAAGACTAGAGGGAGAAAAAAAACAAACTCAAAAGGAAGTAGAAACACTGAGAAAAAAGCAACCAAAAATAAAGGACGAAGAGATTGAGAACACAAAGAAGAGATTGAGAAGCTCAAAAAGAAATGGAATACTAAAGAAAACACCAGGATGAAACAAAAAAGGAAATTAGAACACTCAGTCAATCAAGAAGAAAGGGAAGAAAAAGCCTCAGAAGTAGAATTGGAGGAAGCAGAACAAAGAATATCAGATCTGGAAGATAACACAGAGTTAATTAAAAAGCTCAAATCAAGATTATTGAAAAATTTAAAAATACACAAAAGTGGAACAACCAGGAAATAGGGACACTATGAAAAGATCAAACCTCCACATCATAGGAATAGAGAAAAGGAGAAGAAGCTCAAGAGAATAGTATTGATCAGATCTTCAACAGAATAAAGATGAAAACTTCACCAAAATAAAAATAGACAAACCCATACAAATACAAGAGCACATAGGACCCCAAATAGACAATATCAGAAAAAGAAACACCCCGTGCCATATCATATTAAAAATCTAGATGCCCAAAAAAAGACAAAATTTCTGAGGGCTACAAAAGAAAAACAAGTCACATACAAAGGACCCATCAGAATTTACAACTTGACTTCTCACTCAAACATTGAAAGCAAGCAAGAACACTGGATCAAAGCATTTCCCAGTGTTAAGGGACTGATGCATGCCAACCCAGAATACTTTACCCAGCAAAAATGTCAACTAATAATTGAAAGGAGAGAGAAAAATCTTCCATGACTTAAACAAATGATGGAATACATGTCTTGAAACGCCACTCCTTCCATAAAATACCTTGAAGCAATTTTCAAGGGCAGAAGAGAGGAGCACACAATCCTCAAACACCTAAGGAAAAGAAACTCAATAAAAACATAACCATTAGGAGCAAAATCAGAGGCTAGAAGTCCAAATGGATAATAAAAGTTGGAAAGGAAGCAACATCCATCTTTCAATTATAACCTTAAATATTAATGGCTAAACTCCCAAGCAAAAGGCTGTACACTGGGAGAATGATTTAGGAAACAAAAACCATTCTATATGCTTGTCTAACAAAGAAATCATCTCAATTTCAAGGAAAAGCACCAACTTAAGGTTGAAGGGATGGAAGAAAGTATTCCAAGCAAATGGTCCAAAAAGAAAGGGGTGTACTATCCTAATATCAGACAAAATAATTTCAAAGCATAAGAAAAAAAGAGACAAAGAGGCATTACATCTTATTAAAGGAATAATTGACGATGAAGACTCACAATATTGGAAATATTGCACCAACACTGTTGCACCAAACTTTATAAAGACAAATTCTCCAGGATCTCAGGCACAAGATTACCCCAGTACACACTAAAAGTAGGGGACGTTTCAATACCCCTTTAAGTCCCACTAGATCAGATCAAAGGCGAAGATAAACAGAGAGACATCTGGAACTAAATGATACAAATACACCAAATGGGCCTCAAGAATCTATCGAATATTCTCACCAAACACCAAGAATACACCTTCTTACTCAGCACCTCATGGAACATTCCTCAAAATTGACCATATACTGGACACGGAAGAAAAAAACTCAACAAATATAAAAAGAACTGAAATATCTCATGCATTCTATCAGACCACAGTGCAATAAAATTCATTATCAACACCAGGATAACACCTACAACCCCATAGAACACATGGAGACTAAAACAACACTCTCCTGAATAAGAATTGGGTCAAGGAATAATAAAGGAAAGCAAATAAAAAACATTCCTGGAACTGAAAGAATGACAAGTAAAACAACACAGCAAAATCTATGGATCACTTTAAAAAGCAGTCCTAAAGGGAAGTTTTTGTTTTAAAGTTGCTAACAATTTTAAAAAAAAAAAAACAGAAAGAGCACAAGTGAAGATCTAACACTGCAGCTAAAATACTGAGAGGCAACAAAAATGAACCCTAACGGAGCAGACAAGAAGAAATAACAAAAATAGAAGCATTATCATAATGAATGAAGAAAGAAAAAACTATACAAAACAAATCAATGGATCAAAGTTGGGCTTCGTTTGAGAGAATAAACAAGATAGACAGACCTCTAGCTCAGAGTTAACCAAAAGAAAGAGGAAACAACTCCAAATCAAATAGAATTACTGATGAAGGGCAAATATCACAACAGACAATGAAAAGATCCAGACCAACATAATGGAATACTCAAAAACTCTATAATCTACCAAGATTTGAAAACCTAGAAGAAATAGAGAAATATCTGAAATCCCGCGGGATCACCAAGCTCAACCATGAGGAGATCCGACAGCCTAAATAACCATAATCAGGAAGAAATTGAAGGTTACATAATAGCCTTCTCCAACAAAAATGCCCAGCGCCCAGAGGGTTTTCGATGGCAGAATTTCTATAAATATTTCAAAAACACTTACAACCATTACTACTCAATTGATTGAAGGATAACAAATGAGGGAGTTTCTCCCAGATTCCTCTATGAAGCCAGTTCATTGAACTAATACCAAAACCAGAAAAACAACAAAACGAGAATATAGACCCACTCCCTCAATTGAACACAGATTCCAATAAATTCTAAACAGAATACTGGCAATCAGCATACAAACACATTCAAGAAGATCATCCATCACAACTCAACTGGTCATACAGAGATGCAGGAGATGGTTCAACATACAAAATTCATATAATAAGCACAAACGCTTAAATGTACTGAAGGACAAAAATCACACCCATCCTCTCAATTGATATGAAAGCCTTTGACAAAAATCCAGCACCCTCTCATGTTTAAAGTCCTAGAAGGAATTTGGACTGGAGGGTTATATCCTCAATGTAATCAAAGCCATATACAGAGAAACCAAGCTAATATCATCCTAAAAAGGGGAAACGACAAAGCGTTCCCTTAAAGGTAGGACTCGGCTAAGTAGTACTGACAGCCTGTCCACCACCTCCTCGTTTATAATATTAGTTGCTTGAAAACTTGCTAGGGCAATTAAGCAAGAAAAGGAAATTAGAGGAGTTCTAGTTGGGAAAAAGAGGAAGTAAAACTATCCCTTTTATGCATGATTATGATAACTGAATTCTACCTAAGGATGCTAAGAACCACCAGAAAACTCTAGAATGAATAAGCTTCGTAAAGTGGAGCATACAAATAATCAGAAAAAACAGTAGCATTTTCATTACACACAAAAACAAGCAACTGAAAGAAAGACTAAGGAACATTCCCAACTCACCAATAGCCTCAAAAACAATTAAAATACCTAGGAACAAACCTAACCAAAGACGATCCAAGGTTCCTCTACAACAAAAACTTAAACCCCTGAAAAAGGGAAATAGAGCCATCGAAGATGGACAAACCTCCATGCTCATGGATTGGAAAATAAAATAGTAAAAATGCCCATCCTACCAAAACAGTGTACAGATTTCAATGCAATCCCAATCAAAAATCCCCAAGAGTTTCTTCACAAGGCTTGAAATAAAAATTCTCACTTCATTTGGAAAACAAAAGACCCGGCATAGCCAAAGCAACACTCCGAGAAAAAAAAGCAATACAGGGGGGATCGCTATAGCAAATAAATATACTCCGGCTATAGTCATAAAAAAGCCTGGTGCTGGCACAAAAACAGACCAGCTAAGGCCAATGAGAATAAGACGAAGATCAAACAACCTGAGCTCATTTAACCAATTCTTTCAGCCACTTATATTTGACAAGGGGCCAAGAAGACACAGTGGATGGAAAGACAGCATCTTTCAGTAAAGTGGTGTGGAAAACTGGGATCACACACTTGCAGAAAAAACATCAAACCCCTACGCTCTCATCCTGCAAAAAAGTCAACTCCAGATGGATTCAAAAACCTCAACTTGAAACACCCAAACTCTAAGGAGATAATATAAAAAGAAATTGGCAGCAGACTAAAGACTACACGTAGGAAAGATTTTCCTAAATCAAACAGCAGCTACACAAGACAATAATGAATCGTACAATGACAAAATGGGACCTCATTAAACTCAAAAGTTTCTGTTTTTTAACATAAAAAAGAAACAAATTTAAAGGAAGTGCAAGAAGAAAACCCACTAGAGTGGGAGGGGGCGTGGTAGAATGCATAGGGCTGACGAATTGGGTGAAGGTGTGAAACACTACAAGAACATGTAGGGTCTGACCCTCATTGATTAACCTGAATTGAACATACAACCCCTCACTCTCCCTCTGGATGAAGTGGGGCTGTGGGGTTTTGGGCACAACAGCCTGACAAAGTAGGTTTTACAGAAGGATGATTTGTACTCAGGATATACATCATTATTGCCAAAAAATGGGAAAAAACTGAGAGAGACTATGCAGGACAGTCATGCCAGAATGCATGATCTCTGAGTTGGGGCGGGTGGGGGGGAAGGGAAAGGGAAATATAATGCATGTAACTGAATTGGAAAATTGATGTATGAACCATGCACAAAGCATCTCAATAAAAAAAACATGTTTTAAAAACAAAAAACAATTAGCCAAAAAGCTGGAACCAGCCCCAGGTGCCCCTCAACTGACGAGTGGATAGAGAAATGTGGTCATGTTATACAATGGAGTTCTATGCTGCGGTAAAAAGAGGACAACATCATGAACTTTGACAAGTAAAGGATGGAGCTAGAAACAATTGATGTTAAGATGAAGTGACACCAGTCCAGAAAAAAAACGATCAAATGGTGTCCGTCATATGTGGATACTAGTGCAACAGCACCAGTATAAATATTCTCATGGAGAGGGTCGCTTAGTAAAAATGAACAACAACAGAAAAACTACATCAGAAACTGACCAAAATGGTGAATTGGGAAGGGACGGAGGGGCAGGAGAGGGACAAAGGGTTATATTTCCGATTAATGCATATTTATTGACATGAGCCCTTCAATAAGTTTCCAGGTTTGCCCAGACACTGTATACAGGTTTTATGGTTGGCTTTAGGACTCAGTAAAAGTAAATTTGTATATATTAAACAACATTGACTTACAGGCTCTGATAAAAATGTAATGCATCTGAGTTAATTGGAGCTATAAATTGCTGTTTCCCACGTTTGTTCTACATAAAATCTGTATAACAATAAACTTTGGGATTGCACATACAAATGTTCTCTATAATTTTTTCTGTTTTACAGTATCACCTTTTCGTAGCCATTCTCTTTCACCCATAAAATGGACTTAAACAAAAAAAAAATTAAGTTTTGCTTCCACAAGTTAATCCAGTACAGTCACCCAAAACGCCATGGGTGAATTTGTGAAATCTGTGCCTTGATTTCCACCCTATAGGTATTTATATTACAACTGCCTCCTGGAGACTCATGGCGTTCAAAAAACAAACCTCCCCCCAAAAAAAAGAAAAAAAAATGGGGGGGGCATAAAAGTAAAATGAAACCTTCTTGCAAAAAACCTTGCAATTCAAAATCTTAAAACTAACACTACTACGGGAAAAGATTTGTTATGTTCCAACAGGTCAGAATGTCACAAACTTAATGGCTGAGAAAGAAAAAGATACAGCCTTTGCATCGAGTTTATGATGTACCAGAAAGTTTGCCGGACAGAAAGGTTGCCACCGAAACATTGAAAGGAAGAAAAAAGCCTCAGATTGCTACCAACATCAAACCCCTCCGTGGACCCTACTTGTAAAAACTATGTTTTATGAGTCCTAACGAAACTTTTCTAGGAGCCGCAAAGGTTTTTAATACAAGATTGATGATGAGTCGTTTCTCCAGCTGTAGAATTGGAGCCCAGCTATTAGAGAGGTAGTCTCTTGTAAAAATCCGTGTAAAATTGCCTTCTTTAATGACTAATGGACATAGAAACTGTTAAAAGGATTATTCTCTTTTCAAAACCAAATATAATCTAAGTCTCCTTAAGCTATGCACTTTTAAGCACATATATTAAACAGGAGCTCTGACATTCAACAATGGATTATTTCTACCAAGGAGATGTTGGCCAGGGGATTCCAAGCCCCCCACAGAAAGGTAAAGGCTCCCTTGCCTCCAAAACTGGGATATCTGCAGGAAGAGAGGCGATAAGGCCCTTCGCCTGTTTTGAAGACCCGATAAAACATTTGGGAAAAGATTGTATGGAGACACGCACTTGCCCAAGCATACGGATAGGCCTCCTGGAATGCAGAGAGTGATACCAAAGGCACCTAAACCAATAAAGCAAATATGGGTTTCCTTGAGTCAAGCAAAACCCCTCCATCAGCACCAGGCTACACCTCATCTGCCTGGAAATACTTGCAGCAGTGGCAGCCATATTCTGTATATCCCAAATCTTAATTGGCTATCTGGTTCCCTCCTTGGAGGAATAACCCACGGCTGATTGCCACAAGCTTAATCCTCTAATGGTTAGAAGATTTTATAAGCCACACGATTGACCCTGTCATACTTAAACAGAAGAAAATGTAATTCATGGATTTAATATACCATCCAACATCTGTGCTATACCAATTAACCTACCATAACAAACTAGTAATGATTAAATACCTATATATCCAATTGCGAGTGCTCCATTAGTAGGACCGAAAGGTTATAATATTTAGTACTGTTTAAATACCTATTATATCTAATTGCATGTGCTTCCATTAGTAGTATTGAAAGGTAATTCCTGGACAGCTGGGCAGGCCTATGAAATTAAAACAGCCAGAACTGACTTAGAGACCAAGACATCAGCTCTTCATCACGACGCATTGTTGTGCCCCTTTTCTCAGACCTAAGGGAACAATCTGCGGTTTAGAGGAGGGCGCCTGGTAGAATGTAAGGGGCTGCGATTGGGGGATAAAGGTGAAACTACAACAATATTAGACTGGACACTCATTTTGATCAACTTGATTCTTGAACATACAAGCCCCCCCCCCCGCTGGATGGATGGGACCCATGAGCTGTATGGTTTGGGCACAACAGCCTACACATTGGTTTGGACATGAAGGATGCTTTGATTGGCTAGATAATTTATCACTTTTTTTTTAAAAAAATTGAAAACAAAACAACAACAAAAAAAACCAGGAAAGATGCAGAAAAGTTATGCAGAATGCATGATCTGGGCCAGGGATAGGGGTTGGGGCAGGGTGAAGGGAAGGGTATATACGCCTGAACTGAATGTGAAAATGATGTATGAAATACACCAAAGCATCAATAAAAAAAAAAAGATCTCCAAAAAAATCAGGAAACCCTGAGATTTGTGCTTAGATTGTAACCATCATCACCTATAGAATTGTGAGAACAGACAACCATATAAAAGCAAAGAAATAAATAGGCATCTTCTAGGAAGGAGATTTACTTGCTTGAGAGCATTGGATTCACCCAAATAAACACAGGTAGAAATTTGTTTCTCTTGCATTTCTAGTTTTGTGCATGAAGTCAGATGTTTGGAATAACATTTTCCAGATAATCTTTTCTCTTATTGTACCTGGCATTATGGGGAACATCCTAATATTTGTGAGACACATGTATACCTTTGTCATGTGAACTGAGAAGAAGCAAATAGACCTTATCCTAAGTCACTTGGTATTTTCAAATATGATCATTATTTGTAACACAAGTATCAGATATATAGACACAGGATTTTACTTCAGAAATTTCTTAAGTGCTGCTGTTTGTAAAACTGTGATTTATCTGGCAAGAATTTTCTGGGGACTCCTCAGCATGGTCCATGCTGTCACCATCAGTCCCAGGACAACCCTGTGGACAAAGCTCAAACCACAGACTGCATGGCAAGTTCTTTTCTATCCCCTCCTCTTTTGCATTCTTAATTGTCTGATAAGTTCCAACTTGTTGCACTACATCACAGAAGGCAGAACTATGAACAGATCTGGAGTTGGAATGCAGACTGGGAATTGCTATATGCTGCCCTCCAGGCACACAGTTAATTGGCTTTTCCTCTCTCTCATGGCTCTTTGTGATGTTATCTTTCAGACTCTTATGGGCTGGAGCAGTGTCTGCATGGCTCTCCTCCTGTATAAACATCACAAGTGTGTCCTCTATCTTTATAGTTCCAGGTTGTCAAACAATTCCAGCCCTGAAATCAGAGCTACACAGAGTACTCTCATTCTCATGACCTGCTTTCTAAATTCTTTTATTGAATAGATTTCATTATCTCCTTCTACATGGGTTCCATGTTGACACATGATTGCATTATGCAAAACATTAAAGCACTTCTAGATGTTGGTTATGTTAATTTCAGCCCCTTTGTCCTGATCAGCAGAGATTTCCATGTCACTAACTCCTTGTGTGCTCACTGAGACATGCAGATACTGCATTCTCTATTTCTCCATGAACTAAAGATATGCACCTTGTGAGCTGTTTGGCCTAGTGAACTTTAGGGATGAAAAACATAGACATAGTTCTTATTTGTATAAGTGGCCTGGGTATGAATATGTAGACCAGGCTGCTCTTGAGGTGACAATCCACCTGCCCTCAAGCATTCCAATATGCTGGGGTTACAGGTGTGCCCTAATTCACAAACATTTACCTTAATGTTCAACATCGTAATTCCTTTGCCTTTTAAAGAAATATGATACAACTCAGTCTAAGACAGATAAAGGAGTTACAGGAAGTTGCGGAAAACAGAATTCTTTTTTTCTTTTTTGGTGTCTTTTTTGAGACACAGGATTTCTTCTTTAGTCCCAGCTGGCCTGGAGCTTGCTATGGTAGACCAGGCTTTGGCCTTGAACTCACAGAAGATCTGCCTGCCTCTGGCTCCTGAGTGCTAAGATTAAAGAGGTTGTGGTTGACAGCCATATCTGGCAGAAAACAGATTCTTGTCTTCTGATTCCATCATCCCTATCACATGGCCTTGCTTCTCTTTACATTAAGGAACAATGCTGAAGGTGACACTTTGTGGGGCTGCGACCGCTGATATTGGGACAGGCTGAAGAGGGACACACATGAGGGTGCTGATGGCCCTGAGGCCAAACATGTAGCTGCAGGACTGATGGTCCCAAGGCCAATACACAGTAACAGAGCTGCTGGCTCCCATGACCAATGAGCTGAAGAGCCAGCTATGAAGCCCATAGCCCCACAATGAAGCCAGGGACAGGTCAGGTGGCACAAATCTGTGAAATCTGTTTATTTCCATACAACCAGTAGCTTAAATATGTCTGGTGTGGTGTAGCTTTTACATTGCATCAAATAATCTCCCAGTGGTCAATCTTAGATCTCCACATCATCATGCATCATTCCAGCTCAGGCGAACATATTCAAGAAAAGGGGTGTTATTTAGTCACTTTTCTGTTTATGCCGTACGATATAAACCACCATGACCAAGGGAATTTATAAAGGGAAGAGTTCTATTTAAGCTTACGATTGATGGTTTCAAGGAATCAAAGTCCATTGTGGCAGGAAGCATGGTGCGCCAGCGGCTGGGGCAGCAAGCCAAGTGTCACACCTCAAAATGAGCACAGGAAGCAGAGAGGACGAGAACGGGAGACCGCAAGCCTTTGTTAAACTCACTAAGCCTTCCCCCAATGATGTACTTCCTCCAGCATGGCCATACCTTCTTAAGAATCCTTCAAGGACAGTGCCACCAACTGGAAACAAAAATCTCTGAATACTTTAAAGCCTATGGGGGACACTCATTCAAACCACACAAGGGGCATCGCTGACAAGCAAGCTGACTCAACGACTTTCTGAGCCCATGTTAGCAGAAAACAGGGTATCTTCATCCCGTGTGTCCTGCATCTTTTGCCTCTGCCTAGGTCGTTGCTAAGCAGTATGGGTTAGGCCTTGCAATATGCTCAAGATTACTTTGAGTCCAGGATTGCTCTCCCACATATCTCCCTTCTGTTTTTGCCTCCACAAGATCAGAGAGTGTGATAGTATGGTAGTCAGTTTGCCTTTGTCTGGTCCAAATGGCCATAACTATTTTGCAAAAGCAATAAGCAATGTTCATGTGAACCCAATTAGCAAGATTCTGTGTCCCATTCTTTGCAATTCAGGGTCCCAAAAATTCCAGTTTGGAGAGATTTTTGCTACACAAACATGTTGATCAAATTAAAAGTATCAGCCAGTTTTTGCTGCAGGTCATTTTCCTACTGAAGTTTGTAGGGTGTTTATAATTGATACTTGTGGGAGGGATTTCTTCTTTGAAACGAGCTCATGACCTGGAGCAGCTGAGTGGGAGGAGCTAAGTTNCTTTGTAAATGTGCCTCCCAGAGTTCTAGCCCTACCACCTTCGCATCTGGAAACCACTTGGCTCCCAAGAAGTCTCTCGGAGCCTGTTTTGTGAAGTACTGCACCTCTGCCTTCTGTGAGTTCCAGGCTGGTCTAATAGTCTTAACCAAATTTTTTTTTTTTTTTGGTCTTTTAGAGACAGGGTCCCCATGTATCCCCAGCTGTCCTGGAACTCACTCTGTAGACCAGGCTGGCCGTGAACTAACAAAGATCCTCCTCCCTCTGCCTCTCGAGTACTAGGATTAAAAGTGTGTGCCACCATGCCCGGCGATTATACTTTCTTATTACATGCTAGAGGTGAGAATCTTGAGAAAGCTTACTGAGTATGTATATTAATGTCTCTTCCCAGTCATGCTGAACTAGACTTATGTACTTGTATCTTTTCCAGCCTAAGTGAGCCACTGTTTAGGCAAGCAAAGGCAATATGATTACTAGAAATTTTGTTATTGGTATCTTAGACAGCCTACCAATAGATATGAGAAGTGTACCAAAGTCTAAGTCAATCAATGCACAGGAATCGTAACTGAAAATTTAACAGGTATTAGTTGTCTTTTAAAGGAAAGACCATCTACTTGACTAAATTTGTAGAGGATAAGAATCCCATCTCCTCAACCATGTCAGAAGATATTAAATATATGTAGATTGTGTCTGCAAAACGGACTGACCTCTCCAGGCGATTGGGCTTTAGCAACCATGAGGAAAGATACAACTTATCCAAATTAGCTTATCAGTTCGCCTCTGTGGTTAATGAGCACTTTAAAACAATGGCCCCATCTAACAACTTATTCATAAGCCTTTTGAGCAGGCACTATACTAAATTGCATAGATACTACATAGAAAATAGGCATTTCAAAGACACCATAGCTCGCACAGGCAGGGCAGATACCCAGGTACAGCTGGGGTGGTCTGGCACAGGGACGGCTGGGAGAGGGTCAAGACTCTGAGCCCTCTTTCTGGGTTCCCCGTCTCAGAGGGACCACGCTTTGCCTTTGCAGAGTGAACAGAGGGTCGTGTTTACTTCTGCTCTGGTCCCGGCCAGCGGACTTGTGGGAGGGCTCCTGAGTCAGAGGCAAGAAGCCATAACTAGCGCAGGCACGCAGATACACAGGTACAGCTGGGGTGGTCTGGTACAGGGAGGGCTGGGAGAGGGTCTCGAATCTGAGCCCTCTTTCCGGGGTCCCCATCTCGGAGGTACCAGGGCGCGGGCGAGGTCAGGCGTGCAACCCCCCACCCCCCACCCCCCACCCCCGCCAATGGGAATTGCAGAGAATCCAAGTGGACTTCCTTTTGGAGAACCTTCAGAACAGAAAGAGAAGACTGACTTAGGCTTCCAACATCCAATATATAAACAAAATTGAAAATCTGAAACCTAGATAAGTCAATACTCCATAAAAAAAAAAAAAGAAGGAGGAGGAAAGGGAAAAAAAAGCATCAGAAGGAGGCAAGCAAAGCCATCTGCTAATATAATAAAAAGTCATCTGTGATTTGA
>VZQC01013734.1:252559-286336 GCA_009823505.1 Rhizomys pruinosus
AATGATGTATGAAATGCCAAGCATCAATAAAAAAAATGTTAAAAAAAAAAACAATAGCAAAAGCTGGAACCAGCCCAGGTGCCCCTCAACTGACGAGTGGATTGAGAAAATGTGGTACATGTATACAATGAGTTCTTACATCTGAACTGGTAAAGAGGACAACACTCATGAACTTTGCATAAATGGATGGAGCTGAAACATTGTGTGGAATGAGTAACAAAGTCCCAGAAAAACAAACGACAATGGTGGTCCGTCATATAGTGGATACAGTTGCCCAACACTCCAGATATATAAATATTTCTCATGGAGACGTGGTTGCATAGTAAAAGAACAACAAACAGAAAAACTACATCAGAAAAATGACCAAAATGTGAATGGTGAAGGGCGGAGGGGCAGGAGAGGGACACGGGTGTAATATTCGATTAATGCATATATTCATTGCACAGTGATGTTCAACAGTATCCAGTTTTGCCCGAGACACTGTCACAGGTTATATGGTGGCTTACGGACTCAGTAAAAGTCAATTATGTGTATATTAAACACACATTGGCTTACAGGCTCTGATAGAAAACTGGTAATGCATCTGAGTGAAAGGAGATATAAATTGCTGTTGTCCACGTTTTGTTCTACATAAAATCTGTATATACACAATAACTTTGGGATTGGCAACTACAAATGTTCTCTATAATTTTCTGTTGTCAGGTATCACACTCAAGCATTTTCTTTCACCCATAAGAAGATGACTTAACAAAAAAAAATTAAGATTTGCTTCCCAGTTATGACATACAGTCACCCAAAACAGCATGGGTGTATTTGATGAAATACTGCTGCCGGATTCCACCCTATAGGTATGTATATTAACAACTGCCTTCCTGAGACTCTGGGTCAAAAAAAACAAACCCCCCCCAAAAAAAGAAAAAAAATGGGGGGAATACAGATAGAAATGAAACCTCTCTGTCAAAAACCTTGTCAATTCACCACATCTTAAAACTAAACTAGTGGAAATGTATTTGTATGTTCCAACAGGTTCAGACATGTCACCAACTTAATGGCTGAGAAGAAAAATACAGCCTTCCATAGCTGTAGGATTGTACAGAAAGTGCCGAACAGAAAGGTTGGCCCACCGAACATTGAAAGGAGAAAAGCCTCAGATTGTACAAAATCAAACCCCTCTGTGGATCCTACTTGTAACAATGCTTATAATGGTCCGTAAGATTTACTCTTCTAGGAGCCGCAAAGTTTTTAATACAAGATATGATTGATGAGGTCGTTCTCCAGCTGTAGATTGGAGCCAGCTATTATAGAGGTAATCTCTTGTAAAATCGGTAAAAACTGCCTTCTTTAAGTTGACTAATGGACCTAAACTGTGAAAAGGATTTTCTCTATCCAGAACCAATATATGTAATGCTAAAGTCTCCTTAAGCTATGCACTTAAGCACAATATATTAATACAGAGAGCCGTACATCAACAATGGTTTATTCGACCAAGGAGATGTTGGCCAGGGGATCAAGCCCCCCGACGAAGGTAAAGGCTCCTTGCCTCCAAACTGGGATATCCTGCGGAAGAGAGGCGATAAGGCCCCCCATGCTGTTTGAAGGGCTGGTGGTAAACCCGATGATAAACTGAGTATGGAACCGGCACTTGCAAGCATTACGGATGGCCCTGGAATGCCAGAGAGTGATACCAGGGCCACTAAACCAATAAAGCAAATATGGGGTCTCCTTGAGTCAAGCAAAAAGCCCCTCCATCAGCACCAGCTACACCTCCATCTGCCTGGAAATACTGTGCAGCAGGGCAGCCAGCCTTATGTCTGTGATATCCAAATCTAATTGGCTATTGGCTCTCTCCTTGGAGAAAAAACCCAGGCTGATGCCACAAGCTTACATCCTCTAATGGTAGGAGATTTATAAACCACACGATGACCCCTGTCATACTTAACAGAGAAAATGTAATTCATGGATTAAAATACCATCCAAACATCTGTGTCTATACCAATAGTAAACTACCATAACAACTATAATGTTTAAATACCAATATATCCAATTGCGAGTGCATCATTAGTAGAAGGACCGAAAGGTTATAATTTATACTGTTTAAATACCTATATATCTAATTGCATGTGCTTCATTAGTAGGATCGAAAGGTTATGCCTGGACAAGCTGGCAGCCCATGAAAGAAAACAGCCAGAATTGACTAGAGACCAAGACAACAGCTCCAGAGAAAGTAGACTGTTTTGCATCTCATCCACCTGTGCCCCTTTTCTAAGCCTAGGGAACAATCTGCGGAAGAGGAGGCGCGGTAGAATGTAAGGGCTGCGATTGGGGTGAAAGGTGAAACTACAACAATATAGACTGGACACTCATTTGATCAACTTGATTGAACATACAAGCCCCCCCCCCGCTGGATGATGGGACCCATGAGCTGTATGGGTTTGGGCACAACTGCTCACAAATTGGTTTGACATGAAGGATGCTTGTGCTCACAAATTATCACTTATTGTTTAAAAAAATGAAAACAAAACAACAACAAAAAAAACCAGAAAGATGCAGAAAAGTTATGGCAGAATGCATGATCTGGGATGGGTAGGGGTGGGGCAGGGTGAAGGGAAGGGGATATACGCCTGAACTGAATTGGAAAATGATGTATGAAATACACAAAGCATCAATAAAAAAAAAAGATCTCCAAAAAAATCAGGAAACCCTGAGATTTGTGCTTAGATTGTAACCATCATCACCTATAGAATTGTGAGAACAAGACAACCAATAAAAGCAAAGAAATAAATAGGCATCTTCTAGGAAGGAGATTTACTTGCTTGAGAGCATTGGATTCACCCAAATAAACACAGGTAGAAATTTGTTTCTCTTGCATTTCTAGTTTTGTGCATGAAGTCAGATGTTTGGAATAACATTTTCCAGATAATCTTTTCTCTTATTGTACCTGGCATTATGGGGAACATCCTAATATTTGTGAGACACATGTATACCTTTGTCATGTGAACTGAGAAGAAGCAAATAGACCTTATCCTAAGTCACTTGGTATTTTCAAATATGATCATTATTTGTAACACAAGTATCAGATATATAGACACAGGATTTTACTTCAGAAATTTCTTAAGTGCTGCTGTTTGTAAAACTGTGATTTATCTGGCAAGAATTTTCTGGGGACTCCTCAGCATGGTCCATGCTGTCACCATCAGTCCCAGGACAACCCTGTGGACAAAGCTCAAACCTCAGACTGCATGGCAAGTTCTTTTCTATCCCCTCCTCTTTTGCATTCTTAATTGTCTGATAAGTTCCAACTTGTTGCACTACATCACAGAAGGCAGAACTATGAACAGATCTGGAGTTGGAATGCAGACTGGGAATTGCTATATGCTGCCCTCCAGGCACACAGTTAATTGGCTTTTCCTCTCTCTCATGGCTCTTTGTGATGTTATCTTTCAGACTCTTATGGGCTGGAGCAGTGTCTGCATGGCTCTCCTCCTGTATAAACATCACAAGTGTGTCCTCTATCTTTATAGTTCCAGGTTGTCAAACAATTCCAGCCCTGAAATCAGAGCTACACAGAGTACTCTCATTCTCATGATCTGCTTCTAATTCTTTTATTGAATAGATTTCATTATCTCCTTCTACATGGGTTCCATGTTGACACATGATTGCATTATGCAAAACATTAAAGCACTTCTAGATGTTGGTTATGTTAATTTCAGCCCCTTTGTCCTGATCAGCAGAGATTTCCATGTCACTAACTCCTTGTGTGCTCACTGAGACATGCAGATACTGCATTCTCTATTTCTCCATGAACTAAAGATATGCACCTTGTGAGCTGTTTGGCCTAGTGAACTTTAGGGATGAAAAACATAGACATAGTTCTTATTTGTATAAGTGGCCTGGGTATGAATATGTAGACCAGGCTGCTCTTGAGTTGACAATCCACCTGCCCTCAGCATTCCAAAGCCTGGGGTTACAGGTGTGCCCTAATTCACAAACATTTACCTTAATGTTCAACATCGTAATTCCTTTGCCTTTTAAAGAAATATGATACAACTCAGTCTAAGACAGATAAAGGAGTTACAGGAAGTTGGAAAACAGATTCTTTTTCTTTTGGTCTTTTTTGACACAGGATCTTCCTTTAGTCCCAGCTGGCCTGGAGCTTGCTATGTAGACCAGGCTGGCCTTGAACTCACAGAGATCTGCCTGCCTCTGGCTCCTGAGTGCTAAGATTAAAGGTGTGTGACACCATATCTGGCAGAAAACAGATTCTTGTCTTCTGATTCCATCATCCCTATCACATGGCTTTTGCTTCTCATTAGCATTAAGGAAAATGCTGAAGGTGACACTTGTGGGGCTGCTGACCCTGATATTGGACAGGCTGAAGAGGACACACATGAGGGGCTGATGGCCCTGAGGCCAAACATGTAGCTGCAGGACTGATGGTCCCACACCCAAACAGAGCTGCTGGCTCCCATGACCAAATGAGCTGAAGAGTTAGCTGTGGATTTATAGCCCCAGAACCAAACATGGGTGTAGGGGATCACATCAGGTGGTGCAAATCCATGAAATCTGTTTATTTCCATACAGCCAGTAGCTTAAATATGTCTGGTGTGGTGTAGCTTTTACATTGCATCAAATAATCTCCCAGTGGTCAATCTTAGATCTCCACATCATCATGCATCATCCCAGCTCATGGGACATATTCAGAAAAGGGGTGTATTAGTCACTTTTCTGTTGCCGTGATAAACCACCATGACCAAGGGAATTTATAAAAGGAAGAGTTTATTTGAGCTTACGATTGATGGTTCTAGGGAATCAGGGTCCATTGTGGCAGGAAGCATGGTGGCCAGGGCTGGAGCAGCAAGCCAAGTGTCACACCTCAAAATGAGCACAGGAAGCAGAGAGAGAGAGACGGGAGACCGCAAGCCTTGTTAAACTCACTAAGCCTTCCCCCAATGATGTACTTCCTCCAGCATGGCCATACCTTCTAAGACCTCCAAGGACAGTGCCACCAACTGGAAACAAAAATCTCTGAATACTTAAAGCCTATGGGGGACACTCATTCAAACCACCACAAGGGGCATGCTGACAAGCAAGCTGACTCATGACTTCTGAGCCCATGTTAGCAGAAAACAGGGTGTGTCCTGCATCTTTTGCTCTGCCTAGTGTGCTAAGCAGATGGGTAGCCTGCATATGCTCAAGATACTTCTGAGTCCAGGACTGCTGTCCCACATCTCCCCCTTGTGTTTTTGGCTCCACAAGATTACAGAGTGTGATAGTAGTGGTGGTCAGTTTGCCTTTGTCTGGTCTGAATGGCCATTACTATTTTGCAAAAGCAATTAAGAAATGCCCATGTGAACCCAATTAGCAAGCATCTGTGTCCAATTCTTGTGCAATTCAGGGTCCCCCAAATCCAGTTGGAGAGATTTGCATACACAAACATGTTGATCAAATAAAAGTTCAGCCAGTTTTTGCTGCAGGTCATTTTCCTACTGAAGTTTGTAGGGTGTTTATAATTGATACTTGTGGGAGGGATTTCTTCTTTGAAAGGAGCTCATGACCTGGAGCAGCTGAGTGGGAGGAGCTAAGTTCCTGGATCAGCAAGTATTCCTCTGATGCTGACAATCATCATGCAAAGTGCATGAAACTATGGAATTCTGGGACTTTGAGAGGGGTAGAGACATATAAAGGGCCTGCCACATGAAGCTGGACTCTCTTCCCTCCCTTTGACCAACATGAGGAGCAGAGGGCAAGGGGCCTCTTGGAACTCCAGGCAAGCATATTTGGACAATGGGACCTAGCTATGGCTTTGTGCTTGATGTAAGTGAGTGTGTGTTTCTTTGTCATCATTTTGTAAGCAAGCGCATTAAAATTCTCTAGTTTTAACTAAGATTGGAGAACTCTGTTCTTGCATTGCCTCAGTACTGGCAGAAACCTGAAAGAGGCAGAGAAGATAGGTGGGGCTCCAGGGTGCTGCAGGTGTAGCTGTGTGCAGTGAGTGCCCCAGCTCCTGGAGGAAAGTTTCTTTGCAACAATACTCCTGAGGCAACTGCTCCTGTAGCCAAGGAGGATGGCCTCTGTGACTGTTTTGTTATGATGATGAAGGGTGGCCTCATGCTCCAGACTGGTCTGCTCTTCCCAAAGCGTGGTCAGATTCACTGACAACCATGTGACTGCTGGAGTGTTAAGGATATACATAAAGTCAGTAGCATTGTGGTATGTAATGCAATTAGAAATATGGTAATTTTCTTGCTCCATCAGTTCAGATGAGGAATTAGAAGGAACACAAAGGGAGCTATTAGGCAAATAATTGACTCCTCTCATAGCAGGGAGGAGGAGTGAAAAGTCCCTCATATCAGTTAAAAGTCCCTCATATCCTTTTGGGCAGGACCCGGGCTCTGGGCCAGAGGGTCCAGAGAGTCGGGACAAGGCCGGTGCCGCTGCACCTTTGGGGGGGCTACCCAGAAGTTACCTGGGCAAATAGCTTTGGAGCTGGGTCCTTCCCGGGTCTGAGGCCTTTTGGGCGGGACGCAGGCACTGGGCCAGAGAGTCCAGAGAGTGGTGACAGGGCCAGTGCAGCTGCACCTTTGGGCGGGCTACCCGGAAGTCACCTGGGCAAGTAGCTTTGGAGCTGGGTCCTTCCCGAGTCTGAGACCTTTTGGGTGGGACCCGGGCACTGGGCCAGAGGGTCCAGAGAGTGGTGACAGGGCCAGTGTGGCTGCACCTTTGGGCGGGCTACCCAGAAGTCACCTGGGCAAGTAGCTTTGGAGCTGGGTCCTTCCCGGGTCTGAGGTCTTTTGGGTGGGACCTGGGTGCTGGGTGAGAGGGTCCGGAGAGTGGTGACAGGGCCAGTGTGGCTGCACCTTTGGGCAGGCTACCCAGAAGTCACCTGGGCAAGTAGCTTTGGAGCTGGGTCCTTCCCGGGTCTGAGGCCTTTTGGGTGGGACCCGGGCACTGGGCCAGAGGGTCCAGAGAGTCGGGACAGGGCCAGTGCAGCTGCACCTTTGGGCAGGCTGCTGGGGCATGGGCTAGATCAGGCATATCCCCCCCCCCGCCATCGGTGAGAATCCAAGTGGACTCTTTTTTTTGGAGAACCTTCAGAACAAGAAGAGAAGAGTGCTTTGGCTTCCAATATCCAATATAGCAACAAAATTGAAAAGTAGACAAGTCCATACTCCATAAACAAAGAAGAGGAAAGGGAACAAAAAAAAAGGCATCTGAAGGAGGAAAGCAAAACCATCCACTATTTGTGATCTAAACCACATGCCAGGGACACGATGAAGGGACAACATGGGAAAGGCACAGGATAATCCTGCACCAAGCTCTACCAAAGCTGTAGGAGACAGCTACAATGGGAACCCCTTAGAGAAGACCCAAGGAACAGATCTTAGAGGAATAATTGCAGACCTATGCAGAGAAATTAAAGGACATAAAGAGGAATTCAGAGAACTAAAGAGAGAGAATGAAAAACTCGAAAAGGACCTAGAGGGACACAATGACAAACATCAGAAAGAACTAAAGGAATAGATTGACAAACTCCAGAAAGAACTAGAGGGAGAAAAAATAAAGAATATTGAGAACTAAAGAGAGAGAATGAAAAACTCAAAAAGGGCCTAGAGGGATACAATGACAAACTTCAGAAAGAACTAAAGGAACACACCAACCAACTCCAGAAAGAACTAGAGGGAGAAAAAAACAAACTCCGAAAGGAAATAGAAACACTGAAAAAGGAAGCCAACCAACGAAGTAAGGAGCACCAAGAAGAGATTGAAAAGCACCAAGAAGGGATTGACGAGCTCAAAAAGGAAATGAAAGTACTAAAGAAAACACAGTATGAAACAAAAAAGGAATTAGAACACACTTTCAATCAAGAAGAAAGGAAAGGAAAAAGCCTCAGAAGCAGAATGGAGGAAGCAGAACAAAGAATATCAGATCTGGAAGATAACACAGAGCAATTAAAAAGCTCAAATAAAGACTATGAAAAATTTAAAAATACACAAAATGAAGAAGAGCTCCTAGAAGAGTAAGGGCAGAATCTCCCAAATTGCTTCAGGTCCCTGTTTAAAGGCACAATTGTGGGACTCGGACCTGAGTGATTGGACAAGCTTGAAGAGGGCACACATGGCAGGGCTGATTGCCCTACACAAACATGCAGTATGTGGAGCTGTTGGCTTCCCGTGACCAAACAGACTGAAGAGCGAGCTATGGGTTGATGGCCCCACGACCAAGCACACACACACAATAACAAGCCCAGGAATCACGTCAGGTGGTCAGAAATATTTGAAATCCAATTATTTCTATACAGTCAGCCTAAATAGTTCTGGGGTGGTGCAGCCTCTACATCGAAGTATCACCCTCCCAGTAGCCAATGTTAGATTCACACACCATCCCATGTCATCACCAGCTCATGGGGCGATTCCAAAGGGTTATGCTGACAAACAAGCCAACTCTGACTTCTGAGTGTGTGCTAACAGAAAACATGGCATGCCCTATATATTTTGTTCCACCTAGTGTGCTAAGCAGTTGGTAGCCTGCATATACTCAAGATATGTCTGATCCAAGATTGCTGTCCCACAAACACTGCTGAAAGAAATCATTTTTCCCAAAGCCTGATCAAAAGTGCAAGATAGGAGAAGGTGGAGGTTAAGTAATATCCTCTATCTGAAGCAAGTTGCAGGGCAGAATGGAGATGACCAGAGAGAGAAGCTATGTCACTACAACACAGTGGCTTCAGTTGGCAGTTGTTTGGCACTGCTGGATTCTAAAACTTGTACCAATGCTTTGGATACCCAGATTCATTCCATCTAACAGGACAGTAAGGAAGCCGAGAACTTCTTGACCTCAGGCCAGGAACATGTGGAGGGTCCAGAAAACACCTGGTCTTCAAGTTCCTCTTGAGGTTCCCTGAGTTGTTAGGAATGGAGGTTCCTGTGTTCTCTGCTCCTGCTGCCTGAAGGTCACCCACAGCTGGTTAGGGGCTGTTAGGAAGCTGTCCATCAGCTCCATACAGTTTCTGCCTGAAGAGAAATAGAGACACTGACACATCCTAAAAGGAAGTAGGACCCAGTTGTGCTCACTGCAGATGAGTGTGCAAACACTGCTGACAGGGACACTGAGCTCTCACTCAGAGGATCCTTCACTGATCGCTCTCTTTGTTCTGAGAGCTGAAATTTTCCAGGAAAAAGCATGCCACAGCCTGGCTGTGGTGTCTCTGAAATACTGCTGTCTCTTTGTGAAGATGAACTTGGTTTTAATAAGACCATTTTCTTCAGGGTATTCTGAAGTACATGCATGGCTTGTTGAGGAGAGCTGATTCTCCAAAGACCTGCACAGAATGAAAAATTTGGAATCTAAGTTAACATGTTTTAGAAGAAAACTCAGTAAGTTGTAATATTATTACAAAATATTTTATATCATAGGAACTTTTCTGGAGCATAGAATAGTTTTCGCTTAATGCCAGCACAACCAGTCTTCTTATTTCACTAATTTGCATACCCCTATCCTTGGACTATGGTCTAAATAAAGCTTACTTCATGAATTAAGCTGCCTTGGTGTTTTTTTTGTTGTTTTAAAGTAACAAAACATGATAGACTTATTACTAGCACTTGCTCATCTTTTGGTGGCCACTGTTTTTGAAGAAAGTAAGACATGCTGGATAAGATGAACTTAAGGAGGTTAAAATAACTAGTTGTTAAGGATCTTCTTGTAGAAAAAAAAAAAATGCATGAGCTCAGCACAATAAATAGCTTGTCCTAGGAAGCAAAAATATCAGTAAAATGAATGAACAGATCAGGAAATCAAAATTATCATGGTTGTTACTTTCCTTCCACCAAAAAGCTGGAGGGCAAATGGACTTTTCTTAATGTCATGGTTCCCTAGAGCTGTCCTGTCCAGGGCATATCATGTCTCCAAGAACTACATGGTATTTATTTCTGCCCCATAAATTCAACCAGGATGCATTCTATCTGTGGACTTCCAATTATCTCTACCAAACTCCTCGTGACTGTAGCTGAGTAAAGAGCTTTCTTTCACTCTCTTTTGTCCTCTTTTGGTCTTCGAGGTATATACACAAGAGCACTATGAGAGATTATTTTCATCTTTGTAAAAATATTTTATTGAAATTTTTGTGCATTTCATACACTTATCAATTTAGGCCCCTTCTAATTTTATTCATCATATTGCAGAGAAGAAAGATTTCATCACAATTTTCTAACAAAACGGCAAAGATTATAGAAGGATGTGCTCTTTATTAGAACAGAGAAATTTATTTTTTATTTTTCATTTTGTCTCTACCCTGGCATATTTAATGGCCAAAGTATCTACGTTGGCATAGCTAATATTCAACTTACTCAATTTCTCTGTGCCTAAATTTCCCCATTCAATATGAAGGCATGAAAATATTTCAGACATCTATTTATTCACTTTTGTGTCAGAAAAATATTTATCTTCTCTCATATGCACAGCTCCACTTCCATGTATGGAAGACACTGTCATGCAAGATATTAACAAGACCAAGGAACACAAGCTATCTCACCCAGTGAAGATAATATCTTCACTTATAATCATACCACTGTGCCCAGCGTTGGTTTAAGTTGATACACATCAAGAATACAAAACTCCTTCCCAGACATTAGAATGAATTACTGTGGAAGACAATTCTTGACATTAGGTTCATCCTAGATGTGTCCTTAAAGCTTTATAGTATGAATGGATTGTTTTTAGAATGAGGTCAAAGTGGGAGGACATTAATATTTGAAATCCCATTTGATATTTAATATACAAGGAATGAACCAATCACTTCTGGCATATACCTTGACCCACTGATATGGCTGCAGGAAGAGCAAGAGGATTTGACTTGTCCTACTCCATGGTTGGAATTTGATCATAGGGTAGAATTCCCACAGTTAACCATCGTTTATGTCTGTTCCTTTTTTTTTTTTATTTTACTTACTTCCGTATGTGTAATGAATGTACTGTTGCATGCAGGTCTGTGGACCCGTGTCGTTGCAATGCCACGAGAGGTCAGAAGAGGGGCTCAGATTCCCTGGAACTAGGTTCTCCTGGAATTGGAGTTTCAAGACGTTTTGGCTGCATGTGGGTGCTGGGATGAACCAAGTCCTCTGCAGAGCGGCGGTCGCTCCTTAACTGCTAGGCCATCTCTCATCTCTCGAGCCCCTATTCTGTTCCTTTTAAAGACCAATTTACTACATACAAGGAAGTCACTCATTCTGTGTCTCAGAAGCTCTTCCTCACCTGGTTCACATCTTGGAACTTTGGGAATCTGGAAACTGATCTGGAGAAATGGGAGTTGGAACCAGAAAATGAGGTAGATGCTCCCTCTTTCATCTCACACCCTTCTATCAAAACAATTAAGCTGTCCTCACCCAGACTAGGAGAATCCCCTCAGACACCAATCTTCTCTGGACTAAATCCTTAACACTGAATTGCCAACCACCCTATCATAAATGGCTCAGTCCGCCTTCTGGTACCCTAAACCCCATCTCTCATAGCAAGCTGACCTTCCAGGAAGTCTTACCCTACCTGGGATGATGGTAAGTCAAAGCGTGCTTTTCTCTCTAGTCGTTTCCTCACATCCTCCCCCCGTCATCGTGCCAGCCTGGGACATCAGGTGGACACGCAAATTTTCTCCACTTAGATCTCTGATCTACTCCCTAAACCCAGACTGCTAAAATACCCTAGACAGATTGCTAAGACCACCTCAGAAAATCCCAACCCATCTTCCTTGACTCCTGATCCGCCAGACAGACCTGCCCATCTAGCAGTCAGAACAATGAGTAACTAAGCTACATTAATGATATAAACATCCAAAATTCAATTAAAAAAAGCCAACAGACGTAACTTACTGTCAGATAAATAACAAAGAAAATCCATATGCCCAATGGCAGATGCAAAACACAAAATATGAAATAAACCAAGCATATGTCCCCAAAAAAATCCACTCCCTTTTCCAGAAGTGCACTACAATGAGACCATGATGGGAACAGCTGAACACAGAATTTAAAAGAGCAATTATATACAATGATCAAGAACTTAAAAGAAAACACATGTGTAAATGACTCTAAACGACACATCTTGTCGTATGAAGCTCAGGATAACTTAAATATATGTAGACGCGCAAATATGTGGATTAATGAAATATCAAAAACAATTCATGGCTTAAAAACTTGATTTACAGAAGAGATAGAAATAGTGAGGAATATCCAAGCAAGAAATCTGCATGAAATAAAGGACGATAATAAGCCAATTAAGAAACAAAGCAGAAACCTGCACTAAGCACGAATGAATCGAAAACAGCAAAACGAGAATAGCAAGTCTAGATGACCAAGTTCGAAGGATCTGGACTCCTTTAAGCAAAGGACTAATGATAAGATTTAAAACAACCACACCAGATATGAATTACTGCGAGGAATGAGACAACATTAGACAGACCAAATCTAAGAATTATAGGCATAACAGGTGGTTGGTTGTTTTATAGCATCATTGTTACGCGTCCTTTAATCAACATGATATTCTTCCCTCCTACGAACCGTCAAGTAGTTAGAGTCTGGTTGTTACTATCATTCTGTTGGTCCTCTTAATTCGACATGTCTTCCCTCTCGTAGAACACAGCGCGCCGCACAGATAGCCTTCACAATGCTGATAAAGCTATCAGGGCTGTCTCTGCTGCAGCACAACATTCGCCCTCAGGCCTTAAGAGTCGTACCGCAAAGGATGTGGAGAGAACTGGTGGAAGTCTACCCCTGAGGAACCGGAAACATTTTGAAAAAACGGATCTATGAGCAAGAACATGTCCCAGTGAGGACAAGAGATTCAGTTTAAATGTCCATGTAACTCCAGCGCTTATCTTATACCCCACACCTTGCACTGGGCTGTCACTACACACATCATTAGGGGGCTAGGGCATGGCAAATTGCGAGACAAGGGACCACTCAGGGCTGCTTATAATCCAGATACATAAGGTTGCTTTCACTAGAGATCAAAGACAGCCCGAGACTTCACAGGTCTGTGCAGATATCAACAGGGGTTGAGGCTTGGCTGCTTAGCTAACTGCTTTTTAAGTGCTTCTGCCAAATTAATACCTACCTCTCTCCATTTTTACCTTATTTAAAAAAACCCCATTGTCCCAACAGTTATATTAAGTCCAAACATGTTGCAATAAATATTCTTAACATTGGCGACAGCCAAATAGTGCGACGCTTCCAACGACAAGGCTCCCATCGTGGGACACAGAACCTTGAGTGTGTATTACAGGGGCATCTTGGCTTTACTGGGGGCACGCAGACTCCCATTTGTATAGACTAGCAGATGCGAGATATGGCACCGACACTAGAGTGGACTTGCAATACTACCAAGAAAAAGCAATCGCCGTCACGAGAGTCTTGGAATTATTTGCTAGAGATAGGCATGAAGCAGGAATACTGCCTACCATACATGTCATGCAGAGAAGCCCCAGGGCAGATTATTAGTTCCTTATTCTAAGCGCAGACAAAGTCCATTCCTCACAGCTAGTTCCTTATTATTAATTAAAATGGAGCAAAGTTAATACTGAGTACCAGAGGATCTTAGGATGCTTGATATGTGGACGAAAGACATTTCACAGCTGTAAACCAAAAATGTCTTTAACAAACAGAAAGCAAAAAACGCTCCTGATGTGAGAATTAGTTTTAACAAGAAGGATTATCCTGGTGGCCTATGGGAACTTAGGTTGCAGGGAACAGGGCTTTTGTTAATGTGCTGGATTACTTTAGTGTCAACTTGAACACACCTGGTTAGAGGGAGCCTCAGTTGGGGAATTGGCTCCTTGGATTGGCCCGTGGCCACTCTGTGGAGTATTGTCTTGAACATCGAGCAGTGTGGGAGGGCCAAACACAATGAGTTGTGCTACCCTGGGCAGGTTTTACAGTAAAGAAGGCAGGCTGGGCATGGGCCAGGGTAGCAAGCCACTGAACAGCATTTGTCCATGGCCTGTGCTTCAATTGCAGCGCCTGCCTCCAGGTTCCTGGCCTAAGTTCCTACCTTGAGATCGCCGGATTGATGAACTGTGACCCAGAGATGTAAGTGAATAAACCCTTTCCTCCCTATTCCTCCTAAGATTGGTGTCCCGGACAGAGTATTTTTATCACAATGACAGAAATGAAAATAGAACAGAAATTGGTATTGCTGTGACAGACCGGACCTTGGTATTTTGGGGAAGGATTGTGGAGGTTTTTGGAACTTTGGGCTGGGAAGATCATTGACTACCTAAAGATTGTTGCTGTGGAGGTCGGAGCAGTTTTGCTGAAGGATTTGTAGAAGATGGAGGCCTGGCTTGTGAAGTTTCTTGTTTCAAAGGGAAGCAGAGAATATTAGGGCTGTTTGTGTGATAGTTTTGAATTGAGAACTTGTGGTTTCTGGTTGGCTGGTGCTGAAGAATCAATTGTTAAGTAACAAGAGACGGCGAGAACCGCTGAAGGGAAACCTTTGTTTTACTGGAGCAATTGATGCTGGTTAGCTGAGCTGAAAAGTCAGCTATAAGTGACAATAGACGGCAGCATCACTGTGGTGAAATCTTCTGGGAAAGATTTCTTCAGGGTCAGCACACAGAGGCTATGTTCCAGAAGGTGCCCAAGCCTCCATGTCAAGGTGGAAGCAGGACTTTGTAATATGTAAGAGTCTCCTAGTGGTTCTGGTGTTGAAATTTGAGGGGGTCACAGAAGCAGCTGAGGCTTGGCACACTGTGAGAGGTCAGAAAAGACATTTGGTGGAATTGCACCTTGTTTGCAGTGGAGACCCCAGGAGTGCAGGGGTCATGGAGAGAAAGCTGAGGCTTGCACAGGAAGGTCAGAATAGACCATTGGGTGAAGGTGCTGGCCTCGGTTGCAGTGGTGACCCCAGCTTTTGGAGATGCCAGGACCTTGAGATGACCACCAAGAGCAGCAACAGGTGTGATGGAGTTGGCCTGGGCCTCAAGATGAGCTGTGTGTGCATGGATGGCAGAGTGAGGGAAGGGGAGCTTCCAAAACCCGTTGGAGCCCAGAGATCATGAGTGAATCCGCAAGTGTCCAGCCTTGAGCTACTTGCTGACTTAGGTTTTATTTGAGTGTGCCTGATTCTTCCCTGTGAAATAAGACAGTACTTGTTTTTGGGTGTTACACAGCAGCCGCACAGTTAAGAGAACTTTTAATAGACTGTGACTTTTAAGCATTTTGGACAATTTAAGGAATGTGGGGTTTTTAAGGTTGTATTGTCTAAGGTTGTGATTAATGTAAACATCAAACTTTGGGGATAAAAACTGGAAAAGTGGTGGTTTAATTGTGAAATGTGTTTTGTGGTCAGAGTTGACAGGGTCAATTGTGCGGGATAACTTTAGTGTCAACTTGACACACACTGGGTGAGGGAGCCTCAATGGGGAATTGGCTCCATTGGATGGCCGCGGGGCCACATCGGTGGAGTGAATTTTCTTGATGGTCGAGCAGTGATGGAGGGTCCAGCCCATAATGAGTGGTGGCCACCCTGGAGGTTGTTGCGTACAGTATAAGAGGCCCAGCTGGCATTGGCCAGGGTAGCAAGCCACTGAACAGCATCTCTCCATGGCCTGTGCTTAGCACCGCCTCCAGGTTCCTGGCCTGAGTTCCTGCCTGAAGATCCTGTGATTGAGAACTGTACCCAGGAGATGTAAGCTGAATAATAAACCCTTTTTCCTTCCCAAGTGTGGTGGTGGTCAGAGTGGTTTGTCACAGCAATGAAGGACAAACTAGAACAGTAAAGATAACATTTTTTCTCTCAAATACAAAATGCATGCAGCTATCCTTTGATCTTCCTCTGAACACAGAGGCATCAAAAGGCCATAGGCCAGTTGCTATGACTCTCCAGTGCATTCACACCTATTGAATTAAACACAGAAACTGATGCCAGTGCAATCGCAAAAGCAAACCATAAGTGATGCAAAGAGACCTACTGAGCATGCAACTTTGCCCTTAAGTTGTGGAACTCAAAATACAAAGCAAAAAGTAAATACCTTTCTCCCGATTAAAAAGACATACAGGTATGTGAGTGATATATTCTCTAAAATAACATTGCTTGGTCTACACATAAAGACATACAAAGACATACAGTTGTAGATAAATTGTCTCTAAAATGAACATTAGCTTGTCCTACCAGAAAGGACATACAAGACATACAGAGGTATGCAAATGACAACACTGTCGAAGAGTAAAAACATGCCTTATCTTATACATGGAAACATACAGATATCACTTGATACCCTTTTAATATAGATGGTGCTTTTATTTGCACCCCCAAAGTCCCAAGCCTGGCTGGAGAGATCTGTACATGCAACTACATTGATAGAACAAAGTTCAGTCACAATTGTCTCCTGAAGGTTTTTCTTTAGCCAGCAGTTTCCAGGCATTTGTGAGAGGGCAGGTGAGACAAAGGAGCAAACCAATTTTGTTGAAGATAACACCTAGGTTGTCTCAGCCTTCTCCAAGCAGGAGGCTGGCAACTCACCTCTGGCTTTTAGTTTCTTATGGAGGCATGGAGTGTGAGGCTGGTCAGATGGCCTCCTGCTGAGGCTGGAGTCGTGGCTACTCAGGAATAGAGGCTTTTGTAGTCGTATCTACTGATGAATAGGAATGGTAAATAGGCAATAGAGGCAGTCGAGTGAACATTATTCACTATACTAGGCTGTGATGCTGGCTTAGCACAGGTTAGAAATTACCACTATTGGGCTGGAGAGGATGGCTCTAGCAGTTAAGAGCACCGACTGCTCTGGCAAAGGACCCAGGGATCGCCCAGAACCCACATGGCGTCCGAGAACGGCATCCAAAACTTCTCAATGCCAGGAGAACCCTTCCAGGGGGGAATCCGACTCCCATCTCAGGACCTCCGCGGCCATTGCATGATAACAGGGTGCACAAACCTGCATGCAGAAATACTTTTTCATACACATACAGGAAATAAATAAGAATTAAAAAAAAGAAATACGCAACTCGTTATATTACTGTGGGTAGAAATTACCTTGTTTATCATTCCAGCAGATAAACAGATGAAGGTTGTGTTAAAATTCTTTTAAGAATGACATAGAGTAGCCCTTTAATTTATGTTTGAAAAGTAAAATAATATATCAGTTTAGTAATTGTAATTACCCATGGCCTTTGTTTTAGCCCTGGTAGATTTATTTGGCCTGATTTTTAGCTTGACAAAAGACAGCTGTAATAGTTTTTACTTATGTAACTGGCTGTTGGGAGAAATACCAGCCAGTATAGTACCTGGAATTGATACATATTTAATAGAGTTTTTGAGATAGATATCTTCGAATAGATTTATGGCTCTGAATATAGGAAGATGTTAAGCGTGTCCTTTGGAGGGCATTAGATTAATTTGAACTTTATTTTTAGGAGAATATATCGCGTTCTGAAAACCAACTAACCACATACATACCCGAAGGGAACGACAATGCCCTAGGTTCATTGTTGATGAAGAGATGAATTACTGTCTTTTAAAACTAAAATATCTTGTAAATAAAAGGGGATGTTACAGATAACATTGTAAAGGACATGGGGGGGGGCTGGAGATATGGCCTACCTAGCGGTTTAAAGTCACCGAAATGCTCTTGGCAAGAGGACGCTGGATTCGATCCCGCACCCATGATGAGCAGGCTGAGAAACCGTCTTTAACTCCAATTCCAGGCGAACTCAGTTTCAGGGGAATCAAACAACAACGCCTCTTCGAACCTGCAGCATGCATGACATGGGGTGCAACAAAGCCTACAATGCAGACAGTACATTCATACAAATAAATAATAAATAAATAAAAGATATAAATAATTTTTTTTTTTTTTTTTTTTTTTTGAACAAAAGGAATTGGGCCAGATATGGGTGGTCAGCAGCCTTTAATCTCGCACGTCAGGGAGCGAGAGGCAGGAAATCTCTGTGAGTTCAGCAGGCCAGCTGGTCTACAAGAAATGCTCGGCCAGCTGGGACTAAAGGGAACGGCACGCCTGGTCTCAAAAATACAATAAAAGGACATTGGATATACATTAATGTCAGGTTGTTACCTGGAAAATTAGTATGGATTAGAATTAAAAGTAACATTGTAGTTAAATAAATGTTCAGTGGACCATCCGTTACGTTGCCAGTCCTGAAGCCAATTTATAAACAACCTAAAGTAATTTTTAATATTTTTACTGCGAGCCAATGTGTGAATAAGATTTTGAAATATCAAGTAAAAATAAGGGAGAGGTGCCTGCCGGCACGTAGCTGGTCTGGTCTGCAACCTTAGTGGGGGCCAGGAGAGAGTGTGACCTGGCAGGCATCTGCCGCAGGAAGGGTTCGTGGGCGGGACCGCCCTACAGCTTTCTATCGCGCCCGCCTGGGAACAGAGGGTCTTGCACATTAGTGGTCTTGTCTGCACCTGTTTGCGGGCCGGAGAAGTTAACTGAGCAGGCATTAGGCGCAGGAAGGTCTTAGGTGGGACCGCCGCATACGTCGTCTTCGTGCCACCAGGGCCAGAGGGTCCTGCGCGCTAGTGGTCTGGTCTGAACCTTTTTGCGGGCCGGAGAAGTTACCTGGGCTGGCATCTGCGCAGGAAATGGTCGTGGGCGTGACCTCCCTATGTCTTTCTTTAGCGCATGCCGGGGGCAGAGGGTCCTGCGAGCTAGTGGTCGGGTCCTGCACCTTTTTGCGGGCGCGGAGGAAGTTACCTGGGCAGGCATCTGCAGCAGGAAGGGGTCGTGGGCGGGACCGCCATACATCTTTCTTTCGCGCATGCCGTGGCCAGAGGGTCCTGCGCGCGAGTGGTCTGGTCTGCACCTTTTGGGGGCCGGAGAAGGTTTGCCTGGGCAGGAATCTGCCGCAGGAAGGGTCGTGGGCGGGACCGCCCGACATCTTTCTTTAGTGCTCGCCGTGGCCGTGGTCGGAAAAAATGTAATTCATGGATTAACATATCATCCAAACATATGTGTCTATACCAAAGTAACCAACCATAACTATTAGTGCTCTTTAAATACCTATATATCTAACTGCTTGTGCTTCATTAGTAGGATCGAAAGGTTATTCCTGGACAAACTGTCAGCCCATGAAAGGAAACAGCCAGAATTGACCAGAGTCCAAGACAACAGCTCCAGAGAGAGTGGACTGTTTTGCTTCTCATCCACCTGTGCCCCTTTCCTAAGCCTAGGGAACAATCTGCGGAAGAGGGGGCATGGTAGAATGTAAGGGCTGCGATTGGGGTGAATGGTGAATCTACAGCAATGTAGTCTGGACACTCATTTGATCAACTTGATTGAACATACAACCCCTCATCCCCCGCTGGATGGTGGGGCTGTGGGGGTTTGGGCACAACAGCCTGCAAATTGGTTTCATATGAAGGATGCTTGTACTCATGGATCATCATTTATAGCTA
The DNA here is from genome assembly GCA_009823505.1 of Rhizomys pruinosus. Classification (NCBI taxonomy): domain Eukaryota; kingdom Metazoa; phylum Chordata; class Mammalia; order Rodentia; family Spalacidae; genus Rhizomys; species Rhizomys pruinosus. The sequence continues at coordinate 271,958 of VZQC01013734.1, forward strand.
AAAAATGAAAAAAAACTGAGAGAAAGATGCAGGACAGTTATGGCAAAATGCATGATCTGTGATGGGGTGGGGGTAGGGGGGAAGGGAAAGGGAAAAATGCCTGATCTGAATTGGAAAATGATGTATGAAATGCACAAAGCACCAATAAAAAAAGTCCCTCATATCAGTTAACAGTTTGATTGGAGTTACGTAAAACCCGGCTGGACTAACCGATTATGAGGTGATGTTTCAATTTGTAAGGTAAGGCCCATGTTGGATCAAGGGCAGATTCATTGCCAAAAATCAGAGGCAGGGCACTAGGCCAAAAGGAATCCACCAGAAACTGTGGGCTGGACATATCTGGCATAATCCCTATGCTTCAGTGCCTTGGGTGCCCCCCTGAACAACCCTCTGTGTCAGTCTATAGTGCAGAAGCATTCTCCTGGATTTCTTCTTCACTTTCTGGGTGCCCAGATGGGCAAGCTTCTCTGCCAGTGGTTCTTGGTCCATCTCTTGCACTCCAAGGATGAACACTTCTTGCCAGAACCCAAATGGGGTGGGGCTCCACCTTTGGGAAGAAACAAGCAAACCTAATTCCCACTGTTAGCAGGGGTCTGGACCCTTCCATTGGCCCAACATTGGATCTTGACAAAGTACCAACAGCACCTCATTATGCCCTGTCAGAGGGCTCCAATGTTTGTGGACTGGGGTTATCATGTCTGGTCTCAGAAGTGACAGAAAGTTTATACAAAAGGGTGCTCTGCACACTGCATCATGAGGGGAAGATATAGTATAGGCCTCCCCCTTCTGTTTTTGTAATTTCCCCTTTAATGTTTTATGTATTCTTTTAACAATGCCTTGGCCCCAAGGATAATCACCTGGAGTGAGAATCATCCCTATGAAGGAGAGGGAGGAGTCCAATCTAACAGTAAAGGCATGCAGCATTGATTCTTTGGAGGACAATCCACACTATGGTCACACTGAGGACAAAGGAGGGGCCTTACAGAGGAGATATGAAGCCATGGGAACAGCCAGTTATTAGCTCCCAAAGCCTTTTGGAGCTGGTTAAGGGGCAACATCTCAGGGAGTTTAATTATCGGTATGGGAAGCATTCCCGTTTACTGCCTCAGTAACCCAGGTAAGGAACTGAGTAAAGTCCTCCTTTGTCTGTTGCCACAGTTGGAAAAATGAGGCAGATCACCCCCCCCCAAAGAAAGGGAGCTGTCTCCAGGCCCACAATGAGCAGGAGTGCACCTGATCAAATGTCAGGGCAGGAGGGAGTGGGCTTGATCTTCTTGGTTACTCCAAAACCAGCCTTCCCCCTGGAATTGATGCTTAGAAATTTGTACTCCAGCCAAGCAATTACACTCTACCTGATGTTTGCATTGATCATAAAAAAGGCCTTCCATTTTAAGAAATCACTGGGTGCTAAGACACTCCAGGCCATGTGTTTCCAATCATGAGGGGCATTAAGACCCAAGGAAAGATAAGAACCTATCTAAAAGGTTCTCTACATATGGAGAGCATGGACCATCTCTAGAAATGGCTTTTCAGGGGTCCTTGATGGTGTTAGCATCATAAGGACACCAAAGAAGTGGGCCCTGCAGAGAGGTGCAATGTTAACGGAAAAAGCCTCTAAGGGAGAGGGAGAGTTGTGAAAGTCCGAGGGGCCCAGCCCCATGCATGATCCTACTGAGCATAGAGAGTCGCAAAAGGCTAAGGAGCCAGTGGATGACCCAAATCTAAGGGAGCCCAAGGGGCAGTTGTGGATTCAATAGAGGTATATCGAAAAGGAGAGGGGTCCTGACAATCCTTAAGATTTATCAAAGGGATGTTTTCTAGGGAGCAGCATCAGAATTGCTGCAGGAAGGCGTATTTTCACTTTCTTTTTTTTATTTGAGCTTGCAATATCTCAGAGATATTAACTTGTTTCTGACAAAAATACTGGAGAATAGTTACAACAGAGAAAAGACTCACAGCAGAGAGCCAGGGGGCTCATTGGAGGACAATATCCCAAAGTTGCTCAGCCTGAAGGAGAAGCTCCCTAGAAGAGTAGGGCAGATTCCCCAAATTGCTTCAGGTCCCTGTTTAAAGGCACAAATTGTGGGACTACTGACCCTGAGATTGGACAAGCTGAAGAGGGCACACATGCAGGGCTGATGGCCCTACAGCCAAACATGCAGTTGTGGAGCTGTTGGCTCCCGTGACCAAACAGACTGAAGAGCGAGCTATGGGGTTGATGGCCCCACAACCAAGCACACACACACAATAACAGCCCAGGAATCACGTCAGGTGGTCAAAATATTTGAAATCCAATTATTTCTATACAGTCAGCCTAAATAGTTCTGGGGTGGTGCAGCCTCTACATCGAAGTATCACCTCCCAGTAGCCAATGTTAGATTTCCACACCATCCCATGTCATCCCAGCTCATGGGGCGCATTCCAAAAAGGGTTATGCTGACAAACAAGCCAACTCGTGACTTCTGAGTGTGTGCTAACAGAAAACATGGCATGCCCTATATATTTTGTTCCACCTAGTGTGCTAAGCAGATTGGTAGTCTGCATATACTCAAGATATGTCTGAATCCAAGATTGCTGTCCCACAAACACTGCTGAAAGAAATCAGTTTTTCCCAAAGCCTGATCAAAAGTGCAAGATAGGAAAGGTGGAGGTTAAGTAATATCCTCTATCTGAAGCAAGTTGCAGGGCAGAATGGAGATGACCAGAGAGAGAAGCTATGTCACTACAACACAGTGGCTTCAGTTGGCAGTTGTTTGGCACTGCTGGATTCTAAAACTTGTACCAATGCTTTGGATACCCAGATTCATTCCATCTAACAGGACAGTAAGGAAGCCGAGAACTTCTTGACCTCAGGCCAGGAACATGTGGAGGGTCCAGAAAACACCTGGTCTTCAAGTTCCTCTTGAGGTTCCCTGAGTTGTTAGGAATGGAGGTTCCTGTGTTCTCTGCTCCTGCTGCCTGAAGGTCACCCACAGCTGGTTAGGGGCTGTTAGGAAGCTGTCCATCAGCTCCATACAGTTTCTGCCTGAAGAGAAATAGAGACACTGACACATCCTAAAAGGAAGTAGGACCCAGTTGTGCTCACTGCAGATGAGTGTGCAAACACTGCTGACAGGGACACTGAGCTCTCACTCAGAGGATCCTTCACTGATCCTCTCTTTGTTCTGAGAGCTGAAATTTTCCAGGAAAAAGCATGCCACAGCCTGGCTGTGGGTCTCTGAAATACTGCTGTCTCTTTGTGAAGATGAACTTGGTTTTAATAAGACCATTTTCTTCAGGGTATTCTGAAGTACATGCATGGCTGTTGAGGAGAGCTGATTCTCCAAAGACCTGCACAGAATGAAAAATTTGGAATCTAAGTTAACATGTTTTAGAAGAAAACATCAGTAGTTGTAATATGTAGTTACAAAATATTTTATATCATAGGAACTTTCTGGAGCATAGAATAGTTTTCGCTTAATGCCAGCACAACCAGTCTTCTTATTTCACTAATTTGCATACCCCTATCCTTGGACTATGGTCTAAATAAAGCTTACTTCATGAATTAAGCCTGCCTTGGTGTTTTTTTGTTGTTGTTGTTAAAGTAACAAAACAAGATTAGACTTATTACCTAGCACGTTGCTCATCTTTTGGTGGCCACTGTTTTTTGAAGAAAGTAAGACATGCTTGATAAGATGAACTTAAGGAGGTTAAAAATAACAGTTGTTAAGGATCTCTGTTTAGAAAAAAATGCATGATCTAGCACAATAAATACTTGTCCTAGGAAAGCAAAAATATCAGTATGATGAACAGATCAGAAATCAGAAATTATCATGGTTGTTACTTTCCTTCCACCAAAAAGCTGGAGGGCAAATGGACTTTTCTTAATGTCATGGTTCCCTAGAGCTGTCCTGTCCAGGGCATATCATGTCTCCAAGAACTACATGGTATTTATTTCTGCCCCATAAATTCAACCAGGATGCATTCTATCTGTGGACTTCCAATTATCTCTACCAAACTCCTCGTGACTGTAGCTGAGTAAAGAGCTTTCTTTCACTCTCTTTTGTCCTCTCTTTTCTTGTCTTCGATTGGATATACCAACAAGAGCACTATTAGAGATTTATTTTTCATTCTTTGTAAAAATATTTTATTGAATTTTTGTGCATTTCATACATCTTAATCATATTTAGGCCCCTTCTAAATTTTTATTCATCATATTGCAGAGAAGAAGATTTCACAAATTTTCTAACAAAACGGCAAAGATTATAGAAGGATGTGCTCTTTATTAGAACAGAGAAATTTATTTTTTATTTTTCATTTTGTCTCTACCCTGGCATATTTAATGGCCAAAGTATCTACGTTGGCATAGCTAATATTCAACTTACTCAATTTCTCTGTGCCTAAATTTCCCCATTCAATATGAAGGCATGAAAATAATATTTCAGACATCTATTATTCACTTTGTGTCAGAAAAATATTTATCTTCTCTCATATGCCAGCTCCACTTCCATGTATGGAGACACTGTCATGCAAGATATTAACAGAGACCAAGGAACACAAGCTTCTCACCCAGTGAAGATAATATCTTCACTTATAATCATACCACTGTGCCCACGTTGGTTTAAGTTGATACACATCAAGAATACAAAACTCCTTCCCAGACATTAGAATGAATTACTGTGGAAGGACAATTCTTGACATTAGGTTCATCCTAGATGTGTCCTTAAAGCTTTATAGTATGAATGGATTGTTTTTAGAATGAGGTCAAAGTGGGAGGACATTAATATTTGAAATCCCATTTGATATTTAATATACAAGGAATGAACCAATCACTTCTGGCATATACCTTGACCCACTGATATGGCTGCAGGAAGAGCAAGAGGATTTGACTTGTCCTACTCCATGGTTGGAATTTGATCATAGGGTAGAATTCCCACAGTTAACCATCGTTTATTCTGTTCCTTTTTTTTTTATTTTACTTACTTCCGTATATGTATGAATGTACTGTCTGCATGCAGGTCTGTGGACCCGTGTCGTGCAATGCCACAGAGGTCAGAAGAGGGTCTCAGATTCCCGTGGAACTAGAGTTCTCCTGGAATTGGAGTTTCAGACGGTTGTTGGCTGCCATGTGGGTGCTGGGGATAGAACCCAGGTCCTCTGCTAGAGCGGTCGGTGCTCTTAACTGCTAGGCCATCTCTCGAGCCCCTATTCTGTTCCTTTTAAAGACCAATTTACTACATACAAGGAAGTCACTCATTCTGTGTCTCAGAAGCTCTTCCTCACCTGGTTCACATCTTGGAACTTTGGGAATCTGGAAACTGATCTGGAGAAATGGGAAGTTTGGAACCAGAAAATGAGGTAGATGCTCCCTCTTTCATCTCACACCCTTCTATCAAAACAATTAAGCTGTCCTCACCCAGACTAGGACCTCCCACAGACACCAATCCCTTCTCTGGACTAAATCCTTAACACTGAATTGCCAACCACCCTATCATAAATGGCTCAGTCCGCCTTCTGGTACCCTAAACCCCATCTCTCATAGCAAGCTGACCTTCCAGGAAGTCTTACCCTACCTGGGATGATGGTAAGTCAAAGCGTGCTTTTCTCTCTAGTCGTTTCCTCACATCCTCCCCCCGTCATCGTGCCAGCCTGGGACAGAGGTGGACACCAAATTTTCCACCTTAGATCTCTGATCTATCTCCCTAACCCAGACTTGCTAAATACCCTAGCACAGATTGCTAAGCACCACCTCAGGTAATCCCAACCCCCATCTTCCTTGACTCCTGATCCGCCAGACAGACCTGCCCATCTAGCAGTCAGAACAATGAGTAACTAAGCTACATTAATGATATAAACATGCCAAAATTCAATTAAATAAAAGCCAAACAGAAGTAACTACTGGTCAGATAATAAACAAAGAACATCCATATGCCCAAATGGCAGTGCAAAAACACAAATAATATGATTAACCAAGACAATATGTCCCCAAGAAAATCCACTCCCTTTCCAGAAGTGCACTACAATGAGACCATGATGAGGAACAGCTGAACACAGAATTTAAAAGAGCAATTATAAACATGATCAAAGAACTTAAAGAAAACACAGTTAAATGACTCAAAGAACTTGTGATAGAAGCTCAGGAATATAAAATATGTGGCAAATATGTGGCTTAATGAAATATCAAAAACAATTCATGGCTTAAAAACTGAATTTACAGAAGAGATAGAAATAGTGAGGAATATCCAAGCAGAAATCTGCATGAAATCAAGGAACATAATAAGCCAATTAGAAACAATAGCAGAAAGCCTCACAAGCAGAATGAATGAAACAGAAAACAGAATAGCAAGTCTAGATGACAAAGTTGAAGATCTGGACTCCTTAAGCAAAGACTATGCAAAGATTTAAAAAAACACAAGAATGGAATATGCAGGAAATGAGACAGCATGAGAAGACCAAATCTAAGAATTATAGGCATACAGGTGTTGGTTGTTTATATCATCTGTTGGTCCTTTAATCACACATGATATTCTTCCCTCCTAGAACCGTGTGTTGGTTGTTTATATCATCTGTTGGTCCTTTAATCCACATTCTTCCCTCCTAGAACCAGGCTGGCAGCTTCACAATGCTGTAAGCTTCAGGGCTGTCTCCTGCCTGCAGGCCAACAGTCCCTAGGCTTAGGTCTGGCAAGGAGGGTGGAGAAGACTGTGGGAAGTTACCTGAGGAACGAAAATTTTAAAAAACGGACTCAGAGAGAATGTCCAGGAGGAAGATTCAAGTTTAATGTTGTAACTCAAGGCTTTTATACCAACCCTTGCATGGGCTGTACACACAATTGGGGGCTAGGGCAGGCAACTGGGACAAGGGAACCTCGGGCTATATTCCAGATTAAGTTGTTTCCTAAGAGATCAAAGACAGCCCAGACTTCACAGGTCTGTGAGGATAACAACGGGGTTTGAGGCTTAGGCTGCTTGCTAACTGCTTTTAAGTGCTTCTGCCGAAATAATACCTACCTCTCTCCATTTTTACTTATTTAAAAAAGGCTCAGTTGTCACAAACAGTTAATATTTTATCTATTGGGGATATTCCAGAATAGTGCGGCCCAACAAGGCTCCCACTGGGGACAACAGAACCTGAGTGTGTGTATACTAGGCATCTTGGCTTTACTGGGGGCAGCAGGACTCCCATTTGTGTATACAGCAAACTAGAGGTGTGACGTTTTGCTTAATACATCAAAGGAAAAGGCCGTCAGGGTCTGGAACTTTTCAGAGATAGGCAAAGCAGGAATACTGCCTACCATGACATCACAGAGAAGCCCTGGGGCAGATTCTGCAGTTCCTTACCTCAAGCCAGACAAAGTCCCATTCCTACAGCTAGTTCCCATTATTATTAATTAAAATGGAGCAAAGTTGTCACTGTGTACCAGAGGATCTTTAGGGATGGCTTGATATTGGACTAAAGACATTTCAGCTGTAAACCAAAACTGTCTTTTAACAAACCAGAAAGCAAAACCTCCTGAGGTGGGAATTGGTTCTAATGAAAAGGATTATCCTGGTGGCCTATGGGAACTTAGGTTGCAGGGAACAGGGCTTTTGTTAATGTGCTGGATAGCTTTAGTGTCAACTTGACACACCTGGGTTGAGGGAGCCTCAGTTGGGGAATTGGCTCCATTGGATTGGCCCGTGGCCACATCTGTGGAGTGTTGTCTTGATGATCGAGCAGTGTGGGAGGGCCCAGCCAGCAATGAGTGGTGCTACCCTGGGCAGGTTGTGTACAGTATAAGAAGGCAGGCTGGGCATGGGCCAGGGTAGCAAGCCACTGAACAGCATTTGTCCATGGCCTGTGCTTCAGCGCCTGCCTCCAGGTTCCTGGCCTGAGTTCCTGCCTTGAGATCCCTGATTGATGAACTGTGACCCAGGAGATGTAAGCTGAATAAACCCTTTCCTCCCTAAGTTGGTGTCGGACAGAGTGTTTTGTCACAGCAATGGAAGACAAACAAGAACAGAAATTGGTATTGCTGTGACAGACCTGACCTTGGTATTTTGGGGAAGGATTGTGGAGGTGTTTGGAACTTTGGGCTGGGAAGATCATTGACTACCTAAAGATTGTTGCTGTGGAGCTTGGAGCAGTTTTGCTGAAGGATTTGTAGAAGATGGAGGCCTGGCTTGTGAAGTTTCTAGTTTTGAAGTGAAGCAGAGATCATCAGGACTGTTTAATCTGTGGGTTTTGGTGAGCTGGGGCTGAAGAATCAATTGTAAGTAACAAGAGACCAGAACCTGAAGGGAAATCTTTGTTGTACTGGAACAATTGATGCTGGTTAGCTGGAGCTGAAAAGTCAGCTATAAGTGACAATAGACCAGCATCACTGTGGTGAAATCTTCTGGGAAGAATATCTTCAGGGTCAGCACACAGAAGCTGTGTTCCAGAAGGGGCCTGAGCCTCCATCTCAAGCCAGAGCAGGACCTGGTAGTGTGTAAGTCTCCTATATGGTTCTGGTGTTGAAATTTGAGGGGGTCACAGAGAGCAGCCAAAGCTTGGCACTATGAGAGGTCAGGAAAGACCATTTGTGGAAGTGCAACTTGGTTGCAGTGAAGACCCCAGGATTGCAGGGGTCATGGAGAGAAGCTGAGGCTTTGCACCAGGAGAGGTCAGAAGAGACCATTGGTGAAGGTGCTGCCTCAGTTTCAGTGGTGACCCCAGCTTTTTGGAGATGCCAGGACCTTGAGATGACCACCAAGAGCAGCAACAGGTGTGGAATGGAGTTGGCCTGGGCCTTCAAGATGAGCTGTGTGTGCATGGATGGCAGAGTGAGGGAAGGGGAGCTTCCAAAACCCTTTGGAGCCCAGAAGATCATGAGTGAATCCCAAGTGTCCAGCCTTGAGCTACTTGCTGGACTTAGGTTTTGTTTGAGTGTGCCTGATTCTTCCCTTTGAAATAAGACAGTACTTGTTTTGGATTTTACAGCAGCCCACAGTTAAGAGACTTTTAATAGACTGTGAACTTTTAAGCATTTGGACATTTTAAGGAATGTGGGGTTTTTAAGGTTGTATTGTCTAAGGTTGTGATTAATGTTAACATCATACTTTGGGGATAAGAACAGGAAAGGTGGTGGTTTAATTGTGATGTGTTTTGTGTGTCAAGTTGACAAGGGGTCAATTGTGCTGGATAACTTTAGTGTCAACTTGACACACCTGGGTTGAGGGAGCCTCAATTGGGGAATTGGCTCCATTGGATTGGCCCGTGGCCACATCTGTGGAGTATTGTCTTGATGATCGAGCAGTGTGGGAGGGCCCAGCCCGCAATGAGTGGTGCCACCCTGGGCAGGTTGTTGCGTACAGTATAAGAAGGCCAGCTGGGCATGGGCCAGGGTAGCAAGCCACTGAACAGCATTCCTCCATGGCCTGTGCTTCAGCACCTGCCTCCAGGTTCCTGGCCTGAGTTCCTGCCTTGAGATCCTTGATTGATGAACTGTGACCCAGGAGATGTAAGCTGAATAAACCCTTTCCTTCCCAAGTTGGTGTTGGTCAGAGTGTTTTGTCACAGCAATGGAAGACAAACTAGAACAGTTAAGAAGATAACATTTTTTCTCCCAAACATAAATGCATGCAGGCATCCTTTGATCTTCCTCTGAACACAGAGGCATCAAAAGGCCATAGGCCAGTTGCTATGACTCTCCAGTGCATTCACACCTATGATTTAAGCACAGAAACTGATGCCAGTGCATCACAAAGCAACCATAAAAGATGCAAAGAGACCCATTGAGCATGCAACTTTGCCCTTAAGTGGTGGAACTCCAATAAATGACAAAGCAAAAGTAATACCTTTTCTCCCATTAAAACATACAGGTATGTGAGTGACATAGTCTCTAAAATAACATTGCTTGTCCTACACATAAAGACATACAAAGACATACAGGTATGTGAATAACATTGTCTCTAAAAATGACATTGCTTGTCCTACACAGAAAGACATACAAAGACATACAGGTATGCAAATGACATCACTTCTAAGAGTAACATTCCTTATCTTATACATGAAAACATACAGATATCACTTGATACCCTTTTAATATAGATGGTGTTTTTATTTGCACCCCCAAAGTCCCAAGCCTGGCTGGAGAGATCTGTACATGCAACTACATTGATAGAACAAGGTTCAGTCACAATTGTCTCCTGAAGGTTTTTCTTTAGCCAGCAGTTTCCAGGCATTTGTGAGAGGGCAGGTGAGACAAAGGAGTAAACAATTTTTTGTTGTTGAAGATAACACCCAGGTTGTCTCAGCCTTTTTCCAGGAGGAGGCTGGCGACTCAGCTCTGGCTTTTAGTTTCTTTGGAGGCATGGATTGTGAGGCTGCAGATGGCCTCCTGCTGAGCTGGAGTCTTGGCTCTCAGGAATACCCTTTTGTAGTCTACTGATGAAATATGAATGGTAATAGCATAGGCAGTCAAGTAAACATTATTCACTATACTAGGCTGTGATGCTGGCTTAGCACAGGTTAGAAATACCACTCTTGGGGCTGGAGAGATGGCCTAGCAGTTAAGAGCACCGACTGCTCTTGCAGAGGACCCAGGGATCCCCAGCACCCACATGGCGTCCGAGAACCATCCAAAACTCCAATTCCAGGAGAACCCCAGTTCCAGGGGAATCCGACGCCCTCTTCTGACCTCCGCGGCATTGCATGATACAGGTGCACAAACCTGCATGCAGACAATACTTTCATACACATACAGAAATAAATAAAATTTAAAAAAAAGAAATACCACTCTTTTATATTACTGTGGGTAGAAAATACCACATTTATCATTCCAGTAGATAAATGGATGAAGGTTTGTTAAAATTCTTTTAAGAATGACATAGAGTAGCCCTTTAATTTATGTTTGAAAAGTAAAATAATATATCAGTTTAGTACTTGAATTATCCATGGCCCTTTTCAGCCCTGGTAGATTTGTTGGGCCTGATTTTTAGCTTGACAAAAGACAGCTGTAATAGTTTTTACTTATGTAACTGGCTGTTGGGAGAAATACCAGCCAGTATAGTACCTGGAATTGATACATATTTAATAGATGTTTTTGAGAATAGAATATCTTTCGAAGAGATTTTATGTCTCTTAATATAAGGAAGATGTTAAGCTGTCCTTTGGAGGCCATTATATTAATTTTAACTTATTTTAGGAGAATATATCCTTTCTGAAAACCATACTACCACATACATACCCATAAGGGAACCAATGCCCTGAGGTTCATTGTTGATGAAGAGATGAAATACTGTCTTTTAAAACTAAAATATCTTGTAAATAAAAGGGGATGTTACAGATAACATTGTAAAAGGACATTGGGGGGGGGGGCTGGAGAGATGGCCTAGCGGTTAAGAGCACCAAATGCTCTTGCAGAGGACCTGGATTCGATCCCCAGCACCCATATGGCAGCTGAGAACCGTCTTTAACTCCAATTCCAGGCGAACTCCAGTTCCAGGGGAATCCAACACCCTCTTCTGAACTCTGCAGCATTGCATGACATGGGTGCACAAACCTACATGCAGACAGTACATTCATACAAATAAATAAATAAATAAATAAATAAATAAATAATTTTTTAAAAAGGACATTGGGCCAGATGGGGTGGTGCATGCCTTTAATCCCAACACTTGGGAGGTAGAGGCAGGAGGGCCTCTGTGAGTTCAAGGCCAGCTGGGTCTACAGAGCTAACTCCAGGCCAGCTGGGACTAAAGGGAGACCCTGTCTCAAAAATACAATAAAAGGACATTGGATATACATTAATGTCAAGGTTGTTACCTGGAAAATTAGTATGGATTAGAATTAAAAGTAACTTGTAGTTTAAATAAATTTAAGTGTGACCAATCATTTACGTTGACAGTATTAGACCAATTTTTAAACAACATAAGTAATTTTATTTTACTGCTATCCAATGTGTGAATAGATTTTGAATATCAGTAAAAATAAGGGGAGAGGGTCCTGCGCACTAGTGGTCTGGTCTGCACCTTATTGTGGGCCGGAGAAGTTACCTGGGCAGGCATCTGCCGCAGGAAGGGGTCGTGGGCGGGACCGCCCTACGTCTTTCTTTAGCACACGCCAGGGCCAGAGGGTCCTGCGGGCTAGTGGTCTGGTCTGCACCATTTTGCGGGCCGGAGAAGTTACCTGGGCAGGCATCTGCTGCAGGAAGGGGTCGTAGGTGGGACCGCCCTACGTCTTTCTTTCGTGCACACCAGGGCCAGAGGGTCCTGCGCGCTAGTGGTCTGGTCTGCACCTTTTTGCGGGCCGGAGAAGTTACCTGGGCAGGCATCTGCCGCAGGAAGGGGTCGTGGGCGGGACCGCCCCTACGTCTTTCTTTCTCGCGCACGCCGGGCCAAGGTCCTGCGCGTAGTGGTCTGGTCTGCAACCTTTTTGCGGGGCCGGAGAAGTTACCTGGGCTGGCATCTGCGCAGAAAGGTTCGTGGGCGGGACCCCCTATTTTTTCTTTCGCGCACTGCCGGGGCAGAGGGTCCTGACGCTAGTGGTCGGGTCCTGCACCTTTTTGCGGCCGGAGAAGTTACCTGGGCAGGCACTGCCGCCTGCGCAGGAAGGGGTCGTGGGCGGGACCGCCCTACATCTTTTTTCGCGCGGCCGGGGTCAGAGGGTCCTGCCCGCTGAGTGGTCTGGTCCACACCTTTTTGCAGGCTGCCGGGTGGTGCGGCAAGGCAGGCATAATTCCCCCCCCCCGCAGATTGGGGAGAATCCAAGTGGACTTTTCTTGGAGAACCATCTCAGAACAAGAAGAGAAGAGTGGATTTACTACCAAATTGAAAATCTAGACAAGTCAATACTCCATAAACAGGAGGAGGAAGGGGGAAACAAAGCATCTGAAAGGAGGAAAGTAAAACATCCCCTTACATAGTGAAAAGATATTTGTGATCTGAGCCCCAAAAGGGAAGCCCACATGCCAGGAAACACGACGAAGGGACAACATGGGAAGGCACAGGAAAATCCTGCATCCAAGCTCTACCAACCGTAGGAGATAGCTACCATGGGACCCCTTGGGAGGAACCCAAGGAACAGATCTTAGAGGAATAATTGCAGACCTATGCAGAGAATTAAAGAACATAAAGAGGAATTCAGAGAACTAAGAGAGAAAATGAAAAACTCAAAAAAGGACCTAGAGGGATACAATGACAAACATCAAAAGAAATAAAAGATGCAAGAGAAAGAACTAGAGGGAGAAAAAAATAAAGAAATACAGAGAACTAAAGAGAGAGAACGAAAACCTCAAAAGACTAGAGGGATACAATGACAAACTCAGAAAGAACTGAAGGAACAGACGAAAACTCCACAAAGAACTAAGGGAAAAAAAACAAAACTCGAAAGGAAGTAAAACACTGAAAAGGAAGCCAACCAAAGAAAAGTAAGGACACCAAGAAGAGATTGAGAAGCACAAGAAGATTGAGAAGCCAAAATGGAAATGGAAGTCCTAAAGAAAAACACAGGTGAAACGAAAAAGGAAATAGACACACATTCAATCAAGAAGAAAGGAAAAGGAAAAACCTCAGAAGTAGAATGGGAGGAAGCAGAACAAAGAATATCAGATCTGGAAGATAACAACAGCAATAAAAAGCTCAAATAAAGAGTATGAAAAATTTAAAAATACACAAAGTTGGAACAACCAGGAAATATGGGACACTATGAAAAGATAAACCATCCGCATCATAGAAATAGAGGAAGGAAAGAATCTCAAGAAACTATTATTGATCAGATTTCAACAGAATAATAGATGAAAACTTCCCCAAACTAAAAATAGACAACCCTAACAAATACAAGAAGCACATAGGACTCCAAATAACAAGATCAGAAAAGAAAAAACCCCACGCCATATCATAGTTAAAATGCTGATCCCAAAACAAAGATAAAATTCTGAGAGCTACAAAAGAAAACAAGTCACATACAAAGGGAAAACCATCAGAATACAACTGACTCTCGCCTAAACCATGAAGCAAGAAGAAAATGGAGCAAAGCATTCCCAGTGTTAAGGGATACTATGCAGGCCAACCACAGAATACTTTACCCAGCAAAATGTCGACTTAGAATTGAAGGAGAAGAAAAATCTTCCATGACATAAACAAGATGATGAGAATACAATCTGAAAAAACCACTCTTCATAAATACTTGAATCAAATTCAAAGGGTAGAAGATAGGAGCAACAATCCCTCAAACACCTAGGAAAAGAAACTATAAAAACAAACACATAGGAGCAAGATCAGAGCTAAAAGATCAAATGGATATAAAGTGAAAGGAAGCAACATCCATCTTTCAATATAACCTTAAATATTAATGGCCTAAACTCCCCATAAAAAGGCATAGACTGGGAGATTGGATTAGAAAACAAAACCCATCTATATGCATGCCTAAAAGAAACCC
>VZQC01013734.1:293001-497463 GCA_009823505.1 Rhizomys pruinosus
GTTTGGGCACAACAGCCTGCAAATTGGTTATACATGAAGGATGCTTGTACTCATGGATTATCACTTATAGCTAAAAAATGGGGAAAAAAACTGAGAGAAATATGCAGGACAGTTATGGCAGAATGCATGATCTCGGTTGGGGGGGTGGGGGGGAAGGGGAAGGGAAAGGGAAATATGCCTGAACTGAATTGGAAAATGATGTATGAAATGCAGAAAGCATCAATAAAAAAAATAAAAAATAAAAAAAAAATAAGTTAGGGGAACTTTGATTAAACACATATTGTGATTTTTAAGTTAACTGATTAAGACTGGATCCTGTAGAAATAAAGTTAACACAGATATAATTTTAACCTTTATATATATTAGAATCCTTAGATGTATAACTTTAAGGTATAAATTTTATAGAATGGGTTTTATGGATCCTACTGCATGCTGGTTGTCACATCCAGTACCTGACAGTACATACTTAATAAAACTTTGAACTATTACCTGTGTAAATTTATATCTACCCTTCATAAATCAATTAATTTATTAGTCATTTAAATATACTGGAAGACCTGAGTTAGGGAAAAATCAATTTTGGTTTTAGAGTTAGCCTTTACAAAATCTATGTTAATAGAAAAATCACAAAAATTAATTTTTTAACCAAAACCTAAAAATGACAAATAGTTGTTAAAGAACATTAATTAGTTTTAATTTTTGTTAGACCAAGCTGGCTTGAAAATCTTCATACAAAGTTGTCTTTCTGAAATATAATGGTATTATATTTAGACAAACATGAATTAAGATGACTTGTTATTTCTCTTTAGTGGTAGGATACAAACCATATGATCCGGGGGCCTGTGAATTTTAAAGATGAAAACAAATCTAAAAGGCTCCAAAATTATTCAGGACCTTCTTTTATTAATTAATTTTAGAAGAGTTTAGGATCCTTAATTGATTGATTGATGTTGAAATGCCTAGGACTTATTAATTGATCAGTTGTGCACAACTCATTTAAAGATGTTTTGGGTACCCATGTATTAGATTTAGAGAAGCATGCTTGAGATGGAATTTAATTTAACAGATTTTGAATGGCCATATCAAATATTATCTCGAGATAAAAACTGATGTGCAAGGAACAGTACAATTACCTCAATTCTGGACAAGTATCATGAGAAAGAACACAATCAAGTTCAAAGGTACATTTTCTCTGTATGTTTATTTTAAAACCTGAAATTAAAAAACCCCAGAACCATACTAAATTTATGTTCAGCAACAGGCCTGAAGCACCTTGGGAAATGTACTTCCTTGGCCTAGAAGAAAAGGAAATGAAAATGCCCAAAACAGGGCTACTTTGGCTATTTGGGTCTTTTGTTTTTCCAAATGAAATTAAGGACTTTTTTTCCAAGCCTGTGAAGAAACTCTTGGGGATTTTAATTAGGATTGCCTTAAATCTGTATAAGAGTTTGGATAGAATGGACACTTTTACTATATTAATTTTCCCAATCCATGAGCATGAGAGGTTTTTCCATCTTCTGACGTCTTCTTCAATTTCCTTCTTCAGGGATTTAAATTTTTTGTAGAGATCTTTGGTGTCTTTGGTTAGGTTTGCTCCTAGGTATTTTATTGTTTTTGAGGCTATTGTGAGTGGGAAGGTCTCCTTGAATTCCTTCTTCAGTTTCTTGTTGGTGTAAAGAAAGGCTACTGATTTCTTTAGGTTAATTTTGTATCCTGCCACTTTGCTGAAACTCTTAATCATTTCTAGGAGTTTCTGTGGAGTTTTTTAGCATCCCTTAAGTAAACAATCATACCATCAGCAAAAAGGGATAGCTTGACTTCCTCTTTTCCAATTAGAGCTCCTTTAATTTCCTTTTCTTGCCTTACTGCCCTAGCAAGTGTTTCAAGCACTATATTGAAGAATAGTGGTGACAGGGGGAAGCCTTGCTGAGTTCCTACCTTTAAAGAGAATGCTCCTTTAGGCTCTCAGAGTGGCACCATGGTAGTAAGGAAGAAGAAGCGCCTGACAAAAGGTGGCAAGAAGAGAGCCAAGAAGAAAGTGGTTGATCCATTTTCTAAGAAGGATTGCTATGATGTAAAAGCTCCGGTTATGTTCAACATTAGAAACATTGGGAAAACACTAGTGACAAGGACTCCAGGAACCAAAATTGCATCTGATGGCCTCAAGGGTCGTGTGTTTGAAGTGAGCCTTGCTGATCTACAGAACGATGAAGTCACATTTAGAAAATTCAAGCTCATGACTGAGGATGTTCAGGGCAAAAACTGTCTGACTAGCTTCCATGGCATGGATCTTACCCATGACAAAATGTGTTCCATGGTCAAAAAATGGCAGACCATGATTGAAGCTCATGTTAATGTCAAGACAACTGATGGTTACTTGCTTCACTTGTTCTGTGTTGATTTTAATAAAAAACGAAATAACCAGATACACAAGACCTACTATGCACAGCAACAATGGGTCTGCAAATTCCGGAAGAAAATGATGGAGATCACGACCTGAGAGGTACAGACAAATGACTTGAAAGGAGTGGTTAATAAATTGATTTCAAACAGCATTGGGAAAGACATAGAAAAGGATTGCCAGTCTATCTATCCTTCCCATGATATCTTCGTTAAGAAAGTAAAAATGCTGAAGAAGCCCAAGTTTGAATTTGGAAAAATCATGGAGCTTCACGGTGAAGATAGTAGTTCTGGAAAAGCAACCGGTGATGAGACAGGAGCTAAAGTTGATGAGCCAATGGATACGAACCACCAGTCCAAGAATCTGTTTAAAATTCAGATTTTTTAACAGTGACAAATAAAAGGTCTTATTTGTATTAATAAAAAACATTTTTTAAGAGAATGCTTCACCAGGCGTGGTGGCACACACTTTTAATCCTAGAACGTGGGAGGCAGAGGCAGGTGGATCTCTGTGAGTTCAAGGCCCACCTGGTCTACAAAGTGAGCTCCAGACCAGCTGGGACTAAAGGGAGACCCTGACTCAAAAAGACAAAAAAGAAAAAAGATAAATGGAATGCTTCTGTTGTTTCCCCATTTAGGATGATATTGGTTGTGGGTTTCCTGTAGATGGCTTTGATTACATTGAGGAATGATCCCTCCAATCCAATTCCCTCTAGGACTTGAAGCATGAAGCAATGCTGAATTTTGTCAAAGGCTTTTATCGTGTCAATTGAGATGATCGTGTGGTTTTTGTCTTTCAGTCATTTATATGTTTGATGATATTTATTGATTTTCATATGTTGAACCATCCCTGCATCTCTGGTATGAATCCAACTTGGTCATGATGGATGATCTTCTTGATGTGGGTCTGTATGTGGTTTGCAAATATTTTGTTGAGAATTTTTGCATCTGTGTTCATTAATTAGATAGGTCTATAGTTCTCCTTTTTGGTTGTATCTTTGCCTGGTTTGGTATTAGAGTGATGCTGGCTTCATAGAAGGAATTTGGGAGAATTCCCTCTGTTTGTATCCTTCTGAGTAATTTTTTAAATATTTATTTATTTATTATGTGTATGAGTGTACTGTCTGATGTAGGTTGGTGCACCCGTGTCGTGCAATGCCATGGAGGTCAGAAGAGGACATCGGATTCCCCTGGAACTGGAGTTAAAGACAGTTCTTAGCTGCCATGTGGGTGCCGGGAATCGAACCTGGGTCCTCTGCAAGAGCATTCAGCACTCTTAACCACTGAGCCATCTCTCCATTCCGCCTTCTAAACAATTTGAGTAATCATGGTTGTAAGTCTTTTTTAAATGTTTTATAGAATTCTGTCATGAAACCATCTGGGCCTGGGCTTTTTTTAGTTGGGAGGTTTCTTATTATATCTTCAATTTCTTCATATATTATGGGTCTGTTTAAGCTGTTGATCTTTTCTTGGTTGAGCTTTGATGATTCCCAGTATTTCAGATATTCCATTTCTCCTAGGTTTTCAAACTTAGTAGAGTATAGGTTTTTGAAGTATTCCCATATGATTAGATCTTTTTGTCATTGTTGTGATATTTCCCCTTTCATCATGGATTGTATTGATTTGGAGTTGTTCCTTCTTTCTTTTGGTTAACTGGGCTACAGGTCTATCTATCTTGTTTATTCTCTCAAAGGACCAACTTTTGGATTCATTGATTTTTTTGTATTTTCTTTGTTTCTATTTCATTTATTTCTGCTCTGATTTTTGTTATTTCTTCCTGTCTGCTGCATTTAGGGTTCATCTGTTGTTGTCTCTCAAGTGCTTTTAGCTGCAGTGTTACATCATGTATTTGTGCTCTTTCTGTTTTTTTAATGTAGGCACCCAGGACTATAAACTTACCTCTTAGGTCTGCTTTTAAAGTATCCCAAAAGTTTTTGTTGTGTTATATTATCATTGTCACTCAGTTCCAGGAATATTTTTATTTCTTTCTTTATCTCTTCCTTGACCCATTCATTATTCAAGTGTGTGTTGTTTAGTCTCCATGTGTTCTTACAGATAGTAGGGCTTATCCTGTTATTGATAATAAGCTTTATTGTGTTGTGGTCTGATAGAATGTGTGAAATTATTTCAATCTTTTTGAATTTGTGGAGGTTTCTTCTGTGTCCCAGTATGTGGTCGATTTTGGAGAATGTTCCATGGGGTGCTGAGTAGAAAGAGTATTCTCTGGTATTAGGTGGACTATTCTGTAGATGTCTATGAGGTCCGTTTAGTGTATCATATCATTCAGTTCAGATGTCTCTCTGTTAGTGTGGTTCTTTCTTGTTTTTTTATGTGTATAAGTGTATTGAACACATATGAGTGCACCCATGTCATGCAATGCCCACAGAGGTCAGAAGAGGATATCAGATCCTCTGGAGCTGGATTTACAGATGGTTTTAGACACTATGTGGGTGCTGGAAATAGAACCCTGGTCCTCTGCAAGAGCAACCAGTATTCTTAACTGTTGAGCCATCTCTATAGCCCCTTAGTGTTCTCTTTTCTTGGTGATAATCATTCTCAGTGCTGGGGATGCTATCGCAAACTTGTTTTAATCCACTTTTCCTTTATTGTTAAAGATGTTGAACATTTTTATTCTTGTATTTCATAGCCATTTGTACATCCCTCATCCAGATGTTAAATTCATTCATCTATTTGCTGATATCAGATCATCTGTTGTTTGGAATCTAAGTTCATCACATCTGTATATTAATCCTTTGTCCAATGACTAGGAGACAGATTTCGTTGTTGTTGTTGTTGTTGTTGTTGTACAGTTTGGTAGGGTGTGGATGAGATATACAAGGGAATAATTATCTGTCCTAAAAATGAAATCTCGACTGTTAGAGAATGTTAGGTTGGGATGGACCAGGGTGATATGAATATGAAAAATGAGTGTGATCTTGGAAGTAGATTGCTCTTTATTACAAACAACAAAGGACTGAAATTACTCCATGAAATGAAAACTGAAACACGGAAGCTCAGTTTCTCTCAGATTTTATGTGGCTTAAGATGAAAGATCAGGAATATTTCTGCAGTCCTGTTTTTTTACAGTTTCAGGTTTTAAGACAAGTGGTAGTGTTAAGGTTTGGAGTTTGGGACAATGAGTACTGGCCTGTTTTTTAATCAAAGAGCACACTCACTGGGTGAGGGGTTGGGGTTTCACACAGTTTCCAGGCTAAGGCTTTCTCAGCTTAGCTGGGACTTTCCAAGCTGAGACATTTACCCTTCATTCCAGATCCTGAGGACAAATGAAGAAAAGGGCCAACAATCTCTGTAATTGGCTTCTTCCTGCTTATCAGGGACAATGAGAGAGGGTGTTCATGGATTGTCCTCAGGACCCAGAGGTCTATAGATGTCAGGGGTTGAAACAAAGTCTTCACATGTTCAATGAGTGGGCTGTGCGATGGCCTAAATATGGTCCTGAAAGAAACTTTGGAGACATTTGTTTATGCATAATGATTAACAAACTTAATTGTGATGATCTTTTGTAAGCAGGAACAGTTGAAGTTGCGAAGAAGGAAATTGTTTGGCTCAGGAAAGAATGTTGTATAGAATTATTTTACTAAAAGAGCATAGAATCCAACTAAAACACAAACTACAATGCAATGTGGTTTCTGCTGTTGAGGGGAGCTGTTTTCCCATGGCTTTTCTTGGAACTGATGGTTCCACAGCCAACACAGAGCTACAAAAGTAAAAGTAATAGTTTCATAGCCAAAGAACCAGCTGTGGAACTGCTGGTCCCACAGATAAACACCCAGCCAAGGAGCTGATCACTCTTCACAGTCAAATACCCAGCTGGAAAGCCAACTGAAGGACTGATGTTCCTGCAGTTACAACAGCCAAGAGGAACATGCATGAATTAATGACCCAGGGATCAGATTAGATGGTACAAATTGAAGAAATCTATGCAACAGGCCCTTTATACAGGTATTGTGACATCACCTGCTAGCTGCCAATCCCAGACCCTTTACAGCACACATTTCTCCAGCCTGTGGAGCAGGCTCAGGAGGGATGTGCAGATGAGTAAGTCAGCTCATGGCATCAAGCACGTAAAAACCCCCACATGTTTTTGCCTCATAAAAGTGGTGCTCAAGTTCCTTTGTCTGGCCCAAATGGCCATGACTATTTTGTAAAAGTACAAAGACTAATCATTGCCCAAGTAAAAACCAAATACAGGGTAAACCAATTAGTAAACATAAGCAATATCCATGTAAACCCAATTATCAAGCATCTGTGTCCAATTCACCTAGGGTCCCCAAGTCCAGTGGAGAGGCCTACAAATACAACCATGCCAATCAAACAAAGTCCAGTCTGGTTTTAACGTGATCTCATAACTCACTCCCCTCTTTGGGCTTTACAACCTAGCACACCCACCTCTTTCATGATAGTCCCTGATCCTTGTAGGGGAGGGCAAGTGAGAGTCAGAAATACAATGATCCATTTTTCCTCTGAGATGACACATCAGACTTTTGGGTCTGTGCAAGTTTTGTTTCCAACTGGCTGGCAGCTCATTTAGGAGTCTCCCTTTAATTTTACTAATAAAACACAAATAGCAAGAAGCACAGACACTTAACAAACATTAAATATCATGACAAGTTACAATATAGGCACAAACATAAATATTTGGATGGTATTTTAGTCTGGAAACTGCAGCTTTTTGTGCAAATGGATGAAAATAGCTTCCTGTTGTGGCCTATAAAGTCTCCTGCCACTAGAGGGTGGCAAGCTTGCATTATCAGTCATGTGTCCTACCCACCAGAGAGTGGGCCATAGATCCAATTAGCATTTTTCTGGGTGTACAAATCTGAGCCTGCCATGACTTCACTCTTCCTTGTCATATGAAAGTGTAGCATATGAGGTCTGTAGTAGAACTCTGGAGACCATTTCTTTCCAATGATCTGCATAATGCTCTCTGGCAACATGAAGTTCAGATGTCCATTTGCTGTGCAAAGTCTGAACATAATTTTTTTTTCATGCTCACACTACATCATCTCTTCAGGAGTAGGGTCTTACTGTCCACTTTTTGTATGCATCCAAGATTATAGGTAAATAGCCTTTTTTAGGGGATATTGAAGCCTCCCTGGTCAAAAACTCTTGGTAAGGCAAGCCACACCTGGTACTGAAGCCTTTATCTACCAATGTGTCTTATTTAACCATAAAGTTCTCAAAGAGTTTATGGTTATACTTGGCTTTGGTACTCCCTCTAATAAATTTTACTCTTTATATTTTTTGGGGGGTGTACTGAATATACTCCAATAGGTTTCACATTTGTTAGTTAGTTAAGAGGAATACAAAGGAAGCCTCCAGGCAAGTCCCATAAGGAGTCATTACCATAATAATTGGCTCTTCTCACAACTGGGAGGAGAGGTGAAAAGTCTCTTACACCAGAGTGTAAATAAAACCTGGAAGCAACTTTCATTAGCAGCAGTTGTGAGCAGTTGTTTTAATTTGAAAAATAGGGCCCAGAGAGATGCCAGCAGGAACAGTGAGATGGGCAAATGTGTCCAGGCATACTGCGGTACCAGGTCTGTCATAATATTGATAGTCAGGGCAGCACACAGAAGGGCCACCAGTAGCAGGCCCATGGCTGATGCCATCCCCAGAGGTCTTGGTCTCTGCACCTGTGACCCAAGCAACATGAGGTCTCCCCATGTCACCCTGTGTGTCAGCTTCTGGCAAAGTGGCATTTTCCTGGATTTAATCCATTTCTCCTTGATGTTTAGGTGGGCCAAACTCTCTGCCATCCTTTATAATACAAGGACAGACACTTATTTCCAGCACCCAGATTGGTCATGGCTCTGGCTGTGGGGGTACACTATCAAACCCTCTTCCCAAGGTCAGCATGGAATCTGGACCCTTCAATTTCCAAACACTGGATCTCTCCAAAGTACCAATGTCACCTCATTATGCCTTGTCAAAGGGCTCCAATGTTTGTGGATTAGAGTTACCATATCTGATTTCAAAATTGACAGAAAATCTATAGTAAAGAGTGCTCTGCATGGTGGATCTTTGTGATTTCAAGGCCAGCCTGGTCTACAGAGCGAGTTCCAGGACAGCCGGAGCTACAGGGAGACCCTGTCTCAAAAAAAAAAAAAAGAGTGCTCTGTACACTGCATCATGGGCAGGGGGGGAATGTATAGGGCTCCCCTTTCTGTTTTTGTAATGTTCCTTTAAAGTTTTATGTATTCTTTCATCAATACCTTGGCCCTGGGGATTATAAGGAATACCAATTATGTGAGAGATATTCCAAAAAATGCAGAAGGGCTTCAACTGGACACTGGTATTTGCCAGGCAATTATCAGTTTTTAATTGATGTGGGATGCCCATAATCAGTATGCAGCAGACCAGGTGTTGGCAAACTTTGGCTATAGATTCTCCTGTCATAGGAGTAGCCATTACATAATGGGAATAGATGTCCACAGTAACATGCAAGTACTTGAGACAACCAAGAAGAGTAATGAGTAACATCCACTTGCCAAAGAGCATTGGCTTTTAGGCCACAGGGATTCATTCCCAAAGGCTAGAGACAGCCCAAAGGAAGAAATTGCTCACAGGTCTTGCAGTTATGGAATAATTGTTTGCACTGGCCTATTGCTAAGGAAGGAAACACCTGATGCAGGCTATGTACTGACTAATGGACTTGGGAGTGCAAGTGGGTAGCTTGTAAAAGAACAGACTACAAAAATGGTGGGCTCTCTGTAACCAGCTTACCATCCTCATTACTGAGAGCTGCTAGTGGGCCTGGTAATCTTGAGTGAGATCAAATACGCCAAATAAAAAGTGGGGCTGAGCATGCTTCAAGTGTTTCCTTTGTGAGAAATATAAAAGTGTCAAGAGGTTTGGAAAGATCCAACTGGCACATAGCATAAGGCAACAAAGGTATCATAAAAGTACAGTATGTGCTATCAGTAAAAGATTAATGGGCTCAGAAGAAAACAGCCAGCAGGCCTGATATGTGGAAAAGAGTTCTTTAAGCTATACTAAGCCTTTGTACAGCTGCAGCCAGCAGCGCTGGACTTTAGAAGAAGAGTCTGGCACAACAGACACCAGTGCAGCCCCTTTATCAGAGGCATCAGTGAATATGAGGTGGGCCCCAGGAATAGCCTGGGATACCAGGATAGGGTGAGGGAGGCAAGAGGCTTCTGCTCTAGAGGTTGGAAGTGATAGAGTCAAGGAGTTTTTTTGAAAAACTAGGAACTGAGATTACACAAGTCATCAATAAAGTCCCAGCACTAGATCTGAATGGCTCTTATGGGCAGAAGGTGAAAAAAAATTAACAGAGAAGGTGAAGTTTTCAAGTCAGGCTGGCAGTTATTTAGCACAGCAGTATACTTGGAGGGTACTTGGCAATCTGTGCCTGTAATCCCAGCTACGCAGGAGCCTGAGGCAGGGGGATTTCAGTTTGAGGACAGCTTTGGTAATAGAACAATACTCCATGTTTAAAAAAAAAGAACAAGATAAGTGATGTATTATAGTTGTGAAGTGAACCCAGACAAACAGGGAAGAAAAATATTTTGTGATGTCAAGCTAAGTGGATTCCTGAAACCATTAAATTCACAGCAGCAAGGACAAATGTGGATGGAGAGAAGAGGGAAGGAACAAGGAGCTGTTGGCCAATGTTTAAAGTTGTTATACAAGATGGCCAAGTCTTGAGATCCATTATACCACAAGATGACTGTTGTCATACAGTGTCTTGTGCTGAACCTGATCCCAGCACTGTGTAGGGAAAGGCAGGCAGATCTCTGTGACATTAATTCCAGCGTGGTCTACACAGAAAGTTCCAGGATAGCCAGGGCTACACACTAAGATGCTATTTCAAAAAGACCAAAAAGAAAAAAAATAACTGTGTCTTGTTTGGGAAATTTGCTATAAAGTAGATTTCAAGTGCTCACACCATATGGATGATACTTTGCCTGGATTGTAATGGATATGTATGGCAAAATCTCATGTCACTGCATTTATCTGTGTTAAAACATTACAGATTTAAATTTATTTACATACAATTTTTACTTCTAGTACAAAAGAATATAAATTGCTACAGATAGAAGGGTCAGCAGGATATACTCAAGCTCAGAATCCAGAGTAGGAAAAAACACCCAGGACCCCAGCTGGTTCACACACACAGAGGAGCACTAAGTGGCCCCCAGCCAGTCACCCAGCACCCCAGCTGGTTCACGCACATGGAGAAACAGTGAGGGGTCCACCAGCCATCCACCTGGCACCCGGAAATGGATAAATATCTGAAATCATGGAAAACACCAAAGCTTAACCAGGATCGACAGCTTAAACAGACCCGTAACATATGAAGAAATTGAAATAGTAATACAAAATCTCCCAACTAAAAAAAAGCCCAGGCCCAGATGTATTTATAGCAGAATTCTATAAGACACTTAAGAAGACCTACAACCACTATTACTCAAATTATTCAAAGGATAGAACAGAGGGAAACCTCCCCAATTCCTTCTATGAGCCAGCATCACTCCAATACCAAAACCAGACAAAAACACAACCAAAAAAAGAAAACTCTCTCTCTCTCTCTCTCTCTCTCTCTCTCTCTCTCTCTCTCTCTCTCTCTCTCTCTCCTTCTTCAGCTGAGACAGGAGATGATTTATTATACACAGTTACACTTGGCCACAAGTGAGAACAGAACTAGTCCAGAATGTCACAGGTCCAGGGAGAGGGTCAACGGGGGCTGTTTGGGTGTGGGCAAGTCCAGTTCTCAGTGGCAGTCGGATGAAGTTCCAGATCCAGTGGGACATTCTTTTTTTTTAATTTTTTTTAATTTATTTATTTCTGTATGTGTATGAATGTACTGTCTGCATGCAGGTCTGTGCACCCGTGTCGTGCAATGCCGCGGAGGTCAGAAGAGGGTCTTGGATTCCCCTGGAACTGGAGTTCTCCTGGAATTGGAGTTACAGATGGTTCTAAGCCGCCATGTGGGTGCTGGGGATCGAACCTGGGTCTTCTGCAAGAGCGTCAGTGCTCTTAACCACTAGGCTGTCTCTCCAGGCCCCCAGTGGGACATTCTTGACAGTAGCACAGTCTGACGATTTGCAGCAGCCTCTTGGCCTCCAGCATTCCTTACTTTTGCTCTTGCAACCTCTGTGGGTATACAACTTCATTTACTTGGACCTCTGCCTCATCTTTCTTCTCTTGTGCTTCACCCTATACAATCATTTCTTCCTCCACTTCACTCTCATGGTGCAGGTGTTTCAAGGAAGATGGCACTAAGGCCAAGAGAGCTAGACCCATTTCTTTAATGAACATGGATGCAAAAATTCTCAACAAAATACTTGCAAACTGCATACAGGCACACATTAAAAAGATCATCCACCACAACCAAGTTGGATTTATACCAGAGACGCAGAAGTGGTTCAACATACGTAAATCAATAAATGTCATAAAACACATAAACGCATATTGGAAACAACAACAACAGAAAGGACTGCATCGAATAACTAACTGAAACAGTGAACTTCTGCTCAAAACAGTCAACTTCCTCATGGAGAATATTGAGAAAGACTGAGAAAGAGATGAAAAGCATGTTTGGCAGAATGCATGAGCTCTGGTGGGGTGGGGGAATGAGGGGGGGACATGGGTCTAGATTTGATAAAAAAATAAAAACAAAGAAAGAAAGCACATAAATGGACTGAAAGACAAAAAAAACACATGGTCATCTCAATTCATGCGAAAAAGGCCTTTGATACAATCCAACATGCCTTCACTCCTAGAGCAAGTGGGCTGGAGGGAACTTTCCTCCACATAATTAAAGCCATATACAACAAACCCAAAGCCAACATCATTCTAAATGGGGAAAAACTAGAAGCATTCTTCTTAAAAATCAGGAACCCATCAAGGCTGCCCCCTATCTCCACTCCTTTTCAATATGGTGCTGGAAATGCTTGCTGGAGCAATAAGGCAAGAAAAAGAAATCAAGAGTACTAATTGAGAAAGAGGAGGTCAAACTATCCCTTTTTTCAGGTGACATGATAGTATACTTAAGGGATGCCAAAAATTCCACCAGAAAACTCCTAAAAATTATTAACAGTTTTGGTAAAGTGGCAGGTTACAAAAAATCAGTAGGATAACAGTGCAATCCTATTTAAGAGTCCCTATCAATGATAGGGTTTATGACCTCGATGTTGGATCAGGACATCCTGCTGGTGCAGCCTTTCTTTATGCTAACAACAAGCAATTGGAGAAGGAATACAGGGAGACCTTCTCATTTACAATACCCTACAAAATAAATATCTTGGAACAAATCTGACCAAGGACACTAAATATGTCTATACTGAAAATTTAAAACCCTTGAAGAAGGAAATTGAAGAAGACATCAGAAGATGGAAGGACCTCCAATGATCATGGATTGGAAGAATTAATATAGTAAAAATGACCATCCTACCCAAAGCAATATATAGATACAATGCAATCCAAATTAAAATCCACATGACTTTATTCACAGAAATAGAAAAAAAAATCTTAAAATTCATTTGGAAAAACAAAAGACCCTGAACACAAAGAGTACTGCAGGAGAGATTGCCATACCAGACTTCAAACTATATTACAGGGTTAAACTGATAAAAACAGACTGGTACTGGCTCAAAAACAGACCCAAAGATCAACAGAACAAAATTGAAGATTCAAACTTGAGCACATGCAATCTCAGCCATATCATATTTGACAAGGGGACCAAAAAGACTCAGTGGAGGAAAGACAGTATCTTCAGCAAATGGTCCTGGCAAAATTGGACTACCACTTGTAGAAGAATAAAACTAAACCCCTACTTTTCACCATGTATAAAAATCAACTTCACATGCATCAAACACCTCAATGTGAAACCTGAAACTCTGAAAATGATAGAGGAAAACGTTGGCAGTAATGTACAAGATATGAGTAGGAAAAGACTTTCTAAATCAGACAGCAGTTGTGTAGGAAACAAGATCAACAATCGACAAGTGGGACCTCATTAAACTAAAAGCTTCTGCACAGTGAAAGAACAATCAAAAAAATCAAGAAAGAATCCACAGAGTGGGAAGAAACCTTCCGCAGTGACACACCTGACAGAGGTCTAACATCCAGATTGTACAAATTACTCAAAAAGCAAAGGAGCAAGAAAACAAATGATTCAATCAAAAGATGGAGTAAAGACGCTGGCTCTGGGTCTGGCTCTGATGCCCTAGTGAGGCTATGTGTGGGAGGCTCAGGTTCCGGTCTTCCTTGCTAAGACCACCTGGAACGCGGATAGGAGCCCAGCGCCACTCCAGACAGGTAGAACTAAGAACAGATTGACTCTTGGGGTGCTGAACAATTGATTTGCTGGTTTGTGGCAGAGGGGCTGATGGCTGGTGGGCCTAGGTCTGAGCACTAAACCCTTGCAGGGTGTGGCTGCCCTGGCGGGGTCGCCCTTCTTCCCCCTTGCAGCGAGAAGCCATTCTGGCTCTGGGTCTGGCTCTGGTGCCATAGTGAGGCCATGGGGGGGGGGCTCAGGTTCCAGCCTTGCTTGCTAGGACCACGTGGAATGCAGATAGGAGCCCAGTGCCACTCCAGACAGGTACTGGGGTGTGGGCTAAGTCAGGCATATCCACCCCCCCCACACTGGAATTGAGAAGAGAGTATCCAAGTGGATTTGGGGGGGAACCCTCAGAACAGGAAAAGAGTGACTTAGACTTCCACTATCCAATCTATAAACAAAAGTGAAAGCCTTATACCTAGACAAGTCAACACTCCATAAACAAGGGGGGGGGGGAAGGCATCGAAAGGAGGCAAGCAAAACAAAACACCCTTCAGATTTCAACACAGTGAAAAGACATTGGTGATTTGAATCACAAAAGGGAAACCCACACACCAGGGAAGTGATGAAGGAACAACATGGAAGCAGTGCAGGATAATTCCACACCAAGCTCTACCAACCCTGTAGGAGATACCTACAATGGGATCCCCCTGGATATGACCCAAGAAACAGATCTTAGAGGAATAATTGCAGGCCTATGCAGAGAAATTAAAGAAAATAAAGAAGAATTCAGAGAACTAAAGAGAGAGAATGAAAAACTCAAAAAGGACCTAGACGGGTACAATGACAAACATCGGAAAGAACTAAAGGAAGAGATTGACAAACTCCAGAAAGAACTAGAGTGAGAAAAAAACAAACTCCGAAAGGAAGTAGAAACACTGAAAAAGGAAGCCAACCAACGAAGTAAGGAGCACCAAGAAGAGATTGAGAAGCTCGAAAAGGAAATGGAAATACTAAAGAAATCACAGGATGAAATGAAAAAGGAACTAGAACACTCATCCAATCAAGAAGAAAGGAAAGGAAAAAGCCTCAGAAATAGAATAGAGGAAGCGAAACAAAGAATATCAGATCTGGAAGATAACACAGAACAACTAAAAAGCTCAAATAAAGAATATGAAAATTTTTAAAATACACAAAAGTGGAACAACCAGGAAATATGGGACACTATGAAAAATTCTAACCTCTGCATCATTAGAATAGAGGAAGGAGAAGAATCGCAAGAGAATACTATTGATCAGATCTTCAACAGAATAATAGATGAAAATTTCCCCAAACTAAAAATAGACAAACCCATACAAATACAAGAAGCACATAGGACCCCAAATAGACAAGATCAGAAAAGAAACACCCCACGCCATATCATAGTTAAAATGCTAGATGCCCAAAACAAAGACAAAATTCTGAGGGCTACAAAAGAAAAACAAGTCACATACAAAGGGAAACCCATCAGAATTACAACTGACTTCTCAGAGCAAACAATGAAAGCAAGAAAAACACGGAGCACAGCCTTCCTAGTGTTAAAGGAATATGGATGCCAACCCAGAATACTTTACCCAGCAAAAATGTCGATTATAGTTAAAGGAGAGAGAAAAATCTTCCATGACATAAACAAGATGATAGAATACCTGTCTGGAAAAACAACCCTTCATAAAATACTTGAAGCAATTCAAAGGGCAGAAGAGAGGAGCAACAATCCTCAAACACCTAGGAAAATAAATTAATAAAAACAGACCATAGGAATAGAATCAGAGTCTAAAAGTCCAAATGGATAATAAGGTGAAAGAAAGCAACATCCATCTTTCAATTATAACCTTAAATATTAATGGGCTAAACTCCTCAATCAAAAGGCATAGACTGGGAGAATAAATTAGGAAACAAAATCCATCTATATGCTGTCTACAAGAATCTCAATTTCAAGGATAGGCACCAACTTGAGGTGAAGGGATGGAAGAAAGTATTCCAAGCAAATGGTACCAAAGAGAAAGCAGGTGTTGCTATTCTAATATCAGACAAAATAGACTTCAAAGCAAAAGAAATCAAAAGAGACACAGAGGACCATTACATCTTTATTAAAGGAACAATTGAGGATGAAGATCTCACAATCATGAATATATATGTACCAAACACCAGTACACGAAAATTTATAAAGACAATTCGTCAGGATCTCAAGGCCCAGATTAACCCCAGCACAGTAATAGTAGAGGACTTCAATACCTGACTAAGTCTTTTAGACAGATCAACAGGACAAAGGATAAACAGAGAGACATCTGAATTGAATGATACAATACGCCAAATGGATCTCACAGACATCTATCAAATATTTCACCCAAACACCAGAGAATACACTTTCCACTCAGCACCCCAAGGAACATTCTCCAAAATAGACCATATACTGGGACACAGGAAAAAAACTCAACAAATACAAAAATATTTAAATAATCTCATGCATTCTATCAGACTATAGTACAATAAAACTCAATATCAACACAAGGATAAACGCTACAACCTACAAGAACACATGCAGACTAAACAACACTCTCCTGAATAATGAATGGGTCAAGGAAGAAATAAAGAAAGAAATAAAAATATTCCTGGAACTGAATGACAATGATAATACAACACAGCAAAATTTATGAGACACTTTAAAAGCAGTCCTGAGACGGAAGTTTATAGCTCTAAGTGCCTACATTAAAAAAAAGAGCACAAGTGAATGATCTAACACTGCAGCTAAAAATACTTGAGAGACAATAACGAATGAACCCTAAACGAAGCAGACAAGAAGAAATAACAAAAATCACAGCAGAGATCAATGAAATAGAAACAAAGAAAACTATACAAAAAATTAATGAATCCAAAAGTTGGTTCTTCGAGAGAATAAACAAGATAGACAGACCTCTTGCCCAGGTAACCAAAAAAAAAAAAAAGAAGGAACAACTCCAAATCAATAGAATCTGTGACGAAAAGGGAAATATCACAACAGACAATGAAAAGATCCAGACAATCATACATGAATACATCAAAAACCTATACTCTACCAATTTGAAAACCTAGAAGAAATGGATAAATATCTGCAATCCTGGGAATCACCAAAGCTCAACCAAGAAGAGATCGACAGCTGAAATAGACCAATAATACATGAAGAAATTGAAGATGTAATAAGTAGCCTCCCAACCAAAAGATGCCCAGGCCCAGAAGGTTTCACAGCAGAATTCTATAAAATAATTCAAAAAGACTTACAACCATTACTACCCAAGTTGCTTAGAATGATACAAATGGAGGGAGTTCTCCCAGATTCCTTCTAAGAAGCCAGCATCATGCTATTACCAAAACCAGGCAAAGATACAACCAAAAAGGAAAACTATAGACCCATCTCACTAATGAACACAGATGCCAAAATCCTAAACAGGACACTGGCAAATCACATACAGACCCACATCAAGAAGATCATCCATCATGAACAAGTCGGATTCATACCAGAGATGCAGGGATGGTTCAACATACGAAAATCAATAAATATCATCAAGCATATAAATGGACTGAAAGACAAAAACCACACCATCATCTCAATTGACGCAGAGAAAACCTTTGACAAAATCCAGCATCCCTTCATGTTTAAAGTCCTAGAAGGAATTGGATTGGAGGGATCATTCCTCAATGTAATCAAAGCCATATACAGGAAACCCACAGCCAATACCATCCTAAATGGGGAAATGACAGAAGCATTCCCCTTAAAGGTAGGAACTCAGCAAGGCTCCCCCCTGTCACCACTCCTTTTCAATATAGTGCTTGAAATCCTTGCTAGGGCAATAAGGCAAGAAAAGGAAATTAAAGGAGTTCTAATTGGAAAAGAGGAAGTCAAGCTATCCCTTTTTGCTGATGATATGATTGTCTACTTAAGGATGCTAAGAACACCAGGAAACTCCTAGAAACGATTAAGAACTTCAGTAAAGTGGCAGGATACAAAATAAATCTAGAAAAATCACTAGCCTTTCTCTACACCAACAACAAGCAACTGAAGAAGGACTACGAGGATCCCTTCCCACTCACAATAGCCTGAAAAACAATAAAATACCCAGCAACAAACCTAACAAAAGACAGCGAGGATCTCTACAACAAAAATTTTAAACCACTGAAGAAGAAAATTGAAGAAGACATCAGAAGATAGACAAACCTCCCATGCTCATGGATTGGGAAAATAAATATAGTAAAAATGTCCATTCTACACAAACTCGTGTACAGCTTTAATGCAATCCCAATCAAAATCCCCAACAGTTTCTTCACAGGCTTGGAAAAAAAACCTCAATTTCATTTGGAAAAACAAAAGACCCCTAATAGCCAAAGGAAACCTGAGTGAAAAGAGCAATACATGGGGGGGATATCTATACCAGACTTCAAACTATACTACAGGGCTATAGTCATAAAAACAGCTTGGTACTAGCACAAAAACAGACCAGTTGACCAATGGAACAAAACTGAAGATCCAAACCTGAGCACAATTTCAGCCACCTCATATTTGACAGGGGGGCCAAGAAGACACAATGGAGGAAAGACAGCATCTTCAGCAAGTGGTGTTGGCAAAACTGATCACCACCTGTAGAAGAATGAAATTAAACCCCTACCTCTCACCCCATACAAAAGTCAATTCCAGATGGATCAAAGACCTCAACGTGAAACCCAAAACTCTGGAGGTAATAGAAGACAAACTTGGCATCAGACTACAAGACATAGGTGTAGGGAAAGACTTCCTAAATCAGACAGCATCTGCACAAGAAATAAGATCGACAATTGACAAATGGGACTTCATTAAACTCAAATGCTTCTGTACATCAAAAGATACAATAAAGGAAGTGAAGAGAAAATCCACAGAGTGGGAGGAAACCTTCACTGCAGATACATCTGACAAAGATCAATTTCCAGAGTATACAAACTACTCAAAAAACAAAGAAGAAAGAAAACAAATGAATCACTCAAAAGATGGAGCAAAGAACTGAATAGAGACTTCACAGAAGAGGAATTAGAGATCGCTGAGAAACACCTTAAAAACTGTTCAACGTCACTAATAATTAGGGAAATGCAAATTAAGACCACTCTAAGATATCATCTCACTCCAGTAAGACTGGCCAGGATCAAGAAAACAAATGATACCAAGTGCTGGAGAGGTTGTGGGGAAAGGGGAGCACTCATCCATTGCTGGTGGGAATGTAAACTTGTACAGCCACTATGGAAAGCAGTGTGGAGAACCCTTGGAAGACTCAAAATGAGCTTGCCACTTGACCCAGTCATACCACTACTGGGTATATACCCACAAGACTCATCTTACTGCAGGAATACATGCACAGCTATGTTTATTGCAGCTCTGTTCACAATAGCAAAAAGCTGGAACCAACCCAAATGCCCCTCAACTGACGAGTGTATAGAGAAAATGTGGTACATGTACACAATGGAGTTCTATGCAGCAGTAAAGAAAGACAACATCATGAAATTTGCAGGCAATTGGATGGAGCTAGAAGATATTATATTAAGTGAAGTAACACAGTCCCAGAAAAACAAATGATGAATGGTATCCCTCATCTGTGGATGCTAGCATCAATAACTCAGTTATAAATATTTCTTGTGGAGAGGGGCGCATATTAAAAGAGCAACAACAGAAAGACTGCATCAGAAAACTGACTGAAATGGTGAATTGGGAGGGGTGGGAGAGAGACATGAGTCTATATTCTATTAATGTATATTTAATTTAAAATTACATGGTAGTTTACTTAAAATTACAGGGTATTTTACTTATAATCTATATAACAATAACTTTGGGATTAACATATACAAATGTTCTCTATAAATTTTGTATTATACAGTATTATCTTGTAACATTCTCTTTTACCTGTAGGATAATTTAACTTAAGGAATTAAGTTTGCTTCCCAAATTAACCACATACAGTCATCCAAAACAGCTTGGATGAATTTAATGAAATTTACACCTTGATTCCTGCCTATAGGTATGTGTACTACAACTGCCTTTTTGAGACTCATGGGTCAAAAAAATAAAAACCTAAAATAAAAAAGGGGGGATACAGTTAGATATTAAACCTTTTTGTCAAAAACTTTCAATTTAATCTTAAAACTAACTGTGGGAAAGGGTTTGTATGTTCCCACATGTGAAAATGTCACCAACTTAACGGCTGAGAAAGAAAAGATACAGACTTCCATCGTGTAGATTGTACCAAGAAATACCAGCAGAGAAGTTGGCCCATCTTAACAGTAAAAAGAAGAAAAGCCTCAGACTGCTACAGGCATCAAACATCTCTGAGGACCATATGTGTAATAACTGTTTATAGTGAGTCCTAATGAACCTTACCTTCTAGGTGCTGCACAGTTTTAATATGAGAGACTTCTTTACCTCTTTTTCATAGAACAAAGAAAAACATGGTGGTAATGAGGTCATTCTCTAACTGTAAATTAGAGCTGACTTTTATAGAGGTAATCTCTTACAAAACTGGTAAAACTGCTTTCTTTAATTGACTAATAGACATAGGAACTGTGAAAAGGATTATTCTCTATTCAGAACCAAATATAATACTAAAGTCCCTTTAAGCTGTGCATATAAGCAAAATATATTAATACAGGAGAGCTCTGATATCAGCAATGGATTATTCTGCCTAGGAGATGTTGACCAGGGGATCCAAGCCCCCCCCCAAAATGTAAAGGCTTCTTGCCTGTAAACTGGGATACCTGCAAGAAGAGAGGCAGTAAGGCCCTGCTGTTGAAGACCTGATGTAAGTATGGGAAGGTTGTACTGAGACCACGCTTGCAAGTGTACAGTTGGTCTCTGGAATACCAGAGAGTGTTACCAAAGGCCATGGAACCAATAAAGCAAATGTTGTTCTCCTTGAGTCAAGCAAGACTCCTCCGTCAACATCAGCTACACCTTACCTGCTTGGAAATACTGTCCAGCAGTGGCAGGCATACGTCTGTATATCTCAAATCTGTTTGGCTATTAGCTCTCTCCTTGGAGGAATAACTCATGGATGATGCCACAAGCTTACATCCTCTAGTGATTAGATGTTATAAGCCACAGTAAGACCTTGTCATCTTTTACAGAAATAAACGTAATTCATGGATTAGCACACCATCCTAACATCTGTGACTATACCAAATTAACCTACCATAATAATTAGCACTGTTTAAATTCCTATATATCTAATCACTTGTGCTTTATTAGTAGGATTGAAAGGTTATTCCTGGACAAACTGTCAACCCATGAAAGGAAACAGCCAGAACTGATCAGAGGCCAAAATGACATCTCCAGGCAAAGTAGACTGTTCTGCTTCTCATCCACCTGAGCCCCTTTTCTAAGCCTAGGGAACAATCCGTGGAAGAGAGGGTGTGGTAGAATGTAAGGGCTGCGATTTGGGTGAATGGTAAAACTACAGCAATATATACACTGGACACTTATTTGATCAACTTGATTGTACATACAAGACCCTCCAGCTGGATGGTGGGAGCCTTGGGCTGTGTGGGTTTGGGCACAACTGCTTGCAAATTGGTTTTGCATGAAGGATGCTTGTAGTCATAAAAAAAAAAAAAATAGGAGCTAGATACTGAAAAGTCTTTAAAGCAGGTTTTCATGCCAGGCCTGAAGAAGGCCAAGAGCTTGGAGGAAGATAGTCATTAAAATCTACCCTGTAAGATTTGCAGTTTAAAGGGGTATATTAAAAATAACATATATTTATATAGAGAGGTATTTCAGTAGAGATTTACACTGAAATACAAAATAAACCATATAAGTTAAAGGACTTGATTTCTCTGAAGTCATAGTCTAGTCATATAGTTTTATAAAGCAAAGTGTATATTGGGTAAAATTTATTTGGCAGGTACTCAACTCTGCCCAAGCTTTGTCCACATATTATAGGATATTTTAAGGCTTGGTGAAATGCTTAGATTAGTTAAATTCGGTTGTAGGTTTTGGTGAAAATGGTAATACATTTGAACTAATTGGAAATATAAAATGTTAATTGTTTTATTTAAAATTTGTACTGAACTTCCAACAATAACTTTGGGGTTAAGGTACACAAATGGTCTCTATATTTTTCTGAGTTATACAATATCACATTGTAACACTTTCTTTTACTTGTAGGACAATTTAAAGGAATTAAGTTTAAGTTTACTTCCCAAATAAGTAGATACAGTCAATGATAAACAGTTTGCATAAATTTAATGAAAACTTATGCCTTGGCTCCTGTTTATGGGTATGTGTAATACAACTTTTTTTATGGGCTGTGTTAATTTATTGGCATCATCAATTTATGAACAGGTATTTTTTTTCTCCATGAGGTTGTGGCTGATTTCAATCTGTCAAAGCAGGTGCCCACATATCTTCACCATCAAGACACAGCACTGCAAGCTTCAGTCAGGGTCATTTATTCCGTGTTCACCTTTACAATCTTTACACTGTTGCCAGAAGTCTTCTTGGCATTTGCTTTGAATTCTATCTTCAGGGCATCCCTCATTGCTTTTGCACAGATCTTGGAGAACTGGATATAGCTGAGTCCAGCTTGCTGTCAATAGGCCACCATGGTGTCCGAGGGTCTTCACAAAGTCGGCTCCACGTGGTCTGGGGCAGGAAGGTCAGGCCGGAGCCATGTAATACAACTTAGGCTTCTATAGGTCAAAACATAAAAATTTTAAAAACAAAAAAGGGAAGTGGGAGGTGGTGTAGTATCCCTTCTGGGATACAAATGGAAAATCTGTGTTCCAAACCTATTGATAAATTTTCAATTTTGAGATCTTGAAACTAACAATGGGAAGAGAATTTTATTTTCCCACAGGTAAAGCCACCAATCTAAATGCCTGAAAACGTACAACTTTTGGCTGTGCAGGATGGACTGGGAAATGCCAGCAGAGAGGCTGACCCATCTGAACATTAAAGAAAGGGGAACCTCAGACTGCCTGAGTCACAGACACTGAGCATCTCTCTGAATTCTATTTGGGTTAACTGTTTATAATGGGCCCTAATGAAGTTTACCTTCCAGATGCTGAGAAACCTTCCTACATCTCCCCTTAATAGAAAAAAGAAAAACATGATGGTACTGAAGTCATTCCCTAACTGTAAATTAGAGCCAACTGTTATAGTGGTAATTTCTTATAAAACAGGTATAACTACCCTTTTTTAATTGACTTATATGCATATGAACTGTGAAAGGATAATTCTCTATCTAGAGCCAAATTCAATAGTAAAGTCTTTATAAGCTGTGTAATTGAGCAAAATATATTAGTACAGGAAAGCTCTGATATCAGCAATGAATTACTCTGTCTAGGAGATGTTGGCTAGGAGATCAAGCCCCCAAAATTATAAAGCCCTTTTGCCTATAAGTGGGATATATGCAAGGAGAAATGCAGTAAGTCCCTGTTGTCGAAGACCTGGTGTGAGCATGAAAAAATGCTTTGAGACGTCACTTGCTAATGCACAACTGGCCTCTGAAATGCCAGAGAGCATTTCCAAAGGCCACTAAAGCAATAAGGCAAAATATTGGTCTCCTTGAGACATGAAAGTTTCCTCCATCAGTATCAGCTACACCTCAACTGCCTGGAGATACTGTGCAACAGTGGCAGCCATGTGTCTATATATATCCCAAATCTAATTGGCTATTAGCTCTCTCCTTGGAGGAATAACTCACAGCAGATGCCACAAGCTTATGTCCTCTAGTGGTTAGGAGATGTTATAAGCCACAATAAGAACTTGTCACCCTTTATAGAGAAACCACAGTTTGTGGATTAGCATACCATCCAAGCATCTGTGTCTATGCTCATAGCTTAGCTTGCCATAATAATTAGCACTGCTTAAATGCCTGTACATCCAATTGCTTGTGCTTTGTTAGTAGGATTAAAAAGGTATCACTGGATAAGCTGTCAACCCATGAATGGGATCAACCTGAACAGACTAGAGTCCAAAATGACATCTCCAGAGAAAATAAACTGTTTTGCTTCTCACCTGCTTGTGCCCCTTTCCCAAAGCCTAGGGAACAACTTGCAGAAGAGGAGGCATGGTAGAATGTAAGGGCTGCGGAGAGATTGGGGTGAATCGTGAGACTACAGCAATATAGACTGGACTCCTATTTGATCAACATGCTTGTGCATACAAGCTTCTCCAACTGGACTATGGGAACCTTGGCTTGTTCAAAATTTGGACATAGATACTTTCAAATTGGTTTTACATGAATGTTACTTACATTCATTGCTTAAGCTTAATAATTTGGCTCACTCCAAAAATATGCACCAATTACCTAATTGTATGGAAAACCGAGTAACATCAATGTTATCTGAAAACAACCGTGCTATCATATTGTAGAATCCCTTAAAAAATAAACAAATAAAAGAGGGGAAAAAAGAAAGAAGAAAGAATTTTGCTTTCTGAGTTAGAACTCAGAAAAGCAGGCAGGTTTAGCAGCAGAAGTACTGTAAACAGCTGCATTGGGGGAGGGACTTCTGAAAATTTTAAGTATAGCATCTCATTAAGGGGATAATTATTCCTCCCATATCCTTAGCATGTTTTCAGGGGAATCAGGTTTCCCATGGAGTGGACTCCTGGCCAGGTGATTGACAGGCCCAGCTGGATTAACTCTTAAGGGAGAAGACAGTAGTATGTGATACTCTAATCTTTGGAACAGATCAGAATGCTGTGTTCCCACCCAGGGCCAGAGGTGTAACTCAGATTCCATTGTTTTGACCTAGAGAAAGTAGCTTTCCTTCAGTGGGCTTCAGCAAAGCCCTGATATTGTCACCTTTTCATATGGCATTTTAAATCCTACTGTGGGGCAGTTCTTACGAGGGAATGGTGTTCAAAGCTGACCATGAGGGCAGGGTCCATCCTCAATGGCCTTCAAGACTTCTAATCCCTATCTAGCTACCTACCATTCTCCCTCAAAAGTTGAGGCCCTAAAATAATTTGGGAGTTGAGCATGGAGATGTAAATCCCTCATAAGCAAATGGAGTCACTGTGGAGTACTAAAGATGGGGTATTTCCATCTTCTTTTGGGGTCAAGATAAAGGCCAGGGGCTCCCCCTCCATTCAGCAGGGTTTTCTTTCCAGTCAAGTAGTCCACACCTGTTCAGATAAAACTGAGGTGGGACCAGGATACCTCATTATTTGAAGCCACAATTCTATCAGCCTTCTGTTCTTTGTTTAAGGTGATCAACACAAATAAGGGAGGGGAAGCCACTATAAAACCCTTAAAACCCAGGTTCTTCCCTGGGGATGTTGGATTCTTGGTTTCTGGGTCCCCTCTTTGCTTGTGGGAAGCTTTATCTTTCTGTAGAGTTTATGTGTGATTCTTTATGTATATGGGTAAGATTCTTTGTCATTCAATAAATGTTTGTTTGCCTGTTTAAAAAAAAAAGATGGAGTAAAGAGCTGAACAGAGACTTCACAAATGAAGACATAAAAATGGCTGAGAAACATCTTTAAAAGTGTTCAACATCTCTGGTAATTAAGGAAATACAAATTAAAACCACATTAAGAGTTCATCTTACCCCAGTAAGACTGGCTATGATCAAGAAACAAATGATACTAAATGTGGGAGAGGTTGTGGGAAAAGGGGAACACCAGCATTAACTGCTGGTGGGAATGCAAATCTGTGCAAGCCCTTTAGAAATCAGTGTGGAGAAATCTTAAAAGGCTCAAAATGAAACTACCACTTGACCCAGTCATACCACTTCTGGGTATATACCCAGAACATTCATCATATTGCAGAGCCAAGTGCACAACCATGTTTATTGCAGCTCTCTTCACAATAGAGAAAAAAAAGCATTCACACCAAGATGCAAAATGCATGAACCTCATTATCAGGGTCTCTATAGCAAGTGATCTGTGTCTGGGTATGGACACATATTCTCAGTACTTGAAGGATAACTTTAAGCTTAGAAGAACATAATTGCAGTCAGCCACACTGAGAGAAAATCCTGTACACACGGCCTTGAGCAGAACTATATGGCTACAACTCAATATTGTCCTCTGTAACCAGAGAAGAGATGACGCTTTGTCCTGGATGCTGTATTGATTGTATACTGCACTGTTGGGAATCAACAAGCTGACATAGGCAGTAAAGAATCGTTGCCTGAAAGCACTTGGGAATGTCATTACCCATGTGTTTTCTATATTCTATTATATTCTGGGTCAAGGAAAGGGAAATTTCAGGAATAAAAAAAAAGTCATAATAAAGAAGGCCAGATTACCCCATCCTGAAAAGATTGAAGGATGATAGAAAAAAGCCATAAAGAAAAAAGTAACCTCTCACTGTAATGACATAAAACCCAGAGATTACGGAGAAAGTGCTGACCAAGGAAGAGCTTGCCAAACACAGACTAAGATGCTACTAGCCCCAGTCTCCTGTCCCTCCCTGGCCCGTATAACGAATGGCTCTGCCAGTAAACCACAAACCCTGCTGCATATAGGCTTCCTCATGGACACAGAATGAGAATCCTAGATGAAAGTGGGGAATCAGGGACTGTGTTCTCCCTGGGTCCTTCCTCTTCTACAGTGACAGGGAAACTGAGAGCTTTCTCCCTCACACCATCCTGACCAGTCTTGCCCTCCAGCTTCCCATCCAAAGTCAAAGGCAGCCCTAATCAGCAGTACCGAGAACACTCACCTGTGCAGTCAGTGCAGCGGCTGAGGGTGGGTGTCCTCACAGCTCCAGCCAGGCGCTGTTTATCATCCTCCTGTCCCAGTGCACATCCTCCTGTCCCAGTGTGCATAGCAGTTCTCTCTGCTGTCAGAAGTTTGGCTTCACCAGGGAAAAAGGCTCCTTCCACAAGTCTCCATTCTTGGCAGAGCTGTACTCTCCCCCTGGTGCCCTGCTGCTCAGCCAGAAACTTTCTGATCCTAATTATTCTGCCTGTGTAGTGACAAGGAGGCTGTGATGATGATAACTGCCCAGAGCATCCTGGTGTCATGGACTTTGTTCCAGTCTTGCCCTATCCCTTCACTTACCTCCAAAGCCAGGGTCAAATTTGGAAGAAACTTCATAGAAACCAAAGGGGTCACTTTATGAGCAATGTCCAAGTACAGTCTCTCTGGAAACAAGGAATGATCAAGTGCTGCTGCCAGTGCCTAGTCTTCAGGTGTAGGATAGAGCAGACAGGGGACTTCCTGGGAGGTAGTGCCTGTTTCTACTCTAACTACTGACTTCATGATGAAGAAAGGGTTCTGCCCCGACTGAGAAGTCTTTGATCATTTCTCCTCGTGTGCATAGCTATATCTTTTTTCTTTTGTTACAATTTTATTAAATAGTATTTATTACTTTTATTTGTATGTTCTGCCTGCATGTACATAAGTGTACCCATGCCTTGGTTACTATTTATTAGATAAC
This sequence comes from Rhizomys pruinosus, assembly GCA_009823505.1. Taxonomy (NCBI): domain Eukaryota; kingdom Metazoa; phylum Chordata; class Mammalia; order Rodentia; family Spalacidae; genus Rhizomys; species Rhizomys pruinosus. Next base: position 320,089 of record VZQC01013734.1, read on the forward strand.
CACTTGCCTAAAACACATGCTTTAATATAAGTAATGTTTTTAGGGGATGAAATAAAAATGGCATAGAACTTCAAGTAAAATTTACTAGGCAAATTATTTGAGTTGGTAAAATATATATGTGTCTACAACTTTTAAGGTGCTGAAACAGATTTAGGAAAACAATGACTAACAGTGATAACTTTATTTATATTTATGTTTTGCCTGCATGTACATAAGTGCATGCATGCCATGTCATGTAATGCCTATGAAGGCCAGAAGACCTATGTCCGATCCCCTAGAACTATAGAAACACATAATTGTTAACTGCCATGTGGTGCTAGGAATTGAAACCAGGTCCTCTGCATGAGCACCCAGTGGTCTTAACCACTGAGCCATCCTTTCAGCCCTCAAAATGATCATTTTAATCTGTCAACATTCAAAGATCCAATAATGAATGGAGAACTGTAGTGAATGCACTACAATAGCAATGAACTTAGCAGGGAGATTTCATTCTTTCTGAAGAAATTACACAAAATATTTTCATCAAAGCAGTGTTTAATTAAGGAGTGTAAGTAATTTGATGTTTTTCCTTTTGTAAACACACTTTATGAAGATTATCGTCAGAGCCTTCATATTTACAGAATAACAGAACACTGATATTTGATAAAATTGGACCAAAAGTTACAGGAAAGTGAAAACTATGAACTTTTTGCAATGACATTATGTATGAATATGTTTCTACAATTCATATGTAAAACATGTCAGCAAGGAAAATTAGATATAAAACATTCAAAAAATTTTCTATAATCCTGCCACTTTGTGTATGCCCGGGAACCCAGAGCACCCATGAGAACTGAGCCAGTGGATGGTGGCAGCCTGTCAGAGTCCCTGCATCTAACCCAAGTTCTCTAACTGCTTGGTAATCCCATCCATTGGACTCTAATGTATGTATAGTTAATCTTGGAAGCTATGGCAGAGATCAGATAGGATCCAGTTCGGGGGCCATTGTGCACCATTCCTAAGTGCGTGTGGCTGCCACACACCTTCCCTACCTTGATTTTGTTGAGTCTATGGATCCTGAAGATGCAGCTGCTACTATCCTGGCTAGGTGGAAAAAGAGTATTTGACTGTCACTGTAGAGTTGAACTTCAGAATGAGGAAAAGAAAATACAGTTTGGCCTTCTTTTCTCTTGGGGGCTTTGCTGGAGAAGACTGTAAGAGTTTCCTACCTCCTGGGGAGATGTGAATAAATGTATAATCACTCTAGACAGGTGTGCTGGATAGCTTTAGTGTCAACTTGACACACCTGGGTTGAGGGAGCCTCAATTGGGGAATTGGCTCCATTGGACTGTCCTGTAGCCATGTCTGTGGAGTATTGTCTTGATTGTTGAGCAATGTGGGAGGGCCAAGCCCACTATGGGTGGTGCCACCCTGGTCAGGTTGTTGTGTACTATATAAGAGGTCAGGCTGGGCATGGGCCAGGGGAGCAAGCCAGTGAACAGCATTCCTCCATGGCCTGTGCTTCAGCTCCTGCCTCCAGGTTCCTGCCTTGAGTTCCTGCCTTGGGCTCTCTAAGTGATGAACTGTGACCCAGGAGATGTAAGCTGAATAAACCCTTTCCTCCCCCAAGTTAGTATCGGTCAGTGTTTTGTCTCAGCAATGGAAGACAAACTAGGACAACAGGGTACCCACAAGAGACCAAGAAAAGGATTACACTCATCTACTGTGGAGAGCTAAGCTGTCACAGAAGCATGGATGCTTCAGAGGCAGCTACATCACTAAAAAGCTCACCCCAGCAATAGTAATAATGCTCATGAAAACAGCATCCCTGGAGCTCGCTGCCCACACTTTCTGTTGCACAAAAGCAGAGTGTAGCTGATCCTTGAGTGGCTGGTTCTGGCTGTTTGTGATGGTCTTTCCCAGACTTTACTGTTCCACATTCTCCTCCCTTGTCAAGAGCCCATGTGATGCTTATGCTTATTCTTGTCATCTTTCTGTGAAACTACATCTATTTTTTTTGGTGTTTTTGAGACAGGGTCTCCCTGAAGCCTCAGCTATCCTGGAACTCACTCTGTAGACCAGGCTGGCCTTGAACTCACAAAGATCCGCCTGCTTCTGCCTCCCAAGTGCTAGGATTAAAGGCGTGTGCCACAATTCCCGATGTGAAACTATATCTTATTCTTGTGTAAAAGCATCTTGCCCAGCATTCCCTTCCCTTCCTATATGAAGGACATTTCACTTAAGACAGTCCTTCTCCTATGAGCTCAGTAATTACTCTTGAGGGCCGAGGACAGGACAGTGGTAGGCCCAAGATCCACAGTGTGCTCCTGCCCTCATCATCCTCAGAGGCTGCCATGGGCCTTAGTTCTAAGTGGTCTCATCACAAGTGGCAGGAGGGTTTATTGGTGTATCTGAGGATCAGTGGTAATATATAGCTTTGGGACATTTTTCTCCTTTTTTCAATATATATTTCTTACGAGATTTTTGTGCATTTCATGCATCTAAATAATATTTAGACTCCCCCACAGCCCCCATCAGAGTATTTCATGCATTTTGCCATTTATGTTAAACTCTATGGAGTCAAGTTTGTGTCTTTGGGACATTTCTAACAGAAGAGGAAATCTGTTTCTTTAAGGTCTGTGCTGGATAGCTTTAGTGTCAACTTGACACACCTGGGTTGAGGGAGCCTCAGTTGGGGAATTGGCTCCATTGGAAGTGGCCACATCTGTGGAGTATTGTCTTGATGGTCGAGCAGTGTGGGAGGGCCCAGCCCACAATGAGTAGTGCCACCCTGGGCAGGTGGTTGTGTACCGTATAAGAGGGCAGGCTGGGCATGAGCCAGGGGAGCAAGCCAGTGAACAGCATTCCTCCATGGCCTGTGCTTCAGCTCCTGCCTCCAGCTTCCTGCCCTGAGTTCCTGCCTTGGGCTCCCTGAGGACTGTGACCCAGGAGATGTAAGATGAATAAACCCTTTCCTCCCCAAGTTGGTGTTGGTCTGAGAGTTTTGTCACAGCAATGGAAGACAAACTAGGACAAGGTCCAAAAAGCAGTGAAGGTGGAGTGGAGGTCTAAGACCCCTGGAGAGTGTTACAAACTCCTGAGAAGAAAGGGACCTTTTCTGAGATCAACTCACAAAACCTGGAGACCTGAAGTTTTCTCTGAAGAGAATCATCTGCATCTGTTTCCCCTATTCCCCTGTTCCCTGATCTGTGACTGAGAAGCTATGGTTGATTCCAACTAAGTAACCTGCTGCTGAAGCTATTTCCATTAACTTGGCCACCCATAAAGAGTGACACAAAAAGAAAAAAAATTAGGGGACAAATACCTGAACTCTTCAAAGTATCATGGCTGTCCTTTGTACATAAGAAAACAGCCAAGCCAGGAAAATTTCTTTGCAGATTCATACTATCATTATTCATGCTTTCTTCTGCACAATTACATTATTTGTGCTCTCTTCTAAAAGATGCTTACTGGGTCCAAGTTTGTCCATCTGTAACATAAACCATGGTTTTGAACTTTGCCAAGAGAACAACATACACAATTTCAGTTGCACTAGACACCGTGGAAATGAGTCTATTTTGTTCATTATATGTTCAGTTTAAGATGAGGCACTAAGAAGTCTATACAAGCCAGGTGTAGTGGCGTACACCTTTAATCCCAGCACTCAGGAGGCAAAGGCAGGCTTATCTCTGTGACTTCAAAGCCAGCTTGGTCTACAAAGTGAGTTCTAGGCCAGCTGGATCTATAGGGAGACCCTGTCTCAAAAACACCAAAAAACGTCTATACAGCTTGTTTTCATCTATTTTGCTTTTCCAAATATCATAATCCTCTTTTAGAATAGATTACAATATCACTGTTGGCTTGAGAATGTCTTAGATGACATACAGTAGGTCGAGATTGGTCTGTGCCCTCCTCTTCTGCACCAGGAGTGTCCACACAGTGCTTGAGGCCCATCGATACCAGACACTCCAGGCTAAGGAGACATATCCTGAGATTGAATGCCATCACTTTCTCATTGATTTCTTTCACCATTTTTATTAAATTTATATGTATTGCATACAAAATGTCTTAATTTTTTGTCTTTTTGAGACAGGGTCTCCCTGTAGCCCCAGCTGTCCTGGAACTCACTCTGTAGACCAGGCTGGCCTTGAACTCACAAAGATCCACCTGCCTCTGCCTCCCAAGTGCTAGAATTAAAGGCGTGTGCCACCACGCCTGGCTAAAATGTCTTAACCATTTTTATATCCCCTTTCTCATTGGCATACTCCCATATCTTCCCACTGGATTTCATGCATTCTGTAATTGATGTTAAGGCTCCAAATGTCCCTTGGTGCAAGTTCGTTCACTGAGATCTAGTCAACCTATATAGAGTCCCTCCCTTTAAGAAAATCAGCTGTTCCTCACCCAGCATTAATCAGGTCCCAATAGTTCTTTGCCACACCATCCCCAGTGGAGTCTGCGTGACTCGCTCACCAGATGGGGGTGCAGGCTTCAAGGAAGTTAGCCTCCTGGGGCGGAGTGTGCTCCTAGCCCTTTTTTAGGTCTTGGTTGTACTTTGCTGATTATTATCATGTGCTCTGGTATCAAAGTCCTGGGACATGGTCTCTCTAAGTCCTTTGCAGTTCCAGGAAATCCAAGTTGTAAATTGGACATGGATGAGTTTCCAGGGAAGGTGCCTCCCACAAACTTTCCACCTGTCCTCCAACCTTTGATTAAAGTACCAGAAAAATCCTACAAAAATATAAACCCATGGGACCAACTGCAGCAGCAGCAAAAGTTATTTGTACCTTATTATCCAAATAAAGTTAAAGAGTTTCTTAAATTAGCTAATAAAACAGTCCCGGGAAAATCCAGCCCACAATTATGACTAAGAATGGTCCAGCTTTCATTATAGAAAATAGACTTTAGATGCCCCTTAAATTACAGGGAACTAGCTGAAATTGACACCATCTATTTCTAGGCAGACTTGAGAATATTGGTTAGTATAGTATTATGAAGACCACGATGTATGGCAAAAAGGAAAGTGTTAACCATGCAGGCGCAACTCTCTAGTTAAAGCAGGTCTAGTTTCCAGAGCTACCTAACCATCAGGGTAAACTTTCTCAGCCCTGTAGGAGTGCTTCTCACCCCCTAAAGAGCCCATTACTCTCCAAGGGACTTCACACTGCTAAACACAACCATTGTTTCAAACAAAGGAGGAAATGTTAGGACCAGGTTAAAGAAATTAATCAAAAGAAAAAGACTCTTATAAGTTAAAAAGAAACTCTACTCATATCTAAAGGTTATCACAAGACAAAAAGCTAGCCAAGAAAGTACGTTGCAAAACTTGGTAACCACAGTTTCTCATCAGGGCACAAAGGTGACATAAATCTTTGATTTCCTATGAATAGTTCTATCACTTTCAAAATGATTGATTTCAAGAGTTCTGTATAATCTTGCTAATCGCATGAATAAACAATGTGATCCTCTTGCCAGCTTTTTCTGTATAAAACTAATGCTTATGAAAAAGTAAAGCACACTCAGACTCAAGCCTTTTGGTGTCTGTGTGTCATTTCTCGCCAAATCCCTGCCCACCTACTCTTCTCCCTGTTCCTGTCGGACTCATTGCTCCCGGCTCTGCTGGTCCGGCGCAGTTCTTCAACTAAGATTGGGTCTCTCTGCAGATTTCCACAGTTCTATGCTGGTTTTGTCTACTTAGGTCTGCATGGGTCTTGTAGATGTTGACACCATTGCTATAGGTTCATATGAGTAAGGTCCCAGGATTCTGTAAGACCATATTTCAATATTCAAAGGACCTCTCTTCCCCGGCTTTTCCAATGTTTTTGCCTCCTCTTTTTCAATGGTCCCTGAGCCCTGGGTGGGTGGAGTTTAATACAGGAGACCAGTCCAAGAACCTGTACTCTGCAGACTCATTCTCTGTGCTTTGGCCACCTAGGTCCTCTGTTGTGTGCAGAGCTTCATTGATGAGAGTTGAGAGATGCACTGGTGTTCTCCCTATCCCTTACTCTACGATCCATGAACCTTAGGTGTAGAGGTTCCACTGTAGATGTCTCACCTATGATTGGGCATTTCACAGTATCTCTGTGTGTGAATAGTTGTGGAACTCTATAATATAATAGTCACCATCCATTGCAAGGGAAGCTTCTTTGATGAGAGGTGACTGGCATACTTTGCTGTAAATATAATGATCCATATTTAGCCTAGGGATGTTAAAGTCTTGGGTATTTCTCTAAGACCTCTCCAGCCATGTGTATTTGGCTATGTTTACAGTAGCACACATGAGTTCCCTCTCATTAAGTGGGTTTTATATCAAATTAGGAGGCCATTGATTACCCCCAAGATTACCCCAAAACTGCCACTACTGCCCCAACATGTTTTGCTGTGGATGATCAATGTTGTGATTTTAGGCCTTAAATCTGGGGTTGTCCCTTAGCATCTTGCATAGTGCTCTCCAAAACTATGAGAAGTAACCTTCAGGGAGGTGGGTTCCAGGTCAGTTCCAGCTACACTGCTCCAAGTGCTGTGCCTGAAGTATGAACTGTCTTCATCAATGGGGCCTTACCTTCAAGTTCTGGGAGGCAATCAAGGGTTGTGGAAATAAAATAAATAAATAAATAAATAAATAGCCTGTGTAATTTTGGGAATCTCTTGGGCTACCCTCACCAACAACTTGAAGGGAAATTTCTCCTGTCCACCTCACAGGGTTCAGGCAGTGCTCTGAGAAGGCAACTTCTCCCTCGTGTCAGGATTTGTGGAGATCTTGGGGCCCATAAGCTGTTAACAGACTTCAGTAGTTTCTATAGTTGTCATTGTGTTGTGGAAAAGGAGCCCTCTGCAGAATCTGTCCCTGAACTGCAGCTTCCCCTCTCCCTTTAATTACTACACATGTTTTTCTCAGAAGTTATTTTAAGTGTAATTGGAGTTTAATTGTTTTGATAGGGAGGAGGTGAGATGAGAGGGAGCAGCTAGCCAAGTGTCTGCCATGGACCTTCCCATGTCTCCACACAGTTTCCAGCTTTCCAAAGTTCCATACGGTGAATCAGCATGAGGAACAACTTCTGAGACAGAATGACAGAACTTCCTTCTCTTTCTTAAATTCGTTTTTAAACAGTTATAGAATAAATGAGAATATTTAGCCCTCTGAACAAGTCCCAACCATGGAATAGGACAAGTTTAGAGTCCCTTGCTCTTCTGTCCCCCTTGGTAGTAAAGGTCTGTGCCAGAAGTGGTTGTTTCATTCCTTGTCAAGTAAATATCAAATAAATTTCAAATCTAAATGTCCCCCACCTTGACCTTATTCTAAAAACAGTCCATTCATATTGTAAAGCTTCAAGGACACTTCAAAAATAAATCTACAGTCAAGAATTCTCCTTCCATCAGGACATACAAAGAACCATGACAGTAAAGGAGAAGGAGTTCAAGAAAGGGAGTCTAATAGGAGACGGGTATTATCAAGAGGACAATGGGCACACTTAAACTGGAGAGGGAGGAGGGGGTTAGACAGGGAGAGACAGAGGGAAGATAAATAATGCTTAGGTGGTGTAAAAAAGCAAGACCAAAAGGTATTAACTCACCTCCCATTGTGAAAAACAATATCTGAACATATGTGCATACCTGAAGGCCTAATAACAAGAAATGCATTGCCATGCAAGAGAAATCTCCCCTCAAGTTGTTCCTCAGGGCAGTCCAAGAGACTCCCAAAATAGCATAGGCTATTGCCAGAGCTTTTGATTACCTCCCAGAAATTTAAGGCAATCTCCAATCCTGAAGAGAAGACATGCTTCAGATACAGGACTTGGAGCAAAGAAGCTGGAATGAACCTGAAAGCCTTCTCCTGGAAGGCTCACCCTCAAACTTCTAGGGAATACTATGCAACCTGCTAAGGGAGAAAAATAACTACATAATAATAATAACTACAATGACTGGCAGAGCAAACTATCTCTATTGGTGCTGTAGTGGCACCCTTATCTAGGAGCTAATCAACAACTATCTAATTGTACTTAAAGTCCTCTCAGTGGGTTGGAAATCATGGGTGTCACTGTAAATATAGCAAAATACACATGGTTGGAGAGGTCATAAATCCCCGAGAAAACCCTATCTCTTTAATTTCTCTAGAAAACTAAAATTTCTTACTCTATGCTAAACATGGATCCTTATATTTACAGACAAGTGTACTATATTACCATTCATCAAAGAAGCTTCTGTTTTTCAACAGATGGAGGCTATTACACAGTTCCACAACTGGACATGCACTGAGACTATATATCTAAGAGATGTCCAGCCCCAAGTGACACATCTACAGTGGAACCTCTATATCTAAGGGTCATGGAACATATCAGAACAAAGAAGCTTCCTCATATAATAGAGTGCAGTGCACATAGAAGTTCATAACTGTTAGCCAGGCATGGTGGTGCATGCCTTTAATCCTAGCACTTGGGAGACAGAGGCAGGCAGATCTTTGTGAGTTCAAGGCCAGCCTGGTCTACAGAGTGAGTTCCAGGACATCTGGGGCTACAGGGAGACCCTGTCTCGAAAAGACAAAAAAAAAAGGTCATAACTGTTTAAATTTTAGAGAATAAGAGACTGCAGAGTACCTGTCCCTGAATAAACCTTTTCCCACCTGTACCTTGAGAATCATTAAGAGGGAGCAGAAAAATTGTAAGAGCCAGGGTTGGTGCATGAACATAAGGGAACAAAGGCTTCAGGCCTCTGGGAACTTACTCGTGAACTTGCAACAATAATGATAGCATCCACAAGTCCCTTGCCATCTCAATCAGTCAAAAAACCAGCATAGAGCACAGGAAATCAGGAGCAGGCCCCAACTCTAGACAAGGAACTACAAAGGATTACTGGGATATCAGGGAAAATAGATTTTCTTCAAGAGATTGACTAGATATGTTGAACAGTCTCCAGTGGATGAACTTGCCCCAAGGAACATCTGGGTACAAATGTTTGATTGGATAGGACTTAACATACATGACAGAATACCTGAACTCTGCTTGGGGGGGAGCTATAAAGGGTAGGGAAAGAGGAGGGGGTGAAATTTTATTAAGATACATGAAATGCACAAAAACTCAATAAAATAATTAGGAAATGAATTGTCCTTCTACTAACTGTTGATTCTAATACCAGGCAGGCACTTAGTATTCTTGGTATATATAATGACATAAAGAGATGTGAGTGCAGTGCTGAAACTGGAAGTGAAGATATATTCTTCTGGAAGATAAAATAGCCTGGCTTGCATTGGGAGACAAGCTTGTGGTCCCTGGTCTCTGTTCTTGTCCTGCATGACAGTGTCTCCATACTTGGAAGTGCAGCTGGCACATGAGAGAAGATTAATATTCTTATGCCATGAAGTAAAATAAGTGTCTTAGATATTATTTTCATGCCCTCATATTAAATGGGGAGATCTAGGCACAGAGAAACTGAGTAACTTGAACATTAGATATGCCATGGTAGATACAAAATGAGAAATAGGAACTCATTTCCCTGGCTTAATAAAGAGCATGTCCTTCTAAAAAAAAAAAAGAGCACGTCCTTCTGTAATCTTTCTTCTTTGGTTTAGAAAACTTGAAATTTTCTTCATCTTTGATATATAAAGAATAAGAAAATTTCAAGCTTGCAGTGCTCTTACTGGTTTATCTGATAAAGGACAAGAAGAGAGGGAAAGAGAGCACTCTTCACCCAGCTATGTCTCAAAAGGAAGCATATAGAGAAAATTTGCCATCTGCAGATAGAACACAAGCTGATTGTATTTATGGGGCAGAAATAAGCACCATGTAGTCCCCAGATCCACACATCATGCCCTGAAACAAGATCTCTCCTAGGCAACATAAAACTTAGAAAAGTTCATTTGGTGTCTATCTTTCTGATGGAAGGAATGTAACAACAGTAATCACTCTGACTGATCTCTGATCTTCTCGTCCTACTAACATTTTTTTTTTCTCTATACAAGTCTCTATTGTGCTGTATCATTGCAGAGCACCAGCGTGCTTACCACTTCAGCTGCCAAACAGGTTTAACCTGTTCTCAGAAGTTAACCATGGCAATAGCTGAGTCAGTGACCTAGGCCAATGAGAACTTGAAATATCAGTACCTGGCACGTTCTCAGAAGAAGATATATATCCCTATTGTTCCCTGAATAAACGAGTTTTCACCAGTTCATAATCTGCTTGCTTTTCACCCAACTCCAGGTGTCTGTGTATTGACTCTGTTGTCTCTCACCCCCACTCTTCAGTCGTGACCCAAACTTCTCCGGCTGGACCAGAGGAGGTTGCAAAATCTGGTGCCCATGTAGTCTGTGACACCCCCCCCACGTTTACAAGACGCCCCCCCCCCAGTGTTTTTGAGACACCCCCTCTATGGTTTCGGCTTGCGGCCCCCCAGCACGTATGAAACGCCCCCTGGTATTTGCAAGACACCCCCTTTGCAATTCGGTAAGTGGACCCCATGCGGTCTACGATCTCCTGGTGTTTATGAGACATCCTTTCTGCAGTTTCAGTGAGTAGACCCCTTTTTGTTTTATGTGTTTACTGCCACACAAGGGTGAATATGCGGCCCCCGTCCCTTCACTTATGATTCTTTTATCATCCTGTTTCTTGGAAGTGCCCCGCTAAGCACAGGACACTTCCAGATCCTCTACACACTTTTTGTCTGTCTTAGTCCCCCTCCCTGCCTTCAAGGGTAACCTCCCTCCTCATTTTAAGGAGACTTGGACAGCCCCCTTAAGGCCCTCCTCCAAACCTGCAGTCTTCATCCCCCAGCCCCATTCGTTCTGATCCTCCTTGCCATAATTGCAAGGCTTAAAGGCTCCTTGACAAAGGACTTTTTTTAATATTATTATTTCTGTATGTGTATGAGTGTACTGTCTGCAGGCAGGTTTGTGCACCCGTGTCGTGCAATGCTGTGGAGGTCAGAAGAGGGTCTCGGATTCCCCTGGAACTGGAGTTCTCCTGGAATTGGAGCTTCAGAAGGTTCTCGGCCGCCATGTGGGTGTTGGGAATCGAACCCGGGTCCTCTGTAAGAGCGGTCGGCGCTCTTAACCTCTAGGTCATCTCTCCAGCCCTGGCAAAGGACTTACTCAGTCCATCACAAAAACACTGAGGAAAAACTGGCCCTTCCCTGTGTTCCTGATTTCCAACCAGATGAGAATTCCCCTCCTGCTCCCGACCCACAAAAACTCCCTTTGGCTGCCCCTGCTAGGAATACTCGTTCATCCCTGTGAATATACCCATGGAGGGGGGCCCAGGAAGCTCTCTCCCACATTCCCCCTTCCCCTCTGCTTCCTTCCTGGCTTCCTTCTGTTAGGGTTTGAGAATCCACACCAGACGCACCAAAGGTTGGAAAACCAAGACTTTATTTCGGGGAAAAAAGTAAACCAGCATGCTGGGGTGGGAGGGAAAAGGCTCCGACCCTGATAACTTGGCTCAAAGGCCTTTTATACAGGGTCTAGAAGAATTTTAGTGGGGTTTGGGTAACTTCTAGCCTTATTGGATAATAACAGGTTTACAGCTTATGGTTAGGTCAGCCCAAGGGCACCCCACATACCAACAGTTATCTTTAGACACAATCCTGCAACTGGAATGAGGAAAGGTTGGATCAGTCCATCTGCCCTCACATACCAACAGTTATCTTCAACAAGTTTAATTTAGCTGTTCTTGAGGCCTTGAGCAACTGTCTTTGAGCAATTGGCCTTTTCCCTGGATTGGGCAGGTTCCAGTAATTGCTTAAAATGGTGGCTATACTCAAAATGGAGTCAGTGTGGGCCTCTCTTACATTCCCCCCTCGAGTTGTATACTGGGAGGCTAATCTTAGACTCCATCAGCTTCTTCCTGGGGTGGGGGGCCATATACGGTCCTGAGTACCATGATTTTAATGGATTTTACCCACTGGTTAATAAATCTGACAAGTGAGTTAAGGATGCATGGTCCACAAGTCAGAGCAACCAGAAGGATAAGTTTACTGGCAGATCTAGGAAGTCTTCAGCTCTCAGCTGAGAAAGAAACTGGCTCCTTTCAGGGGTCTTGACCCTAAGCTGCCTAGCCAATTTTTAACTCCTACTCTTATCACATTACCCTCTGAGGAGGTTACCCCAATTGCCAAGAGGGAATTGGGGCATTGACCACTCTGACTTCTTCCATGCTGAAAAGGGGCGTAGGAGGTGGCAACTGGGGTACTCCTGCTCAGTGGATCTATCTGAAAGACCCCAAAAGAATAGAGAACAAAATCCTTAGCCAGTGCCTGTGAAGTTGAGAGTAGCTAGGTACATTTTTAGACAGGGAACCAGGAAAGGAACAGGGTGAGTTAAATGTCCAACTTAAAAGTCCTTTAGAATTTCTCAATGAGGGGTTCTGAAGCATCCATTGAGCTTCTCCTTTTGTTTATTTGGCTATGGCATTGTCTGGACTCAGGATCTGCTTTCCAGCAAGTTTCAATAATCCTGGTGTGAGTTTCCTTTAGGTGGTTGCTTAAAGAGAAAAAGGAAACTTTATTATTTGATAACAACAGATCTCATATGACTTTAAATGACTTAAAATCTGGTGTTTGGAGGCACAATCTTTCAGACTTTAAAGGAAATATAATGATTACTTATCTTTTGGTTATACTCTTCCTTTTGGGTGTCTAAGTCCATACAGTTAGCCCAGATTAACCATCTTTTGTTTTCTCAAGGTCAGTTGAGGATCTGGTCTTCAGAGACCACTCGGGCCTTTGTGGGGGGAGAGGCCTCTGGCTCCTCTTGGTTTTTCAATCACCAGTTCCATCCACACAAGGACAAAGTCAGGTCTTGCTAGACCAGGCTTTCCTTTTGAAGACTTTCCTCTTTACAGACTGGACACTGGCTAGAGTCCCGTTAGTTGGTCTCCAAGACCTCCCTGCCTAGGAGGAGTGGTGACTCACAATTGCAGGACATTTCAAGAGATGTCCCCAGACATAGTTCCCATAATTGGTTGACCTCAGAGGGCAAGGAACAAAGATGTTCCTTAGGTCCCTCAGCTGAATTGGTATGGGCATTTAAGTATGGTAGTTATCCACCACCCAGAAAGGCTAAGTTCCACCAGGCTAACACCTTTAATTACTGTATAATATTCTAGATAAGGCTTAGACAAAAGTTCAAGCAGCCTTGTATAATACTGACTGGAGGAGGGACTTAACACCATACGTTAAACAGGCATAACCCACAAGATCGAATTAAACAATTTTAGGCTTATTTTAAATTTAAAACTGTTCACTACAGTTACTACAAATGGGGACAATCCTTTCCTTCTCAGCCCTTTGTCCTGATTTATAGTTTTCCCAGAAAGACAGGAGCTGTAACACATACCAGAAGATAGGAAATAAACTGATAAGGATTACCAAGCCCATCCAGACTGTCTTCTTCTGGACTGCATGCAGCTGGTTCAGGAAGAAAGACTCTAGTCTTTTGAGCCAAGTTATCTGGTTAGGTTAAAGGAAATATCAAATAGCAAATCTTGCAAGAAACATAAAGTACATTTTTCAGTAGCCATAGGTAACCCTCTATATACCTGTGCCCATGTAATCTAAACCTGTAACAGGGAATCAGGTTCAAGCTAGGAGAGGACTGAAAATTAACAACTCTGTATATTCACCATCCTATTCAGGCCACTAGTAAACCAGCTTGAGTATTTATAGAAATTTAACTTAATACAGGTATTTTATCATTTTTACTAAACCTTGAGGTGCCATGTGATATGCATATAAAGGTTGGACAAAAACTGAACACTTTTAAACAAACCTTGACTAGATATACATTTTGATTTTTAAACTAGTTGACTGAACCTTACAAATTTAAGCTTATTTACATAGTCTTTTTTACCTGTCACAACAAACCTCGTCAGACTTTTATCATTTGCATACTTTTTCATCATCTTCACATAAATCTTTATTAAAAATACCTTTTTAACATTTTCTCCTTTTTATATCCTTTTATTACCTTGAATAACCCTTAATTGTGCAGATTTACTAAGTAATTAATACTTATTTTCTGTGTAACAAGATGGGACAGTTATCTCAAATACAATAGTTTGAAAAATCACAGAAATGCTCAATAAAAATTGAGCTCTTAGTTTCAAACATCTCAGGACTAAACACCCTCCATATCCACCCAGGTCAACCATGCCGCTGCTTTAGGGCAGGAATGCAAATGGTCAATGACAAAAACTTCACACAGCAACTTTTAAACTTTCCTTCTGGGCCAAAGACATGTCTATGAGGATTCGAGTAGCCTGTCAGGTTTCCAGCAGCAGATTGTGAAGAGCCTAAAGTCTGCCCTCCTTCCCAGATACAATGTATCAATTAAATCATTAGCATTAGATGCAGCCTATTCATTTAAACAGCTCCATAACAAATACTGTTAACTAGTTCAAACCCAAAACTTTAGCACCTGATGAAAACTCTAAATTAGAGATGAAAACCTAAATCAGGTAAAATATGACTCTTAAGTTTGAACAGTACTCAGAAATTCTACAGTAATGATCTCTGCACCCTAAAGACCTTGGCTGTGCTAGATTAAATGTGTGTGGCCACACACGCCCAGCTAGGAGACTAAAAACATGAAGTACAGTTTTCATGAATTTGATCACCAGTTCTTTGAGACCAACGTTTCCTCAACACAAACACACAGTCTGCCAGCCAAGGAGGGCACAACCTAGAGTGGTCCCTTTTCCTCCCATTGAGGAGGAAGGGAGGGAGGGAAACAGGCTCAAAAATTCTTGCCAGAGGACAGTTATGGCAGAAGCATGATCTGGGATTGTGGGGGGAGGGAAAGGAAAATAAGGACCTAACTGATGAAAGAAATAGAAGCACAAAGCTCAATAAAAACTAATTTAAAAAAATTCTTGCAGACAACATAACAGAGCCCAAAAAGCTGGCTCAAGCTGCTCTCCCTTGCTCCTTGAGGCAAAGCCTATAATGCCCCTGGAAGCCATGCAGCACCTCACTGATCCAGATGCCAGACCCAAAATCAGTCTCTAGCAAAATGGAAATGTTGCCACGTGTTGGCCCTCCAGATCCTCAGAAATTTCCCCAAGCTCTAAAGACCTCCTCCCAAGCCAGACAAGATTCTTGCTGATGAAAATTTTACTAGCTAGTAAAAGCAGTTTATCTCTGGCCTTTGAAGAGATAGCAACTGGGTAGTTTTTGTAAATACATGTTTTTTTTTAACATTTTTTATTGATGCATTTGATTTCATACATGCATTGTTCCAATTCAATTAGTCATATTTTCCCTTTCCTGTCCCCACCCCCACCCAACCCATCCCAGACATGTCTCTGCAATATCGTCCTGCATCTTTCTCTCAGTTTTTTTTTCCCATTTTTTAGCTATAAGTGATAATCCATGAATACAAGCATCCGTCATGTAAAACCAAATTTGCAAGGCGTTGTGCCCAAAACCCCCACAGCCCCACACTTCCAGCTGGGGGGTGAAGGGTCGGTATGTTCAATCAAGTTGATCAAATGAGTGGTCCAGACTACATTGCTGTGTTTCAATTCACTTTCACCCAATCACAGCCCTTAACATTCTTACCATGCCCCTCTTCGGCAAATTGTTCCCTAGGCTTAGAAAAGGGGCACAGGTGGGAGAGAGGCAAAACAGTCCCACTCTCTCTGGAGCTGTTGTCTTGGACTCTGTAACCCAGATATAAATATTTCTCGTGAAGAGGGATGCATAGTAAAAAACAACAAGAGAAAGACTGCATCAGAAAATGGACTGAAATGGTGATTGGGAAGGGGGAGGGGTGGGAGAGGGACACGGGTGTATATTCAATTAATGCATATTTAATTGACGTGAGTTCAAAAAGTACCCAGTTTTGCCTAGACACTGTCTATAGGATACATGGTTTTTAGGACTTAGTAAAAGTACATATGTGTATAAACAACATTGGTTACAGACTGATAAAAAAGGTATGCATCTGAGTTAAACGGAGATATAAATCGCTGTTGTCCACATATTTGTTTACATATAAAAATTGTAGAGCAAATAACTTTGGGATTGGCACATACAAATGTTCTCTATAATTTTCTCTGTTGTACATATCACCTTGAGCATTCTCTTTAAGATGATTTAATTAAAAATAACAGTTGCTTCCAAGCATGCACTTAAGCAAATATATCAATACAGGAGCTCTGACATCAGAATGGATTATTCCACCATGGGAGATGTTGGCAGGGGACCAAGGCCCCACAAAAGGTAAAGGCTCCTTGCCCTCAAACTGGATACCTGCAAGAAGAGAGGGCTATAAGGCCCTGCTGCCGAAGTACTGACGTTAACATGGGAAAGGTAAATACATGTTTTAAACAAAGTGCTGCTCATGAAGTAGCACTGACTCTCACAGCTACTGACATGCACCCTACTGGTCATTAGAGACAAGAGAAGCACATCCCAGATGAGCCTGCCAGAGTCCTGACACGAGTCTACTGTGGGGCTCTAAGTTGGGTGTGAACATTAAAGTGACCACCTCTGAGACAGTGGCACCAAAGCAGTCAGGGTTACGAATGTGACTTGAGTCTGAAGCAAGTGCAGTGTGGTGAGAGGTGAGAAAGTAGGGCCCGCCTATGATCAACCTCTAGCCCTGTCTGATGCATCACGAAAATCTCAACTGCTTTTTTTCTATCAGAGACCTCAGAATAGGCTTTCTCCTTCTCCTTCTCCATCAGTAAAAACAGCACAATTCCAGTCCCTTGTTCAACCTTTCCATACTTCTCTGCCTAGAAAACATCTACACACCTCCTCCCAGTGCAGGGACAGTAAGCCCCAGCCATCTCAAACATGCACATTCATCTTGCCCACATCCCTCTTACTGGCTCCAATATGCTTGATGCATCCTTTTACACAAAAAACAACTCTCTCTCACACCTAAGGCCCAGCCCACTGACCAGATGGTATTGGGAGTAAGGCAGGGATGTTAAGCACCAGGGGTTCCCACTCTCTAGCCAGAGTTGTGTGTATGGTACACACCCCTGTGGCCAGGGAGCTGTGAAGTCCCAATGCCAATAACTATTTTCAATGGAGACAGCTACTGGTATTTATTTTCTCTAACCCAGTTATTTACTTCAGGTGGAAAATTACCTATAGTCACATACACATGTGTATTTCCATGCATGTGGGAATAACCAACACTCACACACATGCTTCTCTTTTTTTTTTTTGTTTTTTTTTTTTTTTTTTTTTTTTGGTCTTTTTGAGACATGGTCTCCCCTTAGTCTCAGCTGGCCTGGAACTTGCTCTGTAGACCAGGCTGAACTTGAACTCACAAAGAACTGCCTGCCTCTGCCTCCCAAGGACTGGGATTAAAGTTGTGTGCCATCACACCTGGTCCTAAGGGGCAACAGAACTGCCCCACCCAACACAAAATCCAGTCCAAGAATCCATTTCCAGTCCTGAATCTGGTCCACAAAGGTCTCAAAAAAGAATAGATAATTCCAAAGCAAGCAAGTTACCTTTTGAAAGTAAACACAAACCAAAATGGGATCTTTAAACAGTCAGCTCTGAGGCCGATTCCTATAGACAACTACCACCTGTTGTGAAGCATTTGAGAGACTAAGAGACAATAAATTTAGATGACTACAGTATCCAAATTTTAGGCCTTTAAATGAATTTTAAATATCAATTTTTAAACTTTGCACGTGCATATCTAGTCTGGCATGCCAAAATGAAATCATTCTGTGCACATAAATGATTGAAACTTGAAGCGGCCACTTTGACAGAACCAACATGAGACAAATACAATACCTGAACTACAAACACACACACACACACACACACACACACACACAAACTTAGATGCATAACAAGCTACATGAATCTTTGGCACATGGTTACCATAAACACAAGACATAGATACCTCCTTTAAATCAGGGTAGATTTAGAATTTCCCATCCTGAGATCCCAGAGAATGAGAATGAAAGCAATCTCAGAGAAACAAGATGAAAGCAGCAGACAGAATAAGGGCCCAACAACAAAGACTATACAGACACAAAGAGAAACAATGCTGTGTGCACAGAGCTGACCCCCTATCAGCCCCAGAGCTAGAAATCCGGTCCCCTCGCCGGAATTCCAAATTGCTGAGGCTAACCCACTATTTGCACTCTAAAGCCTGAGGTGAGCCCCCTGTTCGCACTCTACCAGTGGAGAGCTGGGCATCCCCCGTCTCCATGCTCAAGGAGCATTACTGTGTCCAGTTTCTCCTATCCGAGCACCCCAAACCAGAAACTCGAGTTTAACCAAAATAACCAAAACCAAAGTAAAAAAAGAATTGAAAAAATAATTGAGCTCACTCTTACCCAAAAGACATGGCTGGCCGAAAGTCTCTAGTCCCTCTGGTGGTCTTTGGGGGATCTCGGTGGGACCTCCAAGATGTTAGGGTTTGAGAATCCACACCAGACACACCAAAGGTTGGAAAACCAAGACTTTATTTCGGGGAAAAAAGTAAACCAGCATGCTGGGGTGGGAGGGAAAAGGCTCTGACCCTGATAACTTGACTCAAAGGCCTTTTATACAGGGTCTAGAGGAATTTTAGTGGGGTTTGGGTAACTTCTAGCCTTATTGGATAATAACAGGTTTACAGCTTATGGTTAGGTCAGCCCAAGGGCACCCCACATACCAACAGTTATCTTTAGACACAATCCTGCAACTGGAATGAGGAAATGTTGGATCAGTCCATCTGCCCTCACATACCAACAGTTATCTTCAACAAGTTTAATTTAGCTCTTCTTGAGGCCTTGAGCAACTGTCTTTGAGCAATTAGCCTTTTCCCTGGATTGGGAAGGTTCCAGTAATTGCTTAAAATGGTGGCTATACTCAAAATGGAGTCAGTGTGGGCCTCTCTTACACTTTCTTCTTCCCCATCCAAACTGGAATGGAGATTTGGGCTCCCAACGCCCAAACTAGAAGGTTATGTTCAGTGCCTGCTCATGCCTGGCGGTCTCCATTTCCTGGAAGCTCTTCCTTCCTCTGTGTGCCCGCCAGCACCGAGTCCACAGCTGGGAAACTTTCCCTGGAGTGGCTGCATTCCTGTGGGCTTCCTGCACATGGCTTTCACCCTCCACCTGTGCTGCATGTGCACAGCCGCCCACCGGCTCCCAACGCAGCTCTCCTACTGCACCCCAGCCCAATCGACTTCCAATCACACTCCTTTCCCAAATCCCAGCCCATGCCCCATGTCCCAACTGCATTCACGGACGCCAACAAAAACAACTTTGGATTTGTTAACATTAAACACTCCACTGGCATTCTTTCTCATGTTCTTTTCTTTCATAAATATGTGTGGAGGGCTCAATGAATGCAGTTACTGCTACAAGATAAAGGATTATTTAGGCAAGATCTCCAACTGCAGTTCAGATTGAAGAAACCAGGAAGCAGGAGAAAGTCACCAAACCAGTTAACAAATGACTAAATACTGAAGGAGTGAAGATGATTTTATAGAACAGTAAATGATGGGAAGAAACATAGTGAAAGGAGACAGGATGTAAATGTTTGACCCTGTTTAGACACAGACACGTGATCCCTGTGGCAGCCGTGCTTTGCCACAGAAGAAGGGGATCCAACCTTTTCCAGATTTAAAAGTGGTAACTGTCTTGTGTTTATGGTAACTGTTCTTCCGTGTGTCTAAGATTCATGTAGTCATGTTCTTTGTGCATCTGAGTTTCTGTGTGTGTTTGTAATTTAGTCAACAGTTGTCTCATATTGGTTCTGCCTCTTAAAGTTTCCACCCTTTATGTGCACAGACTTATTTGTTTTGGCATGCCAGACTAGATATGCACGTGCAAACTTTAAAATATGGTTATTAAAATGCATTTAGAGACCAAAAATTTGGATACCATAAATATCTTTTTATCAAATGTTTACTACTTGTTTTGCACACTCAATTAAAGTTCTAAGCAGTAGAATCTAAAAACCATCACACAACTGGTCTATTTAAATGATTTTTGTTACCTAGGTCTGGTCCAAGATGGGGCCATCCTCGACCCCTCAGCCCTTGTCACTTGGGGCCTTCTTGGCCCTTTGGCCCTCCTTCTTCTTCTCCTGAAATGTCTGTTCCATTTTGCCCATGGCCAATAACAAGTTAATAAGACCACGGCCCAGGTCCTGACTGCTGTCATCAACAGAGGCTCTTATCAAGCCCCTCCAGATGACATAGTTCATGTTCGGCTCTCTGCCATTCATAACTCATGGTTGTAAACCCCCATGCCTCTACTCCCACCCAGACAAACTGTTCCTAGCCTCTTCCCTCGGTGGCTGGTTAGTCAATGACAGATAAGATCCTGTTAACCAGGACAACCTAAGACAGGCACAGTCAAATGTCAGAATATTAAATGTGGGGCCAACAATGTCTGAGCTATGCACTAAGGCTCCCACTCTGTCATTCTCTTTAAAAACAAAAGGGTGGGGGCTGGAGAGATGGCCTAGCAGTTAAGAGCACTGACCGCTCTTGCAGAGGACCCAGGTTCGATCCCCAGCACCCACATGGCGGCCAAGAACCATCTTTAACTCCAATTCCAGGGGAATCCGACACCCTCTTCTGAACTCCAAGGCATTGCATGACATGGGTGCACAAACCTACATGCAGACAGTACATTCATACACATAAATAAATAAAATTTAAAAATAAATAAATAAATAATTTTTTTAAAAGGTGGAAATGTGTAGAGTGTTACACAACTGTGCACCAGCGTGCTTACCAATTCAGCTGCCAAACAGGTTTAACCTGTTCTCAGAAGTTAACCATGGCAACAACTGAGTCATTGACCTAAGCCAACGAGAATTTGAAATATCAGCACCTGGCATGTTCATGGAAGGAGCAGAGATGATCACATATATATCGCTATTTTCCCCTGAATAAATGAGTCTGCAACAAGCTCCATCTATGTGAGGATAAGTCAAAAGCTCCTGCTCAACCACAGCTTCACCTGGAAGTTTTGAGGAAATTATTCCTTGGTTGACCCTACTCTTTATAGATTTGAACACCGGTTTGAGTCCCTCTAGTGGAGTCTCCATGACTTCCCTAAACAAGAGGACTGTGACACTTCATAGTTACAGGATATTTTGAGATGCCCCATAGTCCCCTGGGACTTATTTAATCTTGGAGGGCAAGGAACAAAAAGAATTCCTTTAAGTCCCTTTTAAACAAATTACTATAGGCCCTTAAGTACAGTCATCAAACATATAAGGAAGTTAGTTACACCAGTCTGGTAATTTTTATTATTGCATAATATTTTGATAAAGCTTGAACTGTGGGACAGTGGGATTCCAAGATGTCCATATGCATGGATTGGGGTTCTCTGTGTCCAAGAGGGACATGTAAAGCTGTTTAGCACCCAACAGCAGGTGGTGGGGAGGGAGAAAGGGAGGGGAAGGAAAGGACTCAGAGGCAGATAAACCCAGCAGGTCAAAAGAGACCTGAGAATTGGCCTCAAGACACCAAAACTCATTTATTTTCAGGAGTTTGTGGTCTTATATACTGGCATTTGATGGGCTTCTGGAAGAATGGGGGTGGGGGTGCATGGGAAATCCACAGTGTACTTTCTTTTTTTGGTCTTTTCAAGACAAGGTCTCCCTGTAACCCCAGCTGTCCTGGAACTCGCTCTGTAGACTAGGCTGGCCTTGAACTCACAAAGATCCACCTGCCTCTGCCTCCTGAGTGCTAGGATTAAAGGCGTGCACCACCACGCCCAGCCACAGTGTACTTTCTATAAAGGCTTGTGTTTATGAGAGCCACCAGAGGCTCCAGTTGGTTCTCAAAACCAAGATGTGCTCTTTAGATAATGTAGGACTGTGACACCCTTTTCCAGTGAGAGCTGTAGGCCTGGTTTTATCAATTGGCAACCAGGTTATTGCATCCCTGGCCTTTGCAGGTTATCAGGGCAAAATCCAGCACCCTTAATGCTCCAGCCAAATGAAATATAGGGTCCTTCCAGGCATGGTGGTGCACGCCTTTAATCCTAGCACTTGGGAGGCAGAGGCAGGCGGATCTTTGTAAGTTCAAGGCCAGCCTGGTCTACAGAGCAAGTTCCAGGACAGCTAGGGCTACAGGGAACCCTTGACTCAAATTGCCTCAAAAAGCATCAAAAAAAAAATAAAAAAAAAAAAAAAAGAAATATAGGGTCCTACATTGAACAAATACCCAAACATTCTTGAATAAACCTTAACTGGAAGAGATTTAACATCACAGGTCAAGTAGGCATAGCCCAGGAAAGGGAGCTTAAAACAATTTTCTCAGGTCCATCTCAAATGAAGGCTGTTCTACTGCAAATAGAAGCAATCCCCTTTCATTTTCATTCCTCCATATCCTGATTTATAGTTTCTCAGAAAGGAGGGGGTCATATCACAACCTATAGTCAGGAAATAAGCTGACCAGGATTCAGACCAACCTCACTGAAACTGTTTTCTTCAGGACTGTACCCATATGGTACAGGGAAGTAAAACCTAGCTCCTCTTGCACTAAATTATCCTGTTATGGGGAAAAGAAAATACTGAAAGAAACACTAGCATAATACAGAAAAACAAAAACGATATTTGCCAGTAGTTACAGATAAGCCCAATACTTGTCTGCCTCCATTTAGTCTAAGACTGGAAGTTGGTGTGCACTGTAAGACAGAGGAATGGATGGAAATTTCTTGCTGCAAAAGAAATTATTGTGAAAAAACTCTGTAGCTCTGTAATTCTACTCAGATCTTCAATAAACATACTCAAACAAACTCAAAGGAATAATAAATTCTTATTATCCCTTCTATACTGGAAGTATCCAGCTATCTTAATCTTCATGCATAAATATTTCTTATTAAAATACCTTTATTTTATATTATTTATTTATTTATTTATGTGTATGAATGTACTGTCTGCATGTAGGTCTGTGCACCCAAGTCATGCAATGCCGTGGAGGTCAGACGAGGGCATGGGATTCCCCTGGAACTGGAATTAAAAACAGTTCTCAGCCGCCATGTAGGTGCTGGAGATCAAACCTGGGTCCTCTGAAAGAGCAGTCAGCACTTCTAACCACTAGGCCATCTCTATATTTTTTATATTCTTTTACCATACTTTCAAACTTTATTTTCTTTATTACCATGAGAAACAGCTAGCATTCCCAAACAAATTTACCATTTATTGTGAGACTTTAATAAGCAGTTATATTTACCCCCTTTAAATACATAAATACAGGGGCTGGAGAAATGGCTCAGCACTTAAAACACCAAACATTCTTTTAAAAAATTAGTTTAGAGGGTGTTATGTTTTAAATGAATTTAGACAGTAAATAGAGAGGAAAGTCATTAACTAGTCTTCAGGTGTGGTTCTAGAGCAGAGCACCAGGGGACTTCCTGGGAAGTAGTGTCTGTTTCTTGCTCTGTGTCAACATCATGCAGAAGAGTCAAGTCCTTTCCTTCACTGAATTCATCATAACATAATTTCTCCTCTTTGCATATAACTGTCTTTCTTCTTTAAAATATTTTATTGGGCTGGAGAGATGGCACAGTAGTTAAGAGCACTGACTGCTCTTGCAGAGGACCTGGGTTTGATTCCCAGCATCCACATGGTGGCTTAAAACCATCTTAGGCTGGGCATGGTAGCTCATGCCTTTAATCCCAGCACTCAGGAGGAAGAAGCAGGTGGATCTCTGTGAGTTCAAGGCCAGCTTGGTCTACATAGCAAGCTTCAGGCCAGCTGGGACTTAAAGGGAGACCCTGTCTCAAAAAATATATACATTATTAAGATTTTATGCATTTTATATAATAGATCCTAAATTTGGACCCCCCCTCCTCCACATGTACTGTCTGTGCACCTGCCACCAAATTAGATGCATTCAATTGTATAAGTTAAGTCATTTCCACTCAAATACTTGTATCCAGATGTAATCCTCAGTGCAAGCTGATCCACTAGAATCTAGCCAGCCTATCAAAACTGTGTCTCTTAAAGATCTACTCTCTGTCGTGTGGCAGTAATCATTTGCTAATAGATCCCTGGTTGGGGCCTGCTGCCCATTTCCCTCATTCCATGTTGGGTTTTTGTCTGATTGAATTGGCATGGGTCTTTTACATGCTGTCACCATTGTTTCCCATTCCCAGTGGCTTAAAAGACTGTTTCCTTATATTTAGGCACCAAGTGTGGCTCTTACAAAACATTTCTGCCCTCCTCTTCTGCATTGGTCCTTGAGCCCTGTGTGGGTGAGGTGTAATATAGGAGTCCTATCCAGGAACAGGCATCCAGTAGTCTCTTATTCTCTAAAACTAAGCCAGTTGTGGCCTTCAGTGTGCATCACACTGTGTTGTATGAAAAAGATTTGCTGATTAGATTTGAGGGATGTATTATAATTCTCTCTATCCCCTCTTCTGTTATGTTTTACTGTAGATGTGTTCCACTGTAGATGTGTAATTAAGGGCTGAGCATCTCCCAGATATATATTCTCTGTGTGTGAGTAGTTGTAGAACTCTGTAATAGCTTACATCTGTTGCAAAAAGAAATGCTTCATTGATGAGTGGTATACAGTATTCTTGTCTGAAAATATAAATATCAATATTTACCATACAGTATGGAATTTCATTTGTCTAGAGATATGACAGAGTTGGGATCTATAAATTCTATGACCTTTCCAGTCATGTGTATTGCACTATATTTACAGTGCCACCCATGAGTTCCCATGGGCTTTAAGTCCAATTAGATAGCTGCTGATTACTGCCTAGATAAAAGTGCCAGTATGGCACCAACAGAGGTGGTTTACTCTGCCAGTCATTGTGGTTATTAGGCTTTAGAGCTGGGTTGATTGATTTTTCTCCTTTAGCATCTTGTATCACATCCTCTAGAACTATGAAAGCTAGTACCAGTTCCATTGCACCAAGTCCTGTGTCCAAAATATGTCCCGTCTTTAGTGATGAGGTCTTCCCTCCAATTTATGTTATGTAATCAAGGACTATGGTGATAGCCAGTGTTATTTGAGGTGTCTCCTAAATAAACTTAACAAACAGTTTGAAGGGAGGTTCTCCTGCCTGGCACTGTGTTCACTATTATATAGCCTTAAGCTATACTCATGTTCAGATATTGTATGTGTACTTTTCAGGAGGCATTTTAATTAATACATTTACATTTCTCTCTGGATTTTTACACCACCTAACCATGATTTATCTCCTCTCTCTTGCCCTGTCTAACTACCCTCCTTCCCCAGGTTAAGTTTACACATTTTCTCCATTTTCCCCCATAATACCTGTCCTCTAGTATCCCCACCCCCACTTTCTTCAGTTCCTTCTTTCTCCTTTACTCCCATAGATCCTGGTACATCCTTTCCCCTTCCCTTCACAATTGAATATGCCCATTTTCCCCATTTCCCCCATGGTAACACCTGTTTCCTACTATCCACCTTGATTAGGATCTTTTTTTCCCCTTTACTTCTGATTCCTTTCCATTTCCTGGCTCCTGCTGTTACATCAGGATATATAATCACATATAAAAGATTGCAGTATGTCACTTGCATTTGTAAGTCTGTGTTACTTCACATAGAATAACAGTTTCTAGTTCTATCCATTTACATGCAAATTTCATAACTTTACTTTTTCTTACAGCTGAGTAGAACTCCATTGTGTAAATGTACTGAATTTTCATTATCCATTCATCACTCGAAGAACACTTAGGTTGTTTCCATTAAAAACAGCAGCAGATGCCAGATGTGGTGGTGAACGCCTTTAATCCTAGCACTTGGGAGGCAGAGGCAGGTGGATCTTTGTGAGTTCAAGGCCAGCCTGGTCTACAGACTGAGTTCCAGGACAACTGGGGCTACAGGGAGACCCTGTCTCGAAAAGACAAAAAAAAAATAAATAAATAAAGCAACGAACATGGATGTTCAGTTTTCCCTACAATAGGAAGGGTCCTTTGGGTATATGTCTAAGAGGTTATTATGACCATGTAGGAATGGAACTTTGTGTGTGGTTTGAAGCAAGGACTTGTAAGACCTGTCCCAGAAGATCTCCTGTTATCTGATATCTCTGTGGGCATTCAGAATTGCCTCCGTGAGTTACCTGTAGCAGGAAGATTTGAGATATTACAATGATTCTTGTTTCACCCTATCTCTGCAAAGTTCCAGGCCCCTTCCCTTGAGGCATTGAGCAAAATGTCACACCTCTAGTTACCTGTTGCACTAACTGGAGCTCTGCAGCCCCCCCAATTAAAGCCAAGGTAGCTCACCCCTCCCTTCCACCTGCCCCCCACTTCCTTGCCCAGAGCACAGTAGCCTTCAATATATAGACCTCACTGATAGAAAATAAATGCAGTTACTAGTCTCCAGGCTCTCCACTTGTGTGAGTCTGCTCATTTCTCCACGGGTGACCTCCTGCGGTTTTTGCCTCCCCCCTTCTTGTGAGGGGGAAACCTAGAGACTGTCAGCCTGCAGGCAGGAGACAAGTCCTGGAGCTGACCCAAGAAGGGAAGAACAGCGTGTGGAATGCAATCATGCATGACACAAAGACATTGAACAAAGACAACTGGTGCCGACTCGGGGTTTGACTTTCCACCAAAGGAAGATAGAAACAAGGTACTCCTCGGGCTCTCCCTTAGCCCTTTATTTCCCCCACATGAGGGAAAATCTCAGAGGATTTTACCATAGAGACAGGGAGATACCCTCCAATCAGGGTAGTCATGACCAGCTGTGGTATATCTCCATGGAATTTAACTCTTTTCCCATGAGAGATTAATCTTTTAATCTGCTTTAAGTCTCTGTCCTCTACACAGTCAGCTCGGCACATCTCTGTGTAATTCTCTCTTCCCATGAGGTTAGTCTTTTGAACTGTATCTTTCCCTAATCACTAGCATTTCATATCTCTCTTTATAAGTTTCTGTCCTCTACACAGCCAGCTTGGCACATCTCCATGGAATTCTCTCTTCCCAGGAGGTTAGTCTTTTGAACTGTCTCTTTCCCTAACCACTAGCATTTCCTATCTCTCTTTATCATGGGTAACAAACAGACATGCCAAAAAACCCATGGGCCAAGAAAATAAAAATGCTCCTCAAGAGTCAAGGAGTTAAAATTTCCACGTGGGAAGCTGCCTCCTTTTGGAGTGAGACTCTTAATATTGCCACGTGGATGTCCCCTGCAGAATTATGGAATTCAGAATCCTGGATGCATTTAGCACAGAACACTAGACAGCAAGAAAATGTTCTGGCATCTCTCATGTTCTTGCCACTATTGGCCTCAGTGAGACAATGCTTAGGGGCCTTCTCACCACACCACACCAGGAAAGGAAAACAACAAAATTAAATTGCAGAACCCGTTCTCCCAAGAACTTGCTAAAACTCCCCTTGAGAACCCCAATAAAATTCCCTCTGAAAGCCCCCAAGCTCTAGACCCAGTAAAAATAGACCAGGATAATCAAAACGTCCAAGTGGCTAGGCTTAACCTTTCCCCTAATTATCAGCCACTCCCTCTCTAGGGGCTGGGAACACCTTTACCCTCAACCTCTTCCCTCTCTGCTACAGAAAAACTCTGCCAGATTTGGGACAACCCAGATCTTCAATTATAGGCATTCCCTATTAATGTAGCTCCAATTCAGGGTCATCCTCTAGACTGGTACCTATACCAGGCAAGTGAGTTGAAAGAACTCAGGCAAGCAGTCAGAGAGGATGGTGTCCAGGCACCATGGGCAAAGTCCACTCTCCAGAGCTTTTACGCTTCTCTTAACACTCCCCAGGACTGGAGAGATATATGTAGATCTTCACTTCCAGGTCCACTATTTTTACAATGGGAAGCATTGTACAGAGACGAATATCTCCAACAGGTTCAGAGAAATCAAGGGCAACCTAATATAGACTGGGGTTATGAACAGCTCTTTGGAGAAGGAGATTTTAGCACAGAGACGCAGCAGGCCAGTCTGGCCTGAGGGTACTTTGACCAGGTCTGCCTTTGCGCCCTACAGGGCTGGGATCAAGTAACGCCACTGACTGTATCCCAGGCCAGTTCCTCCTTATTATTTCCCAGGCAAAAACCTGAGGAACCCCTGTCTGACTTTATCTTAAGAACTAAAAGCAGTCTAGAGAGAAAGATCCCCAACTCTACAGCCAGAGAGATACTCCTTAGAAATATTGTTTGGGAGGGAATGAATTCGAAATGCAAGCAAGCATGCCAGGGCTTAAAAGATGACCATTATGGGGGCTGGAGGGATGGCCTAGTGGTTAAGAGCACCGACTGCTCTTGCAGAGGACCCAGGTTCGATCCCTAGCATCCACATGGTGAATGAGAACCATCTGTAACTCCAATTCCAGGAGAACTCCAGTTCCAGGGGAATCCAACATCCACTCTGACCTCTGCGGCATTGCACGACACAGGTGCACAAACCAACATGCAGACAGTACATTCATACACATAAAAAAGTAAATAATTTTTTTTAAAAAGATGACCATTATGACAGCTGGATAGTGGCAACTCAGGATGTGGGGACAGCATCCCACAAAGCTAATTACCTAGCTCAAGCCTTTGTGGCTGCCATAACCACAAATGAGAAATGTTTTAACTGTGGAGACAGAGGTCATTGGAAAAGACAGTGCCCAAAAGCACCAGTCTCTCCCAGAGGGCCTTCTGAATGCCCCCCATGCGTTCTCTGACCCTGGTGTAAAAAAGGATATCACTGGAGGAAAGATTGCCACTCAAACTATGATAAAGATGGCAAAAAATTGCCACCTTTAACTCCTAGGCAGGCATGCCCTAGCCAGGGAAAAAAGGGGGGAAAGAGTCAGTGCACACCCTCTGGGCAGTGCCTATTTCAGAAGGCTCACATCCTGCATTGACAATTAAAATTGGGGGGAGGCCTTTTAAATGTTTGATAGATACAGGGACAGATAGAACCATTATAAAACAGCAAGAAATACGCCCTTGCTTCCAGGACCCAAACTTCTAGGAATAGGAGAGCCCTCACAGTCTTACATAACTAAAAATGTTTACACCTGGGAGGACCCTGTTGGAAACATGGGTCAGATTTGCCCATTAATAGCAGCCACTAATATCAATCTGTTAGGGCGAGATATTTTGGAGGTTTTGGATGTGCTTATTGCCACTCCAAATGAGAACAACCATACCCAGACAGACCATTTAACTGGGGGAAAATGCCTCCATCATCTCAGCAAGAAGCACCCCCAAACCTGAGGGTGACTACACTGGAAATCAGATAATCCAATCTGGATTGAGCAATGGCCTTTACCAGGGGAGAAATTACAAGCTATCCAAGACTTAGTCAAGGAACAGTTTTCATTGGGACACATCCGTCCATCTCGGAGTCCCTGGAACACCCCTGTGTTTGTCATAAAAAAGGCAACAGGAGGCTGGCATCTCTTACAAGACCTGCAAGCCATTAATAGAACTATGCATATGTGGGGGTCTCTGCAAAGGGGTCTTTCCCTTGCCTCTGCTATCCCAGCCAACACCCCTCTTCTAGCCTTAGCTATAAAGGACTGTTTCTTTTCTTTTTTTAATTTTATTTAATTTTTTTTTGTATGTGTATGAATGTACTGTCTGCATGTAGGTTTGTGCATCCGTGTCATGCAATGCTGCAGAGGTCAGAAGAGGGTCTCAGATTCCCCTGGAACTGTAGTTCTCCTGGAATTGGAGTTACAGATGGTTCTTAGCCACCATGTGGGTGCTGGGGATCGACCCCGGGTCCTCTGCAAGAACAGTTGGTGCTCTTAACCGCTAAGTTATCTCTCCAGCCCCAAGGGACTGTTTCTTTTCAATTCCCCTCCATGCTGAGGATTGCAAGCAGTTTGCTTTCTCAGTAACTTGTTCCTCCTGTTCTGCTCTAATTAAGACACCTGCACTACAGGTTTTGGGAATTAACCCCAGGGGATTGAAAGCCAATGCGCTCTGGCAAACTTTCAAAAACAAAAGTGTGTATTTGTCACCATGGACACTTATTCCAAATTTATTTGGGCTACTGCCCACATGGGAGAGAAAGCCAAGGACCTCACTGGCCACCTCCTTCCTACCTTTGCTACCATGGGCATTCCCAAACAGATTAAAACAGACAATGGGCCAGCATTTGCTAGCTCTCACTTTAAATCATTTTGTCAATTATGGAATATTGCACATCATGCAGGTATCCCTCATAACCCACAGGGACAGGCATCATAGAACAGACCCATCAGGTCCTAAAAATCAGTTATTAAAATAAAAGGTGGGGAAATACCCTCCTAACATCCAGCTGGCCATGGTATTGGCAACTCTTAACCTCTTTAACATTTACGGAGATTAAAAATGTCCAGCCATTATCCTTCATCTGGGGATGCTAGTTACCTAGTGGTAAGTATTTCTTGTGCATGGCCCCTTCAACTTTTGTCCAAAGCAGTTGGGAGTGATGCATATTGGAAACAACAACAACAACAGAAAAAAAAAAAAAAAGAAATGTCTAGCCATAGTCAAACATTGGCAGACACCAAGCACGCACACAATTCCTCAAATACTCATCAGATGAAAAGACCCCCTAGACAATCAGTGGAAAGGACCTGATCCACTGTTAACAACTGGGAGGGGCTTTGCTTGCATCTTCCCACAGGATTGTCTGAGACCCATTTGGATTCTGGCCAGAAATCTCAGATTCATCGGTTTTTTGTCAGAGAAACTTGGGAAGAAGGAATCAGGTAATTGGAACCAGCAGCTGTCCTCTGCAAGGCTGCAGCAAGGCAATCACAATTACAGTGTTTCCCAATTCCACCATTATCTTTATCTGCTTTGCCAATCTTAACAAAGGACAGTGTTTACAGGAAAATGATACTTATGGCGATTGCAGATTCTGGTCTTGCAGGCTGGAGAGTGTTCGCAGCCCAAGAAGCCTGTTTCAAATCCAAAATAACCAGTTTAAAATTAATTAGCTGGACGTGGTGGCACATGCCTTTAATCCCAGCACTCAGGAGGTAGAGGTGGGTGGATCTCTGTGAGTTCAAGGCCAGCCTGGTCTACAGAGTGAGCTCCAGGACAGCTGGTACTAAAAGGAAGACCTGCCTCAAAAATACCAAAAAAAGGAAAAAAGGAAAATTAATATACAGTACCCCTGGAGTGACTGCTGGAGAGCTGGAGTACAGGGAAACCTCTACCCTTAACAGCAATGCCTGGTACCCTGTGGCAGATATCCGTATCTCTCGCCAGCTTGTTCTAGCTCCTCAGCCCATCCTCACTCAATCCCACATTCTGTTACAGAAATCCAAAATGGAAGGAAAGCTGCAGTACAAAGCGCCACTTGTAACATAGCCCCAGTACACTGAATATGTCAGTGATCTCCTCAATTACACCACCCACCCTAATGTCTCCCAATGTATTTCTATGCATCCCTTACACGCCCTCTTGTCACTGCCATTCCTTCTAGCCTCTTTACAGAAATCTGCTCCCATGGAGACAGAGCCGGTGTTTTACAGCATTACTACACTTCCTATTTGTTTAGTGAGAGCTGCAGCAGCCCCAGACCCCAGGTGCCTCCTAAGTGTCCCTCTCAACAGGACCCTGTGTGTCAAATCCCCATTCTTTCCCTGGTGTGATGGCAATCCATCTCTCTGTGCAAATGCTACTGGTTCTGGAATTTGTTTCCTCAATTTGTGAAGTCTCTGTTCAGCTCTTTGCTCCATCTATTGAGTGGGTCATTTGTTTTCTTTCTTCTTTGTTTTTTGAGTAGTTTATATATTCTGGAAATCAATGCTTTGTCAGATGTTTCTGCGGTGAAGGTTTCCTCCCACTCTGGATTTTCTCTTCACTTCCTTGTTGTTTCTTTTGATGTACAGAAGCTTTTGAGTTTAATGAGGTCCCATTTGTCAATTGTTGACCTTAATTCTTGCACAGCTGCTGTCTGATTTAGGGAGTCTTTTCCTATGACTATGTCTTGTAGGCTGCTGTCAACTTTTTCTTTGATTGCCTTGGGAGTTTGGGATTTCATGTTGAGGTCTTTGATACATCTGGAGTTGACTTTTGTACAGAGCAAGAGGTAGGGATTTAATTTCATTTTTCTACAAGTGGTGATCCAGTTTTGCCAACACCACTTGCTGAAGATGCTGTCTTTCCTCCATTGTGTCTTCTTGGCCCCCTTGTCAAATATGAGGGGGCTGAAATTGTATGTGCTCAAGTTTGGATCTTCAGTTTTGTTCCATTTGTCAACAGGTCTGTTTTTGTGCCAGTGCCAAGCTGTTTTTATGACTATAGGCCTGTAGTATAGTTTGAAGTCTGGTATAGAGATCCCCCCTGTATTGCTCTTTTTGTTCAGGGTTGCTTTGGCTACTCAGGGTCTTTTGTCTTTTCAAATGAAATTAAGAACTTTTTTCTAAGCCTGTGAAGAAACTCTTGGAGATTTTAATTGGGATTGCATTAAGTCTGTACAACAAGAGTTTTGGTAGAATGGACATTTTTACTATATTAATTTTTCCAATCTATGAGCATGGGACATTTTTCCGTCTTCTGATGTCTTCTTAAATTTCCTTCTTCAGGGGTTTAAAATTTTTTGTTGACATCCTTGGTGTCTTTGATTAGGTTTTTCCTGGGTATTTTATTGTTTTTGAGGCTATTGTGAGTGGGAAGGTCTCCTTGTATCACTTCTTCAGTTGCTTGTTGTTGATTTAAAGAAAGGCTATTGATTTTTCTAGGCTAATTTTGTATCCTGACACTTTACTGAAACACTTAATCATTTCTAGGAGTTTTCTGGTGGGGTTTTTAGCATCCCTTAGGTAAACTATCATATCATCACCAAAAAGGGATAGCTTGACTTCCTCTTTTTCAATTAGTACTCCTTTAATTTCCTTTTCTTGCCTTATTGCCCTAGCAAGTGTTTCAAGCAGTATATTAAAAAGGAGTGGTGACAGGGGCAGCCTTGCTGAGTTCCTACCTTTAAAGGGAATGCTTCTGTCATTTCCCAATTTAGGATGATATTGGCTGTGGGTTTCCTGTAGATGGCTTTGATTTCATTGAGGAATGATCCCTCCAATCCAATTCCCTCTAGGACTTTAAGCATGAAGGGATGCTGGATTTTGTCAAAGGCTTTTTCTGCATCAATTGAGATGATCATGTGGTTTTTGTCTTTCAGTCCATTTATATGTTTGATGATATTTATTGATTTTCATGTGTCGAACCATCCCTGCCTCTCTAATATGAATCCAACTTGGTCATGATGGATGATCTTCTTGATGTGGGTCTGTATGTGGTTTGCAAGTATTTTGTTTAGAATTTTGGCATCTGTGTTCATTAATGAGATGGGTCTACAGTTCTCCTTTTTGGTTGTATCTTTGCCTGGTTTGGGTATTAGAGTGATGCTGGCTTCATAGAAAGAATTTGGGAGAATTACCTCTGTTTGTATCCTTCTGAGCAATTTGAGTAATAATGGTTGTAAGTCTTTTTTAAATGTTTTCTAGAATTCTGCCATGAAACTGTCTGGGCCTGGGCTGTTTTTAGTTGGGAGGTTTCTTATTACATCCTCAATTTCTTCATATATTATGGGTCTATTTAAGCATGAGTCTCTTCTTGGTTGAGCTTTGGTAATTCCCAGGATTTCAGATATTCATCCATTTCTTCTAGGTTTTCAAGCTTAGTAGAGCTAGGCTTTGGAAGTATTCCCGTATGATTGTCTGGATCTTTTCATTGTATGTTGTGGTATATCCCCTTTCATCATTGATTGTCTTGATTTGGAGTTGTTCCTTCTTTCTTTTGGTTAACTGGGCTAGAGGTCTGTCTATCTTGTTTATTCTCTCAAAGAATCAACTTTTGGATTCATTTATTTTTTATATTGTTTTCTGTGTTTCTATTTCATTGATTTCTGCTCTGATTTTTGCTATTTCTTCCCATCTGTTGCGTTTAGGGTTCATTTATTGTTGTCTCTCAAGTGTTTTTAGCTGCAGTGTTAGATCGTTCACTTGTGCTCTTTCTGTTTTTCTAATGTAGGCACCCAGGGCTATAAACTTACCTCTTAGGACTGCTTTTAAAGTATCCCATAGGTTTTGTTGTGTTGTATTATCATTATCATTCAGTTCCAGAAATGATTTTATTTCTTTCTTTATTTCTTCCTTGACCCATTCATTATTCAAGAGTGTGTTGTTTAGTCTCCATGTGTTCTTGTAGATAGTGGGGCTTATCCTGGTGTTGATATTGAGCTTTATTGTGCTGTGGTCTGATAGAATACATGAAATTATTTCAATCTTTTTATATTTGTGGAGGTTTTTTCTGTGTCCTGGTATGTGGTCGATTTTGGAGAATGTTCCATGGGGTGCTGAGTAGAAAGTGTATTCTCTAGTAACAGGGTGGAATATTCAGTAAATGTCTGTGAGGTCTGTTTGGTGTATCATATCATTCAGATCAGATGTCTCTCTGTTTATTTTTTTGTGATTGACCCAGGTCTGTGACTCAGGTGTTTGTATGGTTGCCTGCCTAGGGTAGGTTAGGTTGATGAGGGACAAGCTCTGCACAGGCACACTGCATAATTCTCAGCATACAGGCTACTACGGTATCCCTCATCTGTGGATGCTAGCACCAATTACCTAGTTGTAAAGCAAACTGAGCAATGCTAATTCTATATTCCTTGTGATCTGAAAACAACTGTGCTCTTATATTGTGAATCCCTTAACAGGTTCTAGAATTAAACTACCATTTATTTTCAGAGTTAGGAATCTTGGGTATATGGGTAGGGGGTATGTATGCATATTTTAGAGTAATATAAGATCAAAAGAATGAGAAAAAAACTAGTTTATCATGGCATTATGTCTAAACACAGTATTTATTTTATGGGAGTGCTTCTTAGTATTTCTTATATGAGACTGCTTGAGCTTTTGTCCAAGCCTTTTCTAAAATATTACACAGTAGTTAAAAGTATCAGGCTGGTGTAACTTAGCCTTTCTGGATGCTTACAACCATACTTAATGTCCATACTAATTTGGCTGAGGGTCTTAAGGGATAACTTTGTTCCTTGCCCTCAGAAGTCAACTAAGTCCCAGGAGACTATGCATCTAGACATCTCTTGAAATGTCCTGCAAATGTGAGTCACCAGTCTTCCTGTGCAGGGAGGTCTTGGAGATCCACTAATGGGACTTCAGCCAGTGTCCAGTCTATAAAGAGGAAAGTCTGCTCATTATTCAAAAAGGGAAGCCTGGTCTAGCAAGACCTGACTTTGTCTTAGAGTGGATGGAATTGGTAATTGAAAGCCAAAAGGAGCCAGGGGCTCCCTCTCCCCCCCCAAAAAAAAACCCTGAGAGTCCCTTGAGGACCAGATCCTCAAGTGACTTTGAGAAAACAGAAACCTTGCTTTATCTGGGTTAACTGTGTAGCCTTAAACATCCAAAGGGAAAGTATAACCAGAAATAAGTAAATAGTAAGGCCTGAGAAATTGTACTTCAGGTATAAAACTTGAGATCTTAGTAAAAAGACAAAAAGTAAAAAAAAAAAAAAAAAAAAAAGAGCACAGTTGTTTTGCCTGTCTTCTGCCATTGCTTTTGCCATCCTTCAAAGACATGAGACACAGCTTTTCAACCCAATATGGACTGAAGACTCATTTCTCTCCAAGGATCCTCCAAACCTTCAGTGCCAGATGGGGACTGCTGAGACATCCACCTTGTGGACTGAGCTGCTGCTAGGGTTTCAGCCTCTTCTGAGTATAGCCTGCCATTGTTGTACTACCCAGGCTGTGTCATAGAGACCAGTGCAGGAAGAACAAGACAGGACGTGGTGCTTGCTGGACCTCATTTGGTGACCATGGGAGGGTGTAGTAGTTTAATAATCGTCTGAATAGTCCTTTAGTCACGTGTGGCCGACATCCACATGCTGTTCTTCCCTCCTTGCAAACCTCGAGGCTATCTCCTGCCTGCAGAAAATCTCTGGGCTTAGCTCCATCAAGGAGGGGGGAAGGGGACCACAAGAAAGTTACCTGATGGAGTAGAAAGATAATAAAAGATGGACTCAGAGGGCGAGGTCTGGGAGAATAGAGTCTCCCTTTACTTATGCCAGCAGTGTGCTTATATACCAAAAGTTACTGTGCTCTGGGCAAGGAAGTGGGGGGCAGGCAGAAGGGAGGGGTGAGCCACCTTGGCTCTAATGGGGGGCCTGGGGGGTTGCAGAGCTCCTGTTTGTGCAACAGATAACTAGAGATGCGACATTTTGCTCAATGCCTCAAGGGAAGGGGCCATCCTGTCCTGGAACTTTGCAGAGATAGGTGAAACAAGAAAACATTGTAATATCCAGAAACTTCCTGAGCTACGGATAACTCAGAGAAGCAACTGAATGCCCCAGAGATATCAGATAACTGGAGGTCTTATGCGACAGGTCTTACAAGTTTTTGCCTCAAGCCACACAAGTTTCATTCCTGCAGGAGGGGAGGGCCCCAGTGTGGAGCACAAAGGCAGAACTGATGGTGGTTTGGGCTTGCCCAGGAAGAGCCTTCAAACATGACAACTTTCAGCCTAATAAAGTAAAAAATCATAAGATGAAGATCCTATGATTTTTTGGAGTAATGCATATTGGAAGAAATAACAACAACAACAATACTGGGTCAAAGAACTGACTGAAATGGTGAACTTCTGCTCTAAACAGTAAACTTTTGCATCGAGAATTTTGAGAGAGACTGAGAAAAAGATGAAAAACATGTTTGGCAGAATGCATGAGCTCTGGTGGGGTGAGGGTGCAGGGAGGGGGGCATGGATCTAGATTTGATTTGAAATTTTGTATGAAATGCACAAAGCTTCAATAAAAATTGGCTTTGAAAAAAGTTTTAGTTGTAGATCTCTGAATATCTGATAGAATTCTACTGAGAATTTATGTGGATCTGGGCTTAATATTTTAGTTCAGAGGTTTTGTATTATTGTTTCAATTTACTTAATTTTTTAACTTTTTTTATTTTTTTTTAATTTTATTTATTTTTGTATGTGTATGAGTGTACTGTCTGCATGCAGGTCTGTGCACCTGTGTCGTGCAATGCCGCGGAGGTCAGAAGAGGGTGTCGGATTCCCCTGGAACTGGAGTTCTCCTGGAATTGGAGTTTCAGACGGTTCTCAGCCACCATGTGGGTGCTGGGGATCGAACCAGGGTCCTCTGTAAGAGCGGTTGGCGCTCTTAACCGCTAGGCCATCTCTCCAGTCCCTCAATTTACTTAATTTTTATGAGTGCGTTTAGGCTATTTATCTCTTCTTTGTTTAACTTCATTTGTTTCTATGTATTTAGAAATTCATCTATTTCGTTTAGATTTTCTAATTTAATAAAGGGGGGGTTGTCTTTTTGAGACAGGATCTCCCTGTAGCTCCAGCTGTTCTGGAACTCACTCTGTAGACTAGGCTGGCCTTGAACTCACAGAGATCCACCTTCCTCTGCCTCCCAAGTTCTAGGATTAAAGGCATGCACCACAACACCCAGCTCGAGTAAAGTTTTTTAAAGTATTCCCTTATAATGTTCTGGATTTTTTTGGTTTGACTCAATGTCTGTTTCCTCTTTAATCTCTGATTTTGCTGACTTGGATTTGCTATTTCTTTCTTTTGAACTAAGGGCCTATCTTGTTAAACTTTTCATTGAACTAGCTCTTGGGTTCATTGATTCTTTTATTACTATCTTTGTTTCTATTTCATTAATTTCTGTTCTGATTTATGTTATTTGTTTTCATCTACCACGTTTGTGCTTGGTTTGTTCTTGATTCTCCAGAGTCTTTGTGGAATTAAACTTTGTCTGGCTTGAAGTGGGAATCTGCAAAACCTTGTCCCTGTTGCCTCTGTGAATTATCTGATAATCTCTGTGGGTTATCTAATAATCTCCATGGGTTATCTAGTAGCTCCTTCCTAGCCTGCTTAAGCAAAGTTCCAGACCTTGAAAGATTTTTCCATTAATGTATAGAGCAGATGTCGCACTTCCAGTTTACTATACACATAACCGGGAGCTCTGCTGCCCCTGGTAGAAGCCAAAATGGCTCACACTTCCCTTCTCATTCACACCCTCCTGCCCCCACTTTCTGGCACAGAGCACAGTAGCTTTAGTATATGACCATATTACTGGCATCAATAAATCGAGTTGTTTCCTCCCGGTCTCTCGGTCTCTCGTCTTTCTTTTCTCTCCGGATCACTTCCAACCGTTCCCTCCCCTCACTGCTTGCAGCTTAGTCCTGGAGACTGGTAACTGGTGGCCCAGAAACAGTTCCTGGGCTCAGCAGCATCGCGAAGCTCTGAGCCCTAGCACAGAAGAACATCTAGTGGAAATCAGCACATGCGTGATTAAAGGACCACCAGACGTATATTTATGACAAGTTTTGAGTTATACTCTTAAGTCATTTTTATGTGCTCTATCTGATTTTTTGCCGTAGTCAATCAGAGCTGTTAACTTCCCTCTTAACACTGCTTTTAGAGTGTCCCAGATGTTTTGTTCTGTTGTAGTCTCATTTTCATATAGTTCCAGGAATACTTTTACTTCTTTATTAATTTCTTCTTTGACCCACTCATCATTCGGGATTATGTTGTTTAATCTCTATGTGAGTTTCTGTACTTAATAAAATTTCTTTTACTGTTGATAATAAGCTTTATTGCATTATGGTTTGACAGAATGTATGAAACTATTTCAAATATTTTGTAGTTGTCGAGCTTTGTTTTGTGCCCCTCTGCAATTTTGCAGAAATTTACATGGGCTGCTGAGTAGACAGTGTGTTCTTTGGTGCTTGTGTGGAATATTCTGAATATCTATTAGGTCTGCTTTATGTAAGTCATTGAATTCAGTTGTCTCTCTGTTTATTCTTTTTCAGGTGATCTGGACTATTGGAGACAGTGTAGTATTAATATCACTGCAGAGACAGTGATATTAATCTATGTTTTCTAATCCTGCATTTTTTTTGAAAATTGAATGCATCAGATTTTGGTGCATATGTTCATGATTGTAATATCTACTTCATCAATTGTTCCTTTGATTAGAATCAAGTGACCTGCTTTATCTCTTCTTAATAGTTTTAATTTGAAGTCTATTGTGTCAAACATTAGAATCACAACACCTGCTTGCTTCTTAGTGTCATTTGCTTAAAATAATTTTTCTAGTCCTTTGACCCTAAGGTCCCTATCCTTGAAGGTGAGATGGGTTTCTTGAAATTAACAAAAAGATGGATTTGGGGGTTTTTTGTAAATATTTTATTGAGGTTTTGTGCATTTTATGTAATAGATATTAATCAAATTTAGATCCCCTTCCCTCATCCACATCTCCCATACTCCTCACCATTAGATTGCATTTTATGGATATGTAAGTCCTATCCAATCAAGCATTGTATTCAGTGCTTGTTCATCCACTGGAGTCTAGACAGCCTACCTCGAGTCTCTACCTTAAAGAAAATCTATTCTCCCTCACCAGTCATTACTCATTTGCCAATAGTTCTTCAGCTGAGGTTAGGGCCTCCTGCCAATTGCCCTTGTTCTATGCTGGGTTTTTGTCTGACTGAGTCAGTATAAGTCTTGTGCATGCTGTCACCATTGTTGCAAGCTCATATGAGAAAGTTCCCAGAGGCTTGAAAACATGTTTCTTTATGCACCAACTCTGGCTCTTACAATCAGGAAGAAATATTTAATTAAAAATTTTATGTGTTCATACATAATTTTTAATCATTTGTAATTGCCTTTATACCCACTTCTCCCTAGGCACCCTCACACAGCCTCCCCTATCCCCCCAGAGTTAATGCATTCTGTCATTTGTGCTAGGATCCACTGCTCCAAACTACCCACCCATTCCTCTGTACCAGTTCATCCCCTGAACTCTAGTCAGCCTATCCAGAGTTCCTGACCACCATCAGCTGGCAATATTTCTTCAGCCAAGGTTTGGTTCTGCTACCCGTTTCTGCAGTTCTGTACTGAGTTTTTGTCCAGCTGAGCTTGCATGGTTCTTTTGCATGCTGATACCAATGCTGTAACGTTCATATGAACAGGGTCCCAGGAGCTTGTAGAATTCATTTCCATTTGGTCTTGCACCACCTCCCTGGCTCTTAACAATATATCTGCCCCCTCTTCTGCAATATTCCCTGATCCCTGGTGGGTGAAACTGAATATAGGTGACTTGTACATGGAAGCACCCTCTGTAGACTTCTAATCTTCACAGTTTGGCCATTCATATATTTTGAGTTCCGGGTTTCCTGTTGCATTGGGGAGCTTCCTTAATGAGAGTTCAGAGGGAGTTAGTGCCTTCTTGGGTCCTTGTTCTATGATGCTTGGGGCTTATGTATAGAAGTTGAATTGTTAGATGTGTCATCTAGGCATGAGCAATTCCTAGACCATGTCTCTGTGTGTCCAGTTGTGGGACTCTATACTATTCTCATCTGGTGCAAAAGAAGCTTCTTATCTGAATGGAGTCTGGAATATTTGTCTGTAAATATAAGGATACTCCTTTGTAGTTAGTAAGATATTACCTTAGCCTAGGGTTGTGTCAACCTTGGGGATTTCTCTAAGATCTATGACCTCTCCAGTCATGTGCATCTGCCTATGTTCACAATACCACACATGAGTTTCCTCCTACTGAGGGGGCTTTAGGTCCAATTAGTTAGCCGTTGCTTTCCCCCAAGATAAAAGTGCCACTATTGCACCAACGTTGTATGCTGTTCTGGTCATTGACATGTATATTTGGTATTGAAGCTGATGTTGGACCACTGATGTTCTCCCTTAGCGGCTGACATAGGTGCTTTCCAAAGCTATGAGAGCTAGCCTTCAGAGGAGGTGGATTCCAGGTCAGATCCAGCTCCATTGAACAATATCCAGTCTCCAAATATGTCCTTTCTACAGCAATAGAGACTTACCTTCAGGTTCTGGGAGGCAATCAAGGGGTGTGGCAATAGCCTATGTAATTTTGGGAGTCTCTTGGACTACCCTGGCCCAGGACTCAAAGGAAGTTTCTCCTGTCTGATACAATTTCTTGTTATGTAAACATCATCTTTACACATGGACTCATGTAGAGATATTGAATGTGAAATTTGTCAATAGACTGTTAGACTAACATGATTTTCTCAGGTTTTTAACCCAGCAAGGTACCCCTATCTCCCATTATCTGTCTAGCCATCCCTCCATGTCTTCTCCACTTAAAGTGTCCCCATTTCTCCCTTGTACTGCCAGTCTCCTATAGCCTTAACTCTCTTGGGCTCCTTTTTTCCCTTTATCCCCAACATAACATTCCTTCTATAATCCTTTCTTTCTCCTTCCATTCAGATAGCCTGATTTTATCCATTTCTCCCTTAGTAACACCTATCACCTACTAATCTCTGTCTCAGGTTCCATCTTTCCCTTTACATTTAACTGGTTCCTGCAGTTACATCCAGATATATACTTACTTACATACTAGGAGCAACAAATGAGGGACAACATACATAGTTTTTTTTTTTTTTTTTTTTGGAGTTTGTGTTACTTCACTAAGGATAACAGCTTCAAGCCTGCAAATTTCATGATGTCTTTCTTTACTGCTATGTAGAACTCCATTGTGTAAATGTACAACATTTTCATTATCCTCTCCTCAGTTGAGGGACACTTAGTTTGCTTCCAGCTCTTGACTATTGCGAAAAGAGCAGCAATAAACATAGATGTGCAAGTATCTCTGCAATAGGATGAATCCTTTAGGTATATATCCAGGAGTGGTATGATTTGGTCCAATGGTAGGTTCATTGTTAGTCTTTTAAGAGTTCTCCACACTGCTTTCCATAGAGGGTGCATAAGTTTGCAATCCCACCAGAAGTAAACGAGCTTTCCCCTTTCCCCACAACCTTTCCAGCATTTGGTATCATTTGTTTTCTTGATGATAACCAGTCTTACTGGGGTAAGATGAAACCTTAAAGGAATTTTAATTTGCATTTCCTTAGTTAAGATGAACACTTTTTTGTGGTCTTCTTGAGACAGGGTCTCCTTGTAGCCCCAGCTGGCCTGGAACTCATTGTGTAGACCAGGCTGGCCTTGAACTCACAGAGATCCACCTTCCTCTGCCTCCTGAATGCTAGGATTAAAGGCGTGAACCATCACGCACAGTGATGAACACTTTTTTAATTTTTTATTTATTTATTGTTTTATATATTTTTGTACAAGATCATGTTACAAACCAAATCTAGACCTGTGTCCCCCTCCCTACTCCCCCACCCCACCAGAGCTCATGCATTCTGCCAAACATGTTTTTCAAGTGATAAACACTTTTTAAGATGTATTGCAGCCATCTTTACTTCTTCATTTGGAACTCTCTATTCAGATCTTTAGCCAATCTTTTAATTGGATGGTTTTTTATTTGGTCCTTTGTTTTCTGAGTAATTTATATACTCTGGATCTTAAAGCTCTGGCAGATGTATCACTGAGGAAGATTACCTCCCACTCTTTGGGCTTTCTCTTCACTTATTTAATT
This sequence comes from Rhizomys pruinosus, assembly GCA_009823505.1. Taxonomy (NCBI): domain Eukaryota; kingdom Metazoa; phylum Chordata; class Mammalia; order Rodentia; family Spalacidae; genus Rhizomys; species Rhizomys pruinosus. Next base: position 362,369 of record VZQC01013734.1, read on the forward strand.
GTTTCTTTTGCTGTACAGAAGCTTTTTAGTTTAATGAGGTCCCATTTGTTGACTGTTGACCTTATTTCCTGTTCAACTACTGTCTGATTTAGAAAGTCTTTTCCTATATCTTGCAGGTTACTACCAATGTTTTCTTCAAGCATTTTCAGTTTCAGGTTTCACATTGAGGTCTTTGATCCATTTATAGTTGAGTTTTTTAATTTTTTTTTTTGGTCTTTTTTTTGAGACAGGGTCTCCCTGTAGCTCTGGCTGTCCTGGAACTCACTCTGTAGACCAGGCTGGCCTCGAACTCACAGAGATCCGCGTGCCTCTGCCTCCCAAGTGCTAGGATTAAAGGCGTGCGCCACCACGCCCAGTTGACTTTTTTTTTCACCACCACACCTGGCTTAAAGACAGTTCTTAGCCACCATGTGGGTGCTAGGAATCGAACCTGGGTCCTCTGCTGTCATCTGAAGTTTACATCTGGTGGTCCTTTGTGTATCACGTGTGTGTCACCTTTCAATAGATGTTCTTCCCCCCTGGACCAGGGCTCTCAGCTCTGGGATGATGCAAGTCTCAGAACTGTTCCTGACCACCCAGTTAACAGTCCCCAGGCTTAAGCTGTAAGCAGGGAGCGGGGAGGGAGATAGGGAGTGACCTGGAGGAAAAAGATGGACTCATAGAGAACAGGAGTAATTCCACAAGGACGGGAAAACTTACTTTAATGTTGTAACTCAGGGTATTTTATACAAAACCTCGGAGGGGGCTGGGACACACAGAATTGGGGGTTGGGACAGGTTGGGACAGGTTGGGACAAGCGGGACTTTAGGCCATTTGCTCCAGATCAATGCTTTGCCCTAAGGCATAAAAGACAGCTTGGCATCAGGGCGGGTTTGACAGGTTTGCAGGATATCAGTGGGGTCCAGGCTTGGAGGCTGCTTGCTGAGTATCTTAAGTGCTTCTGCCAAAAGAATACCTACATCTCTCCTTTTTTATTTATTTTAAAAAAGCTCAGTTGTCACATACTGTTATTATTTTTCTATTGGGGATACTCTGGAAAGTGCAGCCCAACGTGGCTCCCACTGGGGACAGCAGAACCTAGTGTGTATATAGTAAACTGGAGGTGTGATATCTGCTTGGTACATCAAAAGAGAGAGCTTCCAGGTATGGTGGAGCATGCCTTTAATCCTAGCACTCAGGAGGCAGAGGCAGGTGGATCTTTTGAGTTCAAGGCCGGGCTGGTCTACAGAGTGAGTTCCAGGACAGTTGGGGCTGTTACAGGGAGACTCTGTCTCAAAAAAGACAAAAAAAAAGGAGGAGCCCTCAGGGTCTGGAGCTTTGCCCAGGCAAGGCAGGAATACTGCATTATCCCAACTCCATGGAGCTACTAGATGCCCAATGAGGCTACTAGATGCCCACAGAGACTGCTAGATAACCCACAGAGGCTATCAGGACAATGTTTTGCAAATTCCCGCTTCCAGCCAGACAGTCTCAGTCCCACAGCTAGCTCCCTACATTTTTAACTAAAATGGAGCAGTGTTGTCATCCTTTTTTCAGAGAACTTTTAGGGATGGCTTGATAATGGACTTGGGACATTCTGGGCTGTAACCCCAAACTGGCTTTTGACAAACCAGGAAGCTGACCTCCTAAGGTGGGAATTAGTCTTAACAAAAAGGATAATCTAGGAGGCCTAGAGGGACTTGGGTCTCAGGTAATAGGGCTTTGTCAACAAATGATAACATTTCTCTCCCAACTATAAAGACACGCAGGCATACTTTGATTTTCCTCTTAACACAGAGGCAGCAAAATGCTACAGGGCAGCTGAAAAAACTCCCAAAGCCTCAAGTGCTTCTACACCTATTAATTTAAACACAGAAACTGGTGCCAGTGTATCACAAACTGACCATGTAGAGATACTTACTGAGTATGTAACTTTTCCCTCAAGTGGTGGAACTCTAAAAAATGGCAAAGCAAAAGTAACACCTTTTTCCCCCACCAAGACATACAGGTATGTTAGTGACATTTTTCTTCTAAAAATAACATTTTTGTCCTATACATGAAGACAACATTTTTCCTATGACATAGACATGTTAATGGCATTTTCCAGCTAAAAATAACATTTTTCCTATACATGAAGACAATAACATTTTTCTCCCACCAAGACATACAGATAGTATTTGATATCCCTCTAAATGTAGATGGTGATTTTAATTGTACCCCCAGTGTCTTAAGTTTGGCTGGAAAAATCTGTATATGTAACTATATTGATGGAATAAAGTCCAGTCACAATTATCCTTTAGGTCTCCTGTAGGTTTTTTTCTTTAGCCAGCAGCTACTAGCCTTTAGAGAGGAATGGGGAAGGGCAGGTGAGAAGAGGGGCAACCCAATCTTTGTTGTTGAAGATAGCTCTCAGGCTGTGTCAGCCTTTTGTCCCAGCAGGATGTTGGCAGCTCGGCTCTGGCTCTAAGTCTTTCCCAGAGGCGTGGATTGTGGACCTGGAGATGAAGCAAAGCGGGGCCCCCACAGGAGGCCTTGGGCTGAGCCAGAGTCTAGGCTTTCAGGGGTGCTTTTTGAAATTTACTGATGGAATATGAATAGTAAAAGTATAGGCAGTTAAGTAAACACTATTTATTATACTAAGTTGTGTTGCTGGTATGGCACAGATGGTTAGAAATACCATTCTTTTATATTACTGTGGGTATTTATAGAAAATACCTCATTTATAATTTTAGTAGATAAGCTAATTAAAGTTCTTTTAAGAATGAAATATATTAGCCTTTTTACACTAAGTTTGAAAAACAAATTATATACCAGTTTAGTACTTGGGGTTTACCCATAGCCTTTTAGCCCTGATAGATTAATTTGGCCTGATTTTTAGGTTGATAAAAGACAGCTGTAATTTTTTTTACTGATATAATTGCCTGTTGGGAGAAGTCCCAGCCAGTATATTACCTGGCTTTGATACATATTCAATAGATTTTTTTGAGAAATAGAATATCCCTCTAAGAGAATTTATGTCTCTTAATGTAAGGAAGAAGTTAAGCTGTATTTTGGAGGGCCTTACATTAATTTTACCTTATTTTAAGAGAATTTAGTACTACGTAACCATACAGGAACTGGTGTTCTGAGGTTCATTGTTGATGAAGAGGTGAACTACAGTCTTTTAAAGCTAAGTTATATATAAAAAAGGGGTTGTTACAGATAACATCACAGAAAGACACTGGACACCCTGATATACATTAATGTCAAAGCTGTTACCTGGAAATTTAGTATAAATTAGGACTAAAAGTAATAACAACTTGTAGTTCACATTAATTTAAGTGTGACCAATCCTTTATTTTTTTATTTTTTTATTAATTTTATTTATTTCTGTATGTGTTTGAATGTACTGTCTGCATGCAAGTTTGTGCACCCGTGTCGTGCAACGCCGCGGAGGTCAGAAGAGGGTATCGGATTCCCCTGGAACTGGAGTTCTCCTGGAATTGGAGTTTCAGACGGTTCTTAGCCGCCATGTGGGTGCTGGGGATCGAACCGGCGTCCTCTGTAAGAGCGGTCGGCGCTCTTAACCGCTAGGCTATCTCTCCAGCCCCGTGACCAATCCTTTATGTCACTAGTATTAGACCAATTTTTAAACAACATAAGTATGGGACTGGAGAGATGGCTCAACAGTTAAGAGCACCAACTGCTCTTGCAGAGGACCCATGTTCAATTCCCAGCACCCACGTGGCAACTAAGAACCATCTTTAACTCCAGCTCCAGAGGAATCCGACGCCCTCTTCTGACCTCCATGGCATTGCACGAAATGGGTGGACCAAACTACATGCAGACAGTACACTCATACACAAAAAATAATAAATTTTAAAAAATTTTAAACAACATAAGTAATTTAGTTTACCATTATATAATGTGTGAGTAGATTTTGGATAAAAGTAAAAATAAGTTAAAGAAACCTTGATTAAACATGCATTGTGAGATTGAGGCAAGATGGCAGGCATGCAGAATCATAGTTCATATGTCTAGAAGCAGATTCTAGAGGCAATTTCTCTTCAGAATATCATTTTTCATATCACTTGATAAGGATCTTGATGAACCATGGCAGCAGCAGCAGCAAAATGGATGATCTCAAATAGAACTATCTTATGGCACATATTTCCAATCCAAAATGGAGCTTTGTCTTGTGATTGTCATAAATCTACTTATTCTCCTCTTCCAGATGATTATAACTGCAAAGTAGAGCTCACTTTGACATCTGATGGCAGGACAATAGTGTGCTACCACCCTTCCCTGGACATTCCATATGAACACACAAAACCTATCCCTCGAACAGATCCTTTGCATAATAATGAAGAAACGCATGATCAAGTGCTGAAGACCAAATTAGAAGAAAAAGTGAACGCCTTGAGCAAGGATAAAGCAAAATGTTCTTCACCACTAGGCACTGATGGTACCCTTACGGACAGTATCACAGACGTCATAAGAAGATGAACCCTCCAAAAGACAGATAACAATACTGAGATTCTTGAGAGACTCAAATGTTGGCCCATGTCTCATTTGCCAATTGAAAAATGCAAGCTGGTATGTTGGCTAACATGTTATATAGTAAATAATAATAAAAATGTATTTTCATTAAAAAAACATGCATTGTGATCTCTAAGTTACCTGAATAAGACTTGATCCTGAAGAAATAAAGTTTATTATACATGCACATAATTTTAACCTTTATATATGTTACAACCCTTAGATGCATAACTTTACGGTATAAATTTCATAGAATGGGTTTTACAGATCCTTATTGGGTGTTGGTGGATCATATCCAGCATATGACAGTACATATTCAATAAAACTGAGCTATCATATGTGTAAACTTATATTTACCCTTAATAAATAAATTAATTTATTAGTTGTTTATACTGGCAGGCCTGAGTTAGGGAAAAAAATCGATCTTGGTTGTAAAATTACCCTTTACTGAATTTAAACACTAATGTAAGCATTAAAATCACAACAAGTAAATTGGAGGGGAAAAAAGTTAATATTATTTGTAGAGTTAGCCTTTACTCAATTTAAACACTAAATTTATGTAAGCAGTAAAACTATAACAAGCTAATTGGAGAAAAAAAGTTAATCTTAGTTGTAGAGTTAGCCTTTACTGAATTTAAACACTAAATTTATGTAAGCAGTAAAATTATAACAAGTTAATTTTTTAACGAAAACTGTAGAGTATTTTAAAATGACCAATAGTTTGCCAGGTGTGGTGGCACACACCTTTAATCCTAGCACTTGGGAGGCAGAGGCAGGCAGATCTTTGTGAGTTCAAGGCCCACCTGGTCTACAGAGTGAGGTCCAGGTCAGCTGGTGCTACAGGGAGACCCTGTCTCGAAAAACCAAAAAAATAAAAATTAAAATTAAAAAAAATCAAATAAAATGACCAATAGCTGCTAAAGAACATTTTATTACCATTAGTTTTTTGTTAGACCAAGCTGGCTTGAAAATCTCCATACACATCTGCCTTGCTCTGCTTTCAGGATGCTGAAATAAAAAATGGTGTTAATTTTAGGTAGGGAAAGACAAACATGAATTAAGGTGACTTGTTATTTCAGCTCGGTGGCAGATTATAAACCACATGGTCCAGAAGCCTGTGAATTTTAAAAGGTGAAAACAAATCTAAAAGATTTTAAAATTCTCTAGGACCTTTTTAATTAATTGACTTTAGAATTGTTTATGATCCTTTTAATTAATTGACCTTGAATTGCCTAGGACCTCTTAATTGATTTATTTATGCACAATTTGTTTAAAGATGTTTTTGGGTACCCATGTATTAGTTATAGAAACTTATTAATAAGCATGCTTGAGATTTAACTTAACAGATTTTGAATGGCCATATTATAAAAATATCTCGAGATAAAAATTGACATGCAAGGAACAGTACAATTAACTTAACTTTGAACAAGTATAATAAGAGAAAACACAATAAGGTTTAAAGGCACATTTTCTCTGTGTATTTTCAGAAAACCTGTTTTAGAAAGAACTCGGACCATTCTGAAGTTTTGTGTTGTTGTTGTTGTTGTTGTTGTTGTTGTTGTTTCCCAAATCCGGCAACAGGCCTGAAGCCTTCTAGGAATTGTAGTCTGCTGGCTTGGAATGTTAAAAAGGAAAGGAAGTTAACATAACCGTGACAGGGCCAAAGAATTCTGGGGTTTGTAGTTTCGCACACTCAATCCTGCCACATGCGGTCCCTTGCAGGCAGCCAAAGCTGCATTTTTCTTTCCTGAGAAATTATTTTTGTTATAATCCCTGCCTGGCTTGGCCTGATGGGAGGCGCCCAGGCGTTGTCTCATTGCAGCTGAGAGTGGTAAGAACTTGAGAGATGTGGGTGTGTCTTGCCCTCCTCACTGCCTGGCCCCCTGTGCCACACAGGTCCAAGATTTTGGATCACATAAGTCTGCAGAGGACATCCACGGGGCTATATTAAGACATTTGCTCCAAAAGGAGGCAGCTTCCTGCATGGAAATTTTAACTTCTCAGTTCTTGAGGAGCATTTTTATTTTCTTAATTTGTGGGTCTTTTTGGTGTGCCTGCTTGTTTCCCATGATAAAGAAAAAAAGGAAATGCTACTGAGTGGAGAAACACTTAGGAGAAAAGGGTTTGCAGCTGTCTGGCCCAGTACTGAGGAGCAGAGAGTTAGCAGCTGTCTGGCCCAGCAGGCGGAATAGCCTCTCATCCGCAGGAACCAAAATTAGAGAAAAGAAGCTAAAAGACAGATTAAAGACTTATCCCACGCAAGGAGAGTCATGAGGATGTGCCAATAGCGTGGCTTCTAGAGAAAAGATGCTGAAAGACACATTAAAGACTTATCCCACACAAAAAGGGTCATGGAGATGGGCAAACAACCCAGCCTCAAACCTGAACCTTCCTTTCATGGGGGGTTTACATCCTTTCTCTGAACCCTCTGAGATTTTTCCCACTCGTGAAGGAAAGCATGGCTGAGAGAGACAGCCCAAGAGCCAAATTACCTTTTTCCTTCTTCCTTCTTGTGAAAGGTCATGCCCCACCTTCTTCCTTCTTGTGAAAGGTCATGCCCCATGTTGGGTGCCAGTTGTTGTCTGAAGTTTACATCTGATGGCCCTTTAAATGTGTATTATGTGTGTGCCACCTTTCAATAGATGTTCTCCCCGCCCCCCTCCCCCGGAGCAGGGCTCACAGATCTGGGATGCTGCAAGTCACAGAACTGTTCCCGGCCAACTGGTTAACAGTCCCCAGGCTTAAGCTGTAAGCAGGGAGGGGGAGGGAGATTGGGAGTGACCCAGAGAATAAAGAAAGACAGACTCATAGAGAATGGGAGTAATTCCACAAGGGGGAAAAACTCACTTTAATGTTGTAACTCAGGGTATTTTATGCAAAACCTCGGAGGGGGCTGGGACACACAGAATTGGGGGTTGGGACAGATGGGGACAGGCAAGACTTTAGGCCATTTGTTCCAGAACAATGCTTTGCCCTAAGGCATCAAAGACAGCTTGGTGTCAGGGCAGGTTTGAAAGGTTTGCAGGATATCAGTGGGGTCCAGGCTTGGAGGCTGCTTGCTGACTGTTTTAAGTGCTTCTGCCAAAAGAATGCTGTATTAGTCACCTTTCTGTTGCTGTGAAAAAACACCATGACCAAAGGAACTTATAAAAGGAAGAGTTTATTTGAGCTTACAATTGACGGTTCCAAGGAATTAGAGTCCATTGTGGTGGGAGGCATGGCGGCTGGAGCTGGAGCAGCATGCTGAGGGTCACATCTCACAAAGACCACAGGAAGCAGAGAGAGAGCGACTGGAGACCATGAGGCTTGTTAAACTCACTAAGCCTGCCCCCAGTGACATACTTCCTCTAGCATGGCCACACCTTCTAAGACCTCTAAAAACAGTGCCACCAACTGGAGACAAATGTCTGAATACTTAAAGCCTACGGGGGACACTCATTCAAGCCACCACATTCCACTCTTTGGCCCCCATAGGCTCCTGTCCATATAAAATGTGAAATGAATTTAGTCCAACCTTAAAAGTCCCCATAGTCTTTACCGGTTTCAATGCCATTCAAATGTCTACAGTCCAAAGTCTCTTCTGAGACTCAGGCCAATCTCCTAATTGTAAACTCCTGTAAAATCAAAAGGCAAATTACAAACTCCCAATGTACAGTGGAACTGAATATACATTCCCATTCCAAAAGGGAGGAATAGAGGCATAGTGAGGAAATACTGGACCAAAACAAGTCTGAAAACCAGCAGGGCAAAACCCAAGTCCAGTAACTCCACATGCAACTTCTGGGACTTGACTTCCAAAGGGCTTAGATGGCTCAGCTCTTCCAGCTTTGCTTGGAACATACATCTCTTTCTTAGGCCGGTACCACTCCCTGTATGCAGCTCTCTTTGGCAAATATCTCACAGGTCTGGCATCTTGAATGTCTTCTTGGGGTCTCCGCTGCCAACCAGACTTCACAGTCGCAGCTTCACACAATGGCCTATCAGGGCCTTCTTTATTCAGGGACGCCCCTGCTGCACTCTGCCTGGCCTCTGTGGCTCTCTGAAACTGTGTAGGAAGAACTGATGACCCTTTCACTCTTGCAAACTTCATGCCTCTAAAGCCAGCACCAAGTGAATGAAATTGCTGAATCTGGCTGCAAGTTTGGGATGGACTCTCTCCTACTTTAACCACATTTGCAATTTTTCTCTGCCCTGGACTTGTTGGAGAATCCTCCAACAAGCTGGGTGTGGTCTTGCCCTGAAGGTACTGATTCTTTTGTTTACTTGTAAATCTCGAGGCCTCTCCTTAATCACTTTAATCTCCTTATGAAAGGGAGCCTCTCCTTCACATGCCTTGGCCCCACCTTTAATCTTCCTAGTGCAGTTTTCAGATCCAAACTGTACATTCTGCATTTCCTTCTGCCCCATTTGCTCTTTTTCACTGTAGATCTGCAGAATATTCACCATTAACAGCCACACCACCATTTCCACACTAGGCTGTCCTGAAATATCCTCCACCAAAGACATCAGTCCACCACTTTTCCAACAGCATCAGGCAAGCATTTGGGCTGTGGGCAAACTGCCGCCAGACTCTCCATCAAAATATCCCAGTTGCTGCCTAAGTCTCTATTTTCCTCTGGAACTACATTTTTTTGGAGCAATGCTTTCTTCCAGACTTCTACTAGAATGGCCCCTTAAGCTCTGCTTACAGTAGTCAACAGCTTTTCTAGCCCAAAGTTCCAAAGTCTTCCACATTTCTCCAGACATCCACATAGTCAGGTTCTTCACAGCCAACAGCCCACACTCTGGTACAAAATAACTGTATTAGTCACTTTTTTGTTGCTGTGATAAAACACCAGGACCAAAGGAACTTATAAAAGGAAGAGTTTATTTTAGCTTACAATTGATGATTCCAGGAAATTAGAGTCCATTGTGGCGGGAGGCATGGCTGCTGTATCTGGAGCAGCAAGCCGAGGGTCACATCTCGAAAAGAGCACAGGAAGCAGAGAGAGGGCGACTGGAGACCACGAGGCTTGTTAAACTCACTAAGCCTGCCCCCCAGTGACATACTTCCTCTAGCACAGCCACACCTTCTAAGACCTCCAAAAACAGTGCCACCAACTGGAGACAAATGTCTGAATATTTAAAGCCTATGGGGACACTCATTCAAACCACCACAAATACCTACACTCTGCAAGTCAGTGCTCTCAACTGCTGAGCCATCTCTCCAGCCCCTATAGTTGACTTTTGTACAAAGTGAAAGATAAGTATTTAGTTTCATTCTTCTACAGGTCGTGATCCAGTTTTGTCAGCACCATTTGCTGAATTTGCTGTCTTTCCTCCATCGAGTGTTCTTGGACATTTTCTCAAATAGCAGGTGGCTGAAATTGCATGTACTCAAGTTTGGGTCTTCAATTTTGTTTCATTGATCTACAGGTCTATTTTCGTGCCAGTACCATGTTGTTTTATGAGTATAGATCTGTATGTATAGTTTGAAATCTGGTATAGTAGTCCCCCTTGCATTGCTCTTTGTGCTCAGGGTTGCTTTGGCTATCTGGAGTCATTCATGCTTCCATATGAATTTTAGGATGGTTTTCCTTAATTCTGTGAAGAAGATTATGGGGATTTTAATTGGGATTGCATCGACTATATATTTTACTTTGGGTAGGATGGTCATTTTTACTATATTAAGTCTTCCAATCCATGAGCATGGGAGGTCCTTCCATCTTCTGGTGTCTTCCTCAATCTCTTTCTTCAAATATTTCAAATTTTCTTTGTAGAGATCTTTAATATCTTTGCTTAGGTTTGTTCTAAGATATTTTCAAGGCTATTGTGAATGAGAGGGTTTCCATGTATTCCTTCTCCATTGCTTGTTATTGGTATATAGAAAGGCTACTCATTTTTGTAGATTAATTTTGTAACCTGTCACTTTATTGAAACTATTAATAATTTCTAGGAGTTTCATGGTGGACTTTTTGGCATCCCTTAGGTATAATTCATATCATCTGAAAACAGGAATAGTTTGACCTCTTCTTTTCCAATTAGTACTCCTTTAATTTCCTTCTCTTGTCTTAATGCTTTTGCAAGAGTTTCAAGCACTGCAGGGTGTGGCGACATATGCCTCTAATTCCAGCACTTGGGAGGCAGAGGCAGGCAGATTTCTGTGAGTTCCACACCAGCCTGGTTTACATAGAGAGTTCCAGGACAACTGGGGCTATAGGGAGACCCTGTCTCAAAAAGACCAAAAAAAAAAAAAAAAGAGTTTTAAGCACCACATTAAAAATGAGTGGAAATACTGGAACGTCTTGTTGGAAGCTTGACTTTAAAGAGACTACTTCTCATTTTTCTCCATTTAGAATGATGTTGGCTGTGTGCCTGTTGTATATAGCTTTAATTATGTTGAGATATGTTCCCTCCAGTCCAATTCCCTCTAGGACTTTAAACATAAAGGCATGTTGAATTTTATCAAAGGCCTTTTCTGCATCAATTGAGATGATTATGTGGGTTTTGTCTTTGAGTCCATTTATATTATTTATGACATTTATTAACTTATGTACATTGAACCATCCCTGCATCTCAGGAATAAATCTGACTTGATCATGGTGGATGACCTTATTGATGTGTACCTGTATATGGTTGGCAAGTATTATCTATACCATTAATGATACGGGTTTATAGTTTTCTTTTTTGGTTGTATCTTTGCCAACTTTGGTATTAGAGTGATGCTGGTTGCATAGAATTTGGGAGATTTCCCTCTGTTTCTATCCTTTTGAATAATTTGAGTAATATTGGCTGTAGGTCCTCTTGAAATGTCTGGTAGAACTCTGCCTTAAATCCATCTGGGCATGGGCTTTTTTTAGTTGGGAGATTTTGTATTACTGTTTCAATTTCCTCATATGTTATGGGTCTGTTTTGGCTATTAATCTCTTCTTAGTTAAGCTTTGATGAATTCCATGATTTCCAATATTCATCCATTTCTTTTAGGTTTTCAAGTTTAATAGAGTATTTTGTTGTTGTTGTTGTTGTTGTTGCTGTTGTCGTTGTTGTTGTTTTGGGTTTTTTTGAGACAGGGTCTCCCTGTGGCCCCAGCTGGCCTGGAACTCACTCTGTAGACCAGGCTGACCTTGAACTCCGAGATCTGCCTGCCTCTGCCTCCCACGTGTTAGGATTAAAGGCATGTGCCACCATACCAAGCCTAAAGACGTTTCTTATCCGCCATGTGGGTGCTGGGAATCCAACCCAGGTCCTCTGCAAGAGCAGTCGGGACTCTTAACCACTGAGCCATTTCTCCAGCCCCAAGAGTATTGGTTTTTTGGTTTTGGGTTTTTTAATTTTTTATTTATTATTTTATGTGTATGAGTGTACTGTCTGCACATAAGTAGGTGCATCCGTGTCATGCAATGCTGCAGAGGTCAGGAGAGGGTGTCGGATTCCCCTGGAACTGGAGTTAAAGACAGTTCTTAGCTGCCATGTGGGTGCTGGGAATCAAACCCAGGTCCTCTGCAAGAGCAGTCAGTGCTATTAACCACTGAGCCTTCTCTCCACCCCAAGAGTATTGTTTTTAAAGTATTCCTGTATAATATTCTGGATCTTTCTGTTGTCTGTTGTGATGTTTCCTGTTTCAATTCTAATTTTATCGATTTGGAGTTGCTCTTTCTTTTGGTTAACTGGGATAAAGGTCTGTCTATCTTGTTTATCCTTTCAAAGAACCAACTCTTGAGCTCATTGATTCTTTGTATTATTTTATTTGTTTCTATATCATTGATCTCTGCTCTGATTTTTGTTTCTTCTTGTCTGTTTGGTTCGTGTTGCAATGTTAAGTCATTTATTTGTGCTCTTTCTGTTTTTTGTTGTTGTTGTTGTATTTAATTTATTTTTATTATTAAACTGTTTTCATACATCATGCATCATTTCTCAATCAAATTTAGAGTCACTTCCCTTTCTATGTCCCCCACCCCACCTGAGTTTCTGCACTCTGCCGTACATGTCTTGCATCTTATTCTGAGTCTTTCCAGAGATTTTTTTCCAGTTCTTTTGTTGTTGTTGTTCTCTCCAACTTGTATTACTTCTAATATATATATATTAATATAATATATATATAATAATCTAATATATATATATATCTAATATATATGTGTATATATATATATATATACACATATATATGTGTGTGTGTGTGTGTGTTTTAATGTAGGCACTTGCTATGAATTTCCCTCTTAGGACTGCTTTTTTTTTCTTTTTTTTAATTTATTTTTTAAGGGATTCTACAATATAATGACACAGTTGTTTGCAGATAACATTGATGTTACTCAGTATGTCATACAATTAGGTAATTGGTGCATTTTGCAAGTATCTATGTCCAAATTTTGAACAACCCAAGGTTCCCATAGACCAGTTGGAGAAGCTTGTATGCACAGGCATGTTGATCAATCAGGAGTCCAGACTATATTCCTGTAGTCTCATGATTCACCCCTATCTCTCCACAGCCCTTACAATCTACCACGCCTCCTTTTCCGCAGTTTGTTCCCTGGGCTTTGGGAAAGGGGCACAAGTGGGTGAGAAGAAAACAGTCTAATTTCTTTGGAGTTGTCATTTTGGACTCCAGTCTGTTCAGGTTGTTTCCCTTCATGGATTGACAGCTTTCCCAGTGATACCCTTTTTAGTCATATTAACAAAGCACAAGCTATTGGATGTACAGGCATTTAAGCAGTACCACTTATTATGTCAAGCTAAGCTGTGAGCATAGACACAGATGCTTGGATGGTATGCTAATCCGCAAACTGTGGTTTCTCTATAAAGGGTGACAAGTTCTTATTGTGGCTTATAACATCTCCTAACCACTAGAGGACATAAGCTTGTGGCATCCGCTGTGAGTTATTCCTCCAAGGAGAGAGCTAATAGCCAAATAGATTTGGGATATATATAGACACTTGGCTGCCACTGTTGCACAGTATCTCCAGGCTGTTGAGGTGTAGCTGATATTGACGGAGGAGTCTTGCTTGTCTCAGGGAGACCAATATTTTGCTGTATTGCTTTAGTGGCCTTTGGTAACGCTCTCTAGCATTTCAGAGGCCAGTTGTACGCTAGCAAGTGACGTCTCATAACATTTTTCATGCTCACACCAGGACTGCTTTTTAAGTGTCCCAGAGGTTTTGTTGTTTTGTGTTGTCTTTTTCATTTAATTCCAGGAATATTTTTATTTTATTCTTAATTTCTCCTTTGACCCATTCATTATTCAGGGTTGTGTTGTTTAATCTCCATGAGTTCATATAGTTACTAGGGCTTCTTCTGGTGTTGGTATTAAGCTTTATTGCATTGTGGTCTGATAGAATGCATGGAATTATTTCCATTTTTTTTTTTTTTGTATTTGTTGAGGTTTGCTTTGTGCTCCAGTATGGAGTCAGTTTGGGAGAAGGTTCCATGAAGTGCTGAATGGAAAGTATATTCTTTGGTATTTGGGTGGAATATTCAGTAAATATCTATTAGGTCCATTTGGTGTATCATATTGTTCAATTCAGATTTCTCTCTGTTTATTCTTTGTCTGGTTGATCTGTCTAATGGTATAGTGGAGTATTGAAGTCCCCTAGTATGAGAGAGTTGGGATTAATCTGTGTCTTAAAGTCCTGCAGTATTGTGTTTATGAAGTTGGATGCATCAGAGTTTAGTGTGTATGTATTCATGATTGTAGGAACTTCTTGGTTAAGTGTTGCTTTGATAAGAATGAAGTGACCCTTTTATCTCTTCTGATTAGTTTTAATTTAAAGTCTATTTTGTCCAATATTAGAATACCAATTCCTGCTTGCTTCTTAGTGCCATTTGCTTGGAATATTTTTTCCACACTTTTACCTTAAGATAGCACCTGTCCTTGAAGGTAAGATGGGCTTCTTGCAGACAACAAAAAGATGGATTTTGTTTCTTTGGGGGGGGGATTTTGTTTCTTAATCCATTCTACTAGCCTATGTCTCATGATTGGGGAGTTCAGTACATTGATATTTAATATTATTGAAAGATGTACGTTGGTTCCCATCATTTGAGTTTCTATTTGCATTCTTGGTCTAGCTTAGTATTTCCATAATTATACCTTCATTTCACTTCTTTCTGTTACCACTTGGGCATAGTCATTTCTTTCTTCAGCTTTTTGTATTGCTTCAAGTATTCTCTGAGGGGCTAATTTTCTGGTCATGAATTCTTTTTTTTAGCATTTTTTATTTTTTTAATATGTGCATTACAGAAAAAAAAATGCAAGAAGCCAAGAAAAAAATCATCCAGTCACATGCAGCTCAGTTGGATGTGTCCTTCTAGATCCTGCGTGTGTACACACATTTAGGTAATTGAGACTGTACAGTATGTATCATGCTTTCCCACACACTGTGAATATTTACTAACTCAAAAACCCCACATTACATGAGTATTTTGATAACCAAGAATATACCAGGCCATCTCAATCTGTCAGACAAATTGTAATCCTGTCTTCCTTGGCAACAAAAATTTCACAGAAGACAAAAATGGCAGCAGGCCTGTAGATAGAAGTACTGGCCAATATGGAAGAACTGGATAGATCAAGTAAAGATGATGAAAAGTTTACAAAAAACACAGAAGAGGGGCTGGAGAGATGGCCTAGTGGTTAAGAGCGCCGACCGCTCTTACAGAGGACCCGGGTTCGATCCCCAGCACCCACATGGCAGCTGAGAGCTGTCTTTAACTCCAGTTCCAGGGGAATCCAATGCCCTCTTCTGACCTCTGCGGAATTGCAAGACATGGGTGCACCAATCTACATGCAGACAGTACATTCATACACATGCAAAAATAAATAAATAAATAAAAAATAGATGCAGACAAAACAGTCATATACATATAATAAAAATAAATAAAAATTAAAAAAACACAGAAGAATGTAATATCCTGGAATTCTGGGACACTATGAAAAGACCAAATTTTTGAATCATAGGGATAGAAGAGGAAGAAAATTCACAGGATAGTGGTACTGCCCAGATTTTCAACAGAATTTTAGAGGAAAACTTTTCCAACTTAAAAAAAAAGAAAAAAAAAAAAAAAAAAAAAAAAAAAAGAAGTACTGGCAAAGTTACAATTAAAGTTTGCTCATTTTAAAAGGAAACATAAAGCAAGAGACTACAGTAAGCACAGTGTTCAATTTACTATTAGATCAATATAGTAAAATATTCACAAGTTGATGAATTAATGCATTCCTGTGGTGTAACCAAAAGATACACACCAACGGTTCACATGAACACCAGCCTGGACACACCTGTGCAGATCTCTCCCTACCAGCTTCCCTCTGGCCCTCAAGTGCCAGAACATGTCTTGACTCACACCATCCAGAGGTTAAAGAACAATCCTATGTGTCTAGCTATCTTTTCTGTTGATGCTAACACAGTCACAAGTTGGCTATGTCACCAGCTCTACATTTCACCATGCACTCACTTTAGATCAGTTATGAAGCTTAGAATGTTGTGGATTGAACTTTGTGCACGATAAACACAAGTACTTTACAAAAACACTACACATATAGACAGACCCATGGTTATTACTGAAAACTTTCATCTAGATGTGGATAGAGTAGGAAAATGTCCCTTTCCTTTTCCATCCTTCTGCACAACTCCAGTGTCTTCAGCTCAGGATGATGCTAGCTCAGGATGACCAAAGGTCACTTCCAGAAGACAGTCCTTTCTAAACACTAAAGGTATTTATAGAAATTATTTTGCTATTTCTAACACATTACCACATTAGGACTTTTTAATACCCAGCAGTGTTAACTGAAATCCACTACATCAGGAACAATGGCTAGACAACCTGAACCAATCAGCAAGCACAGGACCCTCCTCTCTGCACAATTCCTTTCCCTGCCCCACTGCCACCACTTTGTGCAATCAGCATCTTCACCAATACAGCAAGTGTAACAATTCCACTCCTTGAATGCAACCATTCCCATGAAATAAAAAAATCCTTAAAAGGCATTATTAGCCCTCTTATCTTCACCACAATGCATTCTTTACTTATTGGTGAATGCATACGGCTGCCGCATGCTGCTGTGTTTGTATGGAGGTCAAGGACAAACTACTGTATCAGTTCTCTCCTAGCATGCAGGTCCTGGAGATTGAACTTGGGGTCGTCCTGGCAGCAAGTCATCTTGCCAGTCCATTATACAGAATGCACTTCTTTTTGAGACAGGCTCTCACTATGTAGATCAGGCTGGCCTGATCTACCCACCTCTGCCTCCCAAGTGCTGGGATTAAAGTGGCGTGCCATCACACCCAGCCCATTATGCACTTCTAAATGTCTAAGAATAGATGTTTGCAATTTGCAGTAAGAACTTGGGTTTCCCAATATTGTACCATATCACTGGATAAGCTGCACACACCTAACAAAGACCACATTCAGAAAGTGTCTTTAACTAGCAACATTCTGGCTTAGAACTTTTCCCATCACTATCAATCCAGGGTTCAGGTTTATGAACTGTCATGTTTTGAGGGGATATTAGCAATTTCACTCCATAAGTGGTTTCCTACTTCAACACATAGGGTATCCACCATGCTTGTTCACTAACTACTTCTGTCTCACACTGGCAATCTCTTTATTGTCTAGCCAGACTAGATGTTGTGTATCTGGACTTGTCTGTCCTTTTTATACACTATACATTATAAAACAAACAGATATAAGGGACAATGGTATTAGTATTAGGCCCTTCATACCTTTTCTTCCTCCCTTCCCAAACCAGCACAAATACATGCTGCTCAGAAGTGATTTCATCACTCCATTTCCAATAGACAGTATTTCACTATGAATTTCAACAAAAGACTACTACAAAGTGTATTATTTACTATATCTACTTTTAACATACTTTGTTTCAAGTAAGGATAAACTTGTTTCAAGTAAGGATAAAACATGTAACAATGGTTATATCTGAAAGTATCTTCTAATAAGAGCATCTGGCCCAGGACTCTTCATTTCTTCCAACTTCTCTCCTATATCACATGATATAGGCACATGCCACTTACATAGGATGCAATTTCACAGCCCTTTTCAGAAGACAGCCTTTCTCTGAAAGTTTAACACAAAGTATACAAAATGAGTTAATTTACTAACTCTACTTTTGTCATACATTGACAACCTCTTTAATACCTAGAGACTAGATATCATAAAAGTTAGGATGCATTTGTCCAGTATGTACAATATATACAGTATAGCAAAGTTAAATGAATGCATAGAGCACACAGGGTGATGGGTGAACTAAACATTTCTAGTACAGGCTAAAGAAATCTTTTGCAGTTTCTTCCCTTTTACCTCCCTCAATCCTGAACAAGTACAACCAGTACACTGTTCTCAGAAGGGGTTAACAGTGCTATTTCCAAATAGTATTTCCCCAGATTTTACAAACTATTTACAAAGTATAACTATTTCTACTTTTAAATAGCTCAAACACTTCAAAATATCTAGAAAGCCTAGCTATTTCAAATAAGAACACATTTGCTATGCTCACAGCATTGGTAAATACAATTGTACACACAACAATGATTATAATGGGAGGCATCTTCTAAATCTAACCATCTGGGCCTTGGCCCACTCTCTTCTCCCTTCTCTCGGCCTTCAAATCAGTGGACTAAGTATAGACAGATATAATGCGGAGAAAAAGCTTTCTATGAATTAACAGTGTATGAAATGTGCTAATTTTCCTACTTTGTCATATGCTGGCAACCTCTTTAACATCTAGATACTAGATGTTGAAAATTTTGGACTTATGTGTCCATTATATACAGTATATACTCGGTAAAAAAAAAACCCACAAAACATACAGAAAATGGCATCTGGAAAGGTCTAAGCATGAGCAAACTAGGGTGTTATGTTTTACAACTGCATCCCTCCACCTCCTTCAAACCACTGAACAAGGAGGTGGTTTCACAATTCCATTCCCCAAAGACAGTATTATTACACATGAATTTTGGCAAAAGTATATTTACAAAGTGATATTTTACTACCTCTACATTTAACATACATTGGGCACTTCTAAACATCTAGACGGACTAGATGTTTCAAGTAAGGACCATTTGTCCACTATGTACACAGCAGTCTTTAATAAACTGCACACACACATATAACAAGTTTTAAAATGTCTTCATTTTAAACATAAGAACATTCTGGCCCAGAACACTTGTTCTCTACCAACCAGGGGGCTAGAATGCTCAAAATTTTGAGAAGACAATCATTTCTAAGAATTTTAACACAAAATGTACAAAATATGAGTTTACTAACTACATTTGTCATACACTGGCAACCTCTTTAACATCTAGAGAGACTAGATGTTGAATGTCAGAACCTTTGTCCTTTATGTACAGTATATTCACAGCAAAGTAAAACAAAATGAGACAATGATTCCTCTTCCTCACTGCCAGCATGCAGGCTCAGAGCCTACATTGCCTTCCCTGGGAACCAGGGCACGAACATGTGCAACTCAGGACTGGTTTGGCTATTCTTCCCCAAACAGAATTTCTATATGAATTTTAACAAAAGGTTATGTACAAAATATGATCTTACTACTTCTACTTATAAAATATGTCAGGCACTTCAGAGCATCTGGAAAGACATAAGATAGTTCCAAAGAGTATTTAGCATTGTCAAATACATATGTACCAACACAGATGTATACACACACTGTAATGAATACGATGCATACGCAATGCAATAATTATACAAAAGTCTCCACGTAACCAGTCCGGCAGTGGACCTCCTCCTCTTCCTTCTTGGGCCCCATCTTCTGACTTACAGAACACAGGCAAGTGAGTGTCGCTCCTTGGATATTGCTAGAGGCGACCTAACAACTCCATTCCAAAGTCACTTCCAGAAGACATGTCTCTGACATACATACAGCAAATCAACTGGGCGCACACGCGTCATTTTCTACCTCTACTTCACCATCCATCTGCAATCGCTACATCTAGAAGTCCAGATTTCGCCAAAGTTTTCTTGTAAAAGGTTAGGGGAAAGGTTAAGAGCAGTTTTTTCATATTATTTACACAGGCCTTCGACCTTCATGAGCATTTCACCTGGGCACACGCGCCACATCCCAACCCCGCTTCTCTCCGGCTCATTTCACCTTCCAGAACCCTGAAGGCCTTTGTTCAGTCCAGGCCTGGACGAGGCGGGGTCTGTGGCTAGTTCCCAGGGATGTCAGGCGATGGCCGCAGGAAGCTGCGCAGACTGCCTTCTCTGGGTCCAGAGGCCAAGAAGGGCTGACCTTGGCCTTCAGGAGGCCGCCATGTCGTGCCCATCGCCACCCGGAGTTGCAGAGTCCTCGAAGGCCGGCGGAAGCCAGGGAGGTCGAGGCTGCGCTGGGCGGCGGCCGCCATCTCTGTCGTCCTTGGCTGGTACTGGTCACCTCGGTGTCACAGCCTGGACCGGCCCCGGGGGCGCCTGCGGCTGGCTCTGGGCGTTCTCAGGGCATAGACCAGCGCTGTTCCCGCCCCACTCACACACACACCGGCTGAGGCCAGAGGCCGGAGGGGGCCCGGGGAAGCAGGCTGAGCTAGCTCGCTCCCCGTGCTCTCTGGTCATGAATTCTTTCAGCCTATTCATATCATGGAAGATCTTCTTTCTCCTTTAATTATAATAGACATTTTTGTTGGGTATAGTATTCTGGGTTTGCTTCTATAGTCATTTAGAACGAGGAGTGGCCGGGCGTGGTGGCACACGCCTTTAATCCTAGCACTTGGGAGGCAGAGGCAGGCGGATCTTTGTGAGTTCAGAGCCAGCCTGGTCTACAGAGTGAGTTCCAGGACAGCTGGAGCTACAGGGAGACCCTGTCTCTAAAAGACAAAAGACAAAAAAAAAAAAAGAACTGGGAGTACTTTGGTCCAAGCTCTTCTGGGTTTCATCATTTTCATTGAGAAGTCAGCTGTTATTCTGATGGGTTTTCCTTTATATGTGACTTGTTTTTCTTTTGCTGCTTTCAGTGTTCTCTTTTTGTTTAGAATGTCTAGTGTTTTTACTATGATACGGCATGGGAACTTCTTTTCTGGTCCTGTCTATGTGGTGTTCTATATGCTTCTTGTATTTGTATGGGGATGTCTTTTCTTAATTTGGAGATATTTTCTTCTATAATCCTGTTGAGATGATCAGTACCATTATCCTTAAATTATTCTCATTCCTCTATACCTATGATGCATAGGTTTGGTCTTTTCATGGTGTCCCACATTTCCTGAATATTCCATTCCTTTTTTTTAATACTCTTTGCTTGAGCAGTCCAATTCTTCAACCTTATCATCTCATACAGTCTTGGTATTCTATTTTCTACTTCATTCTGTTACTGAGGCTTTCTCCAATCATTTCTAGATGGTTTGTTGAGCAATCCACTTCCTTCTTCATTTCAGCCTGAGTTTCTTCTTTATTTCTATCTCTTTTGTGAATTCAGCCAGAAGTTTATCCCCATCTTCTTTTAGTTCTTTGGTTTCTGTGTTCTTTAAATTCCTTGAATTATTTGATAATGTTTATGATGGTTCTTTTAAATTCTGTGTCCTGGGTTATATCCTTGGTGTCCTCCTTGTAGAACTCTTCTACAGGACTGGTAGTATTTAGTGGAAACATATTATTTACTTTTTTTCATTTTATTGTTTTTTTCATTGTGATTTGGATATGTGGATTTCCTTTGTTGTTTGTGATTCTAGTATGAAACTCCCAAGTGTTCCTTTGTTGAATTGAAGACTGATTTTGCTTGTATTCTTGAAATGCCTTTATTGTCTTCTTATTAGCTATGAAAGGCTGGTTGGTCTAGGTTTCGGGTTCTTACTTCTGATTTTGTATTGGAGGGACCAGCTACTTCTTATCCAGTGCTGCACAACTGGGGGCTCTCACCACCACTTTGAGGCCAATCTCAGACACTCACTGACAGACTGGAACCCATGGGATCCCCACACCACATTGAGGCTGGCTGCCAGCTCCATAGCCAGTATTTCATGCTGATGTATCATGTGATTATACCTACCCTGCTCACAGAATAGCCTTAATTGTTAAGACTCTGGATGTGTTACAGCATGTTCTTACTAACGCTGATACTACTTTATTAGAAGACATGTTTAACTTTAATGTTTATTACATAAATAAGATTTAACCAGTTCTTGAATATTCCTGAAAATATAATGCCCTACCAACTTCCATTGACCATTTGGTAGGACAACTTACACTATATAGGATTAGAGAACTGACTAGAAAAAGGTGTGTGGCTGCTGATCTCACCGTTGAACAGGCTGAAGAGGGCACGCGCTGGGACTGGCTGCCCTGCAGCCAAACACACAGATGTGGGACTGATGATCCCCTGGAAAAACGTGCAGTTGTGGAGCTGCTGGTTCCCATGATCAAACCAGCTGCCAAGAGCCAGCTGTGGGGTTCATGGCCACACAATCAAGCTGACTAAAAAGAGCATGCATGTAGTGGGGATCATGTCGGGTGTTGCAAGTCTGTAAAAATCCTTAAATAGGTCTGGGGTGGGCAGCCCCTACATTGTGTGACATCACCTCCCAATCGTGAATCTAAGACCTCCATACCATCACACATCATCCCAACTCATGGGGTGTATTCTTAAAAGGGGCATGCTGACAAGCAATCTGACTTGTGACTTCTGAGCATGTGTAGCAGAAGTACTTTTTGCTCCACCTTTGGTAGCCAGCATACACCCCAAGATATGTTTGACTCCAGGATTGCTGTCCCACAAAAAGGCAAGCCTCAGAAATTTGATCTTTCCTTAACAAAAACCCAGAATTTAGACCTACTATGAACGACTTGGTAATAGCTTCATTTTACGCATTCTTTTCTATTATTTTCTTACTTGCTCTAATAGCCCTTATATTGTGTTATATTGATTCTCAATTGTTAGAACTGCTTAAAAATGAATTTTGCCTGGAAGCACAAAATACAACTAGAGATTCTAGTTCCTCTTGCCTGATGCTTTCATTCAGAATGTCCCTACTTTCAATACCCTTACTTGGGAAATTCCTAGAACTCCCTTTCCACCCACCTCACCAAAACTCTTGGAGGGACGAAATGGATTCAATAAAGCTATCCTGGTCAATAAAACAGGCTATGGGACGACCACTTCAGCTGCTTTGGGACCTGTTCTCTCTCCACATCCTCCTGTGCATTCAGCTGGGCACCATGTGGAAGCAGGACAGTTGGGTGGGAGGAAGTAAAAGAACAGCTAGAAAAGAAAAAAGAAAGGTTCTAAGGCTTTGGCTGAATTTGGAGAAAAAATGAATGAGAATTGGGAGAAAGAGCTAGAGAAACACAGAGAGAAATTAAGTGGAAATGAGAGCTCATCCAAAAAAAGACAGAGAAAGAAAAAAAAGAAAAGAAGAAATCCGGTGGGTATTCATCTTCTTCTTCATCAAGATCTGATTTCTTCCAGCAGCTCTTCAGACTCTGAAGATGAGGACAAGAGATAAGCAAAGAGGAGAAAGAAAAAGGAAGAGCCTTTCCCATAAATCTTCTGAAAGATCTGTGTCAGAAACTGAATCAGATAGTAAGAATACTAAAGGACTCAGCAAAAAAACAAAAATGTATGATGATAAACCATTACCATCTGAGTCATCATCAGAGTCAGATTATACTGAAGAGGTGTGAGCAAAAAGGAAGAAAAGTGGGGAAGAATGAGCAAAAACAATAGACAAAGCGAAGAAGAAGAAGAAGAAGAAGAAGAAGAAGAAGAAGAAGAAGAAGAAGAACAACAACAACAACAACAACAACAACGAGGAGGAGGAGGAGGAGGAGGAGGAGGAGGAGGAGGAGGAGGAGGCAGCACAGTAAGAAGAAGAAAAAGAAAGCTGCTAGTTAAGTCCTGACTCACTGTAACATCAAGACTACCAGGGCTCCTGAGAGAGTGCAGTGTTTAAGGAAGCCTCAACTGTGAAAATGCTCACATACTTACTAAAGTGCAGGAATTTCCTTGTTTTTAGAATTATTCCTGGACTATTCAGTAGCCACTCAGATTTGGCTTTGTGAAAGGGCCATGATTGTTGCCTGTTGCTTGAACACCTTTTTGTCTATGCTTGGTAACTCTGGAAATAGTACACTGCAGTCATGTGGTTAAGAATTTTGGAATAAAGCTAATATTTTTATTAGAAGTACCTAATATAACTCAACAGAAACTTACCCTGGACACATCTTTAAGATGTAATCAGAAATAACGAGATGACTTTAGTAAAACTTTGTAGTAAGGATTACACTAATATTTTTAAATCCTTACTCTGTAGATAAGTGTATTTTAATTTCCCTCCTTGTAAACTTTTATTTCCCTGGGGAAGGAGCTTTTCGGGGGGGGGGTTCTGCTATCTAGCTAGCAAAATAGTTTGTGGACACCATAGCCATGCTTCCTGGGAGGCCATACCCACCCAGAGCTGGGTACCATCAGTCTTGCTCTTGACTGAGGTTAATGACATCCTTGGATTTTGTTGTACGATGCTTTGAATGAACCAGAGAGACAGCCCTATGCAGTATGAGAAAGCTCCCAAAGCTCTGGAATTTACTTCCACTTCAATAACTGAATGTTCTTTAGGGTTAGAATGTGTTCTATCATTTGAATTAATTTTAATTACACTTTGGCTTTGGAAAAGATTTCTTTCAAATAGACATTGGCACTTTTTGAACTTGATAGCTAAAGATTCTAAGATGCATGTTTTATACTGCTAAAAGTTTTAACCAGTCAGGAAATTTTTATGTAGCCAGTGATAATTACTTTATTTTTTGTATGAGTTTTGTTTAGACTGCAAAGTTTAGCTTTTGTTAACTCTTCATTCTTGCTGTCTTAAGTTCATTACTATGTTAAATGGCACACTTGCCAAGATATTTAGCATGTAAAAAGCAGGACTTTTTGTTTTTAACAGCTTCATATTGAAGCTGACACTACAAACAAGTTGAGTAGCAGGCCTGGTATGCTGTATCTTGTTACATAAACCTATTGCCAGAATCTTAGTAAATACAATGTTTAAAAAAACAGGATATAATACTCATTCTTTTCATGCAATTTGAATGGGCTAATAATATTTGTACACCCACCATGGATGAAAAGTTGTGTACCATATTATGGAACACAACCCTCCATTACTCCCATTGGATTAAGGCATTTTCTAGACTAGACAGCCCCTTTTACAAAAACCTCTCCCGACCTTAAATGCTGTAAACTTTTAGAAGACAACAGAAATAGACAATACGCTAAAGCAATATAACCATTTTATTGGGTTACCTTAAATGTTGATACTTCCCTGAGATTTTTTTGTTAACTCCAAAATTTTACAAGATTTAATGAATATCTTCATGATAGATGAAAATTTGAGTTATAATGGATTATCTACTTGTAGCAAAGCAATTGAAATAAATTTTATGGCCTTATGACATCAATTTGGTTATAATCCTGGAATAGAATATGATTCTGGAGATTTTGAAGAGGAAGACCATGAAGATGAGGAAGAGAAACAATTGCATAGTACCTCAACTAATTTACTCAAATTTCCCCCTTTAAAAACTAAGTTTTTGCCACTTGATGATTCTGTTGCTTTTCACTACTAATGAAGGAAAGGAATATATAAACAAAAACATTATTTATGCCCTGGCAGGATTTCCAAATTTTTCTTATTTCCTGGAACTTTGCATGTCCACACAAAAGACTGGACCAAAATCCCCACTTGGGACCAACTGGCTACTAATATTTCACAACCAGAGATGTCTTATCTGTGGAATTTAAATGCTTCTGCTGTGGAATGGAATGCTTATCTGACCCATATTATTTTAACTGAACCTGAATATCAACCTCTTAACTACCATGTTTAGAGCTCTGCTTAAAAAGGGCACCTGCATCTCTCATGCAGATTCTTTCCTTTCTTCTTGCTCTTTGATTTGTCATTATTGTAAACCATCCCTGTTTAGTATTTATACCCATACATAATACTGTCTCCTTTAGAAATTACATGTCCCTTTACATGAAGGATGCTTGTACTCACAAATTATCACTTATTGTCAAAAAAAAATGAAAACAAAACAAAAAAATCAGATGCAGAAAAGTTATGGCAGAATGCATGATCTGGGATGGGTAGGGGTGGGGTAGGGGGAAGGGAAGGGGATATATGCTTGAACTGAATTGGAAAATGATGTATGAAATACACAAAGCATCAATAAAAAGAAAAAAAGAAGAAATTACATGTCCCTACTTAATTTTGAACTTGTTTATGGATGTAAAAATGTAACAAAATATTCCTCCAGTCTATTTGATCTTCATGATCTGGACTGTACAGGATGTGGGTAATTGTCAATATCTAAGGAAGAAAGCTATGCTAAGTACTTATACCAAGGCCATAAGGAAGATGTCAAATCACCTGAATTTGTAGCTGTTTGCTTTCCTATAGTAAAAAATTAAATCTATTCATGCAATAACTGCAATAGGAATAAGATGGGTGGAATGATGTTTGCATCACACTTTGCTATCAAGGTCCAAAAAAGAATTGTAGCATTAAGTACAATGAAAATGAGGGAAATGCTGTATATGTCACACTTTGCTATCACTGGCCAAGAAAGAAAGTTGTATCAAGTACTTATACCAAGCTAATAAACAAGGTGGTATAACACCTGAGTTTCTAAGGGTTTGCTTTTCATTAGGAAACACTAATGTTCTGTCTAGGTATTGAGAATAATGGAAATGAATTAATAGGAATGGCTGCCTGTATCACAAATTGTTTCAAGGTCTAAAGAAGAAAGCTTTGTTTGCCAAGTCCTTACACAAAGGCAATGAAGAGAATGACATATCACCTGAGATTTTAACTGTTCTTCATTAGCAAACATTTGTTTTATCTAAGTATTGAGAATAATGGAAATGAATTGGGGGCCTGGAGAGATGGCCTAGCAGTTAAGAGCACCGACTGCTCTTGCAGAGAACCTGGGTTCAATCCCCAGCACCTACATGGCAGTTGAGAACGGTCTGTAACTTCGATTCCAGGAGAACTCCAGTTCCAGGGGAATTCAACACCCTCTTCTGACCTCCGCGGCATTGCACAACATGGGTGCACAAACCTACATGCAGACAGTACATTCATACAAATAAATAAATAAATAAACATGGGCTGGAGAGATAGCCTAGTGGTTAAGAGCACTGACTGCTCCTGAAGAGGACCAGGGTTCAATCCCCAGCACCCACATGGCAGCTAAGAACCGTCTGTAACTACAATTCCAGGAGAACTCCAGTTCCAGAGGAATCCGACACCCTCTTCTGACCTCAGGGGCACTGCACTACATGGGTGCACAAACCTACATGCAGACAGTATGCTCATACACATACAAAAGTAAATAAAATTTAAAACAAACAAATAAATAAATAAATAAATAAATAAATGAATAAATAAATAAATAAAAATGAATTGGAAGGAATGGGGTCTAACAAATCCTTTCAATGCCTAAGGAAGAAAGCTATGCCAAGTACTTATACCAAGGATATAAACAAGATGACATAACTGACTTTCTAAGTGTTTGCTTTTCATTAATAAATACTATTGTTCTATCTAGGTATTGAGAAAAATAGAAATGAATTGGAAGGAATAGCTGGCTGTATCACAAAATCCTTTTAATGTCTAATGAAAAAAAAACCTATGCCAAGTATTTATATCAAGGAAATAGAGATGACATGTCAACAGAGTTTCTAAGTGTTTGCTCTTCATTAGAAAACTATACACTGTTATCATAGCATTAACTGCAATGAAAATGAATTGGAAGAAACAGTTGTCTATATCACACTTTTATTTTCACAGCCATCAAAGAAAGCTCTGTCAAGTACCTACACCAAGGCACTAAAGAAAATGACTTATTACCTGAGTTTGTAATAGATTGCTTTTTATTTGTAAACATTATAGGTTTACATAAACATGGAGTTCATTGGACACAGGAACAACTCCGTTCCTTTTCACTTCTAAGGAAGAAAACTCTATCTAGTACTATAGTTGATGTATTAAATAAGATGCCATGTCAAGTGATTTTCTGTTTGCTTTCTCTTAGTACACACTATCTAATTATTGAAGAATGGCTTTCTGTAGCACACTTTCCTTTTCACATCTAAAGAAGAAGGCTCTTCCAAGTCTTACATCAAGACACTAGAGAATGATATATCACCTGCATTTTAACTGTTTTACTTTTACTTTTAATTAGTAAACACTATTGTTCTAAGTATTGAGAACAAGGGAAATGAAGTGGAAGAAACAGCTGTTTCACAAATTCCTTTCAACCTAGAAAAAAGAAAGCTATGCCAAACACTTATACCAAACAGTTGTAACTGTTTTCTTTTCATTAGTAAACAACATACTTCTGTCATAGCAGTTACTACATGTGATGTTTTCAATGAGAATGTTCCCCCATAAGTTCCAAGTAGTTGGTGGCACTGTTTTGTGAGGTCTTAGAAGATGTGGTCATGCTAGAGGAAGCACATCGCTGGGGGCACACTCATGGAGTTCTTAAGCCTTGCCAGAACTCTGCTTCCTGTGCCTGATTGAAGAGATGAGCCTTTGCTTTCTGCTCCTGCTCTGCCACCCCCCTGCCATCATGCCTCCCAACCATAGCAGACCCTAATTCTTCTGGAACTGTAAACTCAAATAAACTGTTCCTTTTTATAAGTTCCCTTGGTCATAGTGCTTCTATAACAGCAGGAGAAAACTGACTAATACAGCAATCGGTACCAGAGAGTGGCCTTTTGGCTGTGAAAAACATGACCATGTATGTGTGTACAGAAATATGGAACACTGGAAGTTTGAGCTAGAGAAGCTGTTGACTGCTGTAAACAGAGCCTGGAAGAAAATAGTGCTGAGAAAAATGTAGTTCCTGAGGAAAATAAGGCCTTATGCAGCAATTGGGATATTTTGGCAAACAGTCTGGTGGAGTCTGCCCACAGCTCAAATGCTTGTCTGAGACTAAGTTGAAAATCAATGGACTATTGTTTTCCAGAGGATGCCTCAAGACAGCCTCACAAAAAATGGTGTTGTGACTATTCATAGAGAAGTTATACAGAGCTACAATGAAAAAGAGCAAATGGGTCAGAAGGCAATGCAGAATGTACACTTCAGTTCAAAAAAGAGCACTAGGAAGATAAATGTTGGAGTCAAGCACTGTGCTGAAAGAGAGGATCTCTTTGCTAAGGAGATTAAAGTGATTAAGGAGAGACCAAGAGATTTACAAGTAAACCATGTGTATTAGTCACTTTTCTGTTGCTGTGATAAAACCACCATGACCAAGGGAACTTATAAAAGGAAGAGTTTATTTGAGCTTACAGTTGATGGCTCCAGAGAATTAGAGTCCATAGTGGTGGGGAGGCATGGTGACAGGAGCTGGAGCAGAAAGCCGAGGTTCACAGATTCCAGTGAACACAGGATGAAGAAAGAGAGCAACTGGAGACCTGCAAGGGTTGTTGAACTCTCTAAGCCCGCCTCCAGTGACAAACATCCTCCAGCTTGGCCACACCTTCTAAGACCTTCCAAAACAGTACCACCAACAAACATCTGAATATTTGAAGTCTATGGGGAACATTCTCATTCAAACCACCACACCATGGAAAGAGTACCTTCAGGGCAAGACCACAGCCAGCTAAGCCTCCAACTTGTGAAAGGAAAATACAAGGGTAGAGAAAAGCTTTGGGTGTGGTTTAAGCAGACCGGGGTCCATCCCACACTTTCAGCCAAACTTGGCCATGTCATTCACTTGGTGCTGGCTTTAAAAGGCATGAAAGATGGAAGAGTGAAGTAGTCATGAGTTCTCCATGGTTTTAGAGAGCCACTGAGGCCATATAGTGCAGCAAGAGAGTCTCTGCATAAACAAGGCCCTGACAGGCCAAGAGGCCCTGATAATCCATTGCATGAAAAATGAGAAGGTGAAGCCTGGTTGGCAGTGGAGTCCCCAAGATGTTCAAGATGCCAGAGGTGTAAGATATTTCCCAAGAAAAGCTGCATACAGGGAGTGGTACCAGCCCAAGAGAGAGAGATATGCTGCACACAAAGCTTTGAAAGCTGAGCCATACAAGCCCTTTGGAAGTTAAGTCCCAGAAGTCCCACATGGGAGTACTGGACTTGATGTTTGTCCTGCTGGTTTTGTTTTGGTCCAGTATTTCCTCACTATGCCTCTATTCCTCCCTTTTGGAATGCAATATACATTCAGTTCCCCTGTATGATGGGAGTACGTAATTTGTCTTTTGATTTTACAGGAGTTTACAGTAAAGAGAGTGCCTTGAGGCCCAGAAGAGACTGTGCAGTGTGGATTTTTTTTTTTTTTGGTCTTTTCCAGACAGGGTCTCCCTGTAGTCCCAGCTGTCCTGGAACTCACTCTGTAGACCAGGCTGGCCTTGAACTCACAAAGATCCACCTGCCTCTGCCTCCTGAGTTCTAGGATTAAAGGTGTGGCCCACCACACGTGGCTGCACTGTGGATTTTGAAAAGTATTGAGACTTCTGAAGACTGTAGAGAGCAGGGTATGGTGGTACCCACCATTAATCCCAGCACCCAGGAGGCAGAGGCAGGTGGATCTCTGAATTCAAGGCCAGCCTGGTCTACATAGTGAGTTCCAGGACAGCTGGGGCTACAAGAAGACCCTGTCTTAAAAAGAACAACAACAACAACAAAAAGACTGTGGGGACTGAAGTTTGGCCTAAATTTAAATTTATTTTGCTTTTTTTATTTTTATTTTTTGGTGTTTTTGAGACAGAGTCTCCTTGTAGCCCCAGCTGGCCTGAAACTCACTCTGTAGACCAGGCTGGCCTTGAACTCACAGAGATCTGCCTGCCTCTGCCTCCCAAGTGTTGGGATTAAAGGTGTGCACCATCACAACTGGCACTTATTTTGCATTTTATATGGCCATGAGCCTATGGGGGCCAGGGAATAGAATGTGGTAGTTTGAATAAGAATGTCTCCCATAAACTCCACAAAGTTGGTGGCCCTGTTTGAAGAGGTCTCAGAAGTTGTGGCTGGAGCTGGAGGAGTCCAGAGAAAAGTGGCTAATGCACTACAACGTACGTGAAACAGAAGGGGCTGTTGTATGTATCAAATATTCCTCCTCCCTTATAAGGAAGAAACCTCTGCCTCATACTTCAATCAGGGGGCTGAAGAGGATGAGATAGCACGTGAATTTGGGTTTGCTTTTGTTTGTAAACATTGTTTTATCTAAGTGTTGAGAACAATAGAAATGAATTGGAAGGAATGACTGCCTCTATCACACTCTCCTTTGGATGTCGAAAGCTATGCCATGTACATATGTCCAAGGCTGTGTGGAACTCTAGGTTCTGAGACCTGGACCACCACTCTGATGAAGGACACAGACAACCAACTCTAAGTAAGGCTGACAAAGTTTTATTTTTGAATCTGAAGCATATATATATATATATATATATATATGTCACAGCTTGCAGAGGTTACCCCAGGACAATTACAGAAAGCTACACACAATATATACATGCTAGACGTACAGAAGGCTTTAGGAGAAAAACAGAATCCAAGGATCGGTAGGCCTAGCTGTAAAAGTAAACAGGGAACATAGTGACATTAGGTTTCAGCAATAATATGTCTAATGATTCCTGTGTTTACATTCCACGCACATTCAAGGGCAGAGTCTTAGCCAAACTCTGCAGGCTTCTACCAAGCCCAAGCATTCAAGCACAATCATACCAAGTTGGCCCTCTGCCAACTCTTCAGGCTTCTTTCAAGCCATTGGCATTCACCCAGCAAGAGAATTCACAATGCCACAGTTCCCCGTTTCTTGTTAAGACCAACGCCAAGAGCTATAAATTTCTCATGGGTTCCTGAAGAGTGCCGCCAGGCCCATTGGAATCCTATGATAATAAAATAATTGAGCAAAGTCCAATTATAAAAGGGAGTAATGAGCCCCAGAAAACGAATGCACTGGGTTTAACTTAGATAGGGTAGATGACAGAGCATCATAAAAATCTGAGGAAAACAGTTTAGGGGGAGTATGAGTAAATATATGTTATAAGCCTTTTGTAACTCTGAAATATCTAACGAGAAATTATGCCAGAGGTCTAGAAGGTGATTCTTCACCTTCTTCCAAGGGTGTTTAGTAGAGGTATAGAGGGTATTAGTTAAACAAAAGGTAGAAAAGTTTCAATGGCAATGTAATTTTAACTGTTGACACAACTGATCAACATTATCTCCTTACCAGATAATAGTATCTTGAAGTTCAGAAATTTGGGCACCAAATCTGTCATTGCTGAGCCCAAAATGAGTGTGACTGGTTGTGCCATCTGGTAATGAAATCATGATTTTGTATAGAGTTATTTAGGGCCATGCCTGAAAATGTTCCTACTGTGATAATTGCTATAAGCTCAATAATGCCTGTTATGATCCAATCAATGAAACGTTTTGCTCTATGGAAAGGTAAAAAAAGTAATTCATGCAGTAACAAAGAGTCTGTCCAAGGTTCTGGTAAATGAACAGGTAACCATAATTCTAACCTCTGACGTAGTAATACAATACTGACAGAAGATGAATTAAAAAGAATAGTGTGATTGATACATGAATATAAAGAATAATCTGTACAAGACAACATTTTCAGCAAATCATTCAAAGTAAATTTTCCAATGGCTATTAAGGAAGGTTTAACACAGGAACATACATATCCAGAGAAAGTATAAATTATGGTGTAGTTCTGAAGTGTTATAACAGCTGTTAATAGTTCTTATGAATTCGTGTAAAGCAGCAGGAATATTTCAAATATGTCATTGTTTAGGAACTAGGGGGTGAACCTCCATTTATCTATGAAAACCACATCTGTGTCACTCCACAAGCCGGAAGTAGTGTGATTAAAATAAGTTCTGTTAAAAGTAATATCTGAAGAGTCATTACAAGAGAAAGTATTACAATTACTAAAGTACCCATGTGGTCCCCAGTCAATAAAGGTGTAATTATACAATGTAGCAATCTTGCCAAATGAGCCTTGACAGTTACTCCACAAAGGTATCAGGTCCTAGTGTCAATGAGTCCAGGATACTGCTTCACATGGTTCCTCCCATGGTAAAACTTCCCAGTAAGTCCTGTTACCTATTTGACCTTTGACATATTTTTCCTTAGTAAAATTGAACAGAAAAGAAGCACTGGCATGAAAGCCATACGAAATCCAGTCTGATTGGCACAATTGTATCCCCGCCATTGGGGAAATATTTTTAGGCATACATCAAGTATCCCAAAGCATATGGGGAGAGTAGAGAATCCCAAAGATATATTAACTTTAGTTCCTTTCTCCTCAGGTTTGGGGATAGGCCCCATTTCCCAAGGATGAGGAAAATGAAAAAAGTCATTGGTATACATTAAAGGGCCATGGTCAGTGCAATCCAATATCTGTAAAAGAGGGGGCAAAGGAATATAAGCCCAATAGGTGTAATTTCAAGCACTCACCCCTGAAGCACAGGTTAGGATTGCCATCATGGCAAGCAGAAGACATCAGGCATTAGGAGGATTCCTGAATTGCAAAGTGTAGCTTTAGCTTTTCAGGATAAATTTTTTATTTGAGCCCATGTGGGATAGGGAGATGTTTGTGATTTGGTGGAGCAAGGTCTCTTACAAGATGGCTGATATATG
The DNA here is from genome assembly GCA_009823505.1 of Rhizomys pruinosus. Classification (NCBI taxonomy): domain Eukaryota; kingdom Metazoa; phylum Chordata; class Mammalia; order Rodentia; family Spalacidae; genus Rhizomys; species Rhizomys pruinosus. The sequence goes on from VZQC01013734.1 coordinate 395,446, forward strand.
GTCATATCTGTTGTTTTCTGTGTCAATGTTGTCATGGTGTTGGCCCATCTTTTCTCCTGTTTCTGGGGGTGGTGGTGGATACAACAGATCAGAGTCTAAATGTTTGATCCATCACCTAAAGTGATAAGAGCATATCCCTTCAAATCTTTCTCAAAGGATAAAAAAAAAAAAAGAACATACCCCTCTCCCATTATTTTTAGTTGACCTGGTTTACCAAAACTGGAATAGGTTCCGGTAGAAGTGGTTTTGAAGAGGAAGTAAAATGTGACTTAGCATGAGTTGAGGAGTGGGATTCAGGGAAAAGTAAAAATTGACAGTATGTTCAATTTACTTTTTTTTAACATACTTAGAATTTCATTTTTTATATTTTTATTGAGCTTTTTTTTTTTTGATGGTTCATGTCTTTATTTTTTTTAACAAATCTAGACCTGTGTTCCCGCCCATTCCCCCACCCTGCCAGAGCTCATGCATTCTGCCAAACATGCTTTTCATCTCTTTCTCAGTCTTTCTCAATATTCTCCATGAGGAAGTTGACTGTTTTGAGCAGAAGTTCACTGTTTCAGTCAGTCAATTTACTTTTTTATTTCATCCTGTGATTTCTTCAGTAGTTCCACTTCCTTTTGGAGCTTTTCATTCTTTTCTTTATATCTCCTTGCTTTGCTGGTCAGTTTGTTTTTGTTTTTGTTTTTTCCTTTCAGCCTGAGATCTTTTCAATATTTCCACTTCCTTCTGGAGTTTGTCATTCTCTCCCTCTAGTTCTTTTCAGAGTTGGTATTTCTCTTCCTCTAGTTCTTTTCTAAGTTTATCAATCTCTCCTTTTAGTTCTTTCCAGAGTTTATCATTCTTTCCTTCTAGCTCCTTCATGAGTTTTTTGTTCTCTCCCTTTAGTTCTCTGATTTGTTCTTTATAGTCTTTGAATATGTCTACAATTGTTCTTCTAAGGTCAGTATATTGGTTCCCTTCCAGGGAGATCTCATTGTTGGGATCTTCTACAGGATTGGTTGAGTTCATTAGGGATTTATTTTGAGCTTTTCCCATATTGTTGTTTTTCCATTGTGTTTTTGGCATGTGTATTTTTTGTTATTGTTGTTGTTTTTCCCCCTTTGCTTATTTGTTCACCTCTGTTGCTAATCTCAATGTTAATATGGGGGATTGGTTGGTCACTCAGTTTGCTTCCTGTTGGTTTCTTCCTCAGTTTTGGCTATGCAGCCTCCAAACCCTGAAGGTGATAGAAGAAAAATTTGGCAGCAACCTACAAGACATAGGTGTAGGAAAAGACTTTCTAAATCAAACAGCAGCTGCACAGGAAATAAGGACAACAGCTGACAAGTAGGACCTCATCAAACTCAAAAGCTTTTGTACAGCTAAAGAAACAATCAAGGAAGTGAAGAGAAAACCCACAGAGTGGGAGGAAACCTTCACCACTGATACATCAGACAAAGAATTAACATCCAGAATATATAAGCTACTTAAAAAACAAAGAAGAAAACAAATAACCTATTTAAAAAGGTGGAGTAAAGAGATGAACAGAGACTTCACCAGTAAGGAAGTAATGATGGCTGAGAAACATCTTAAAAAGTGTCCAACATTGGGGCTGGAGAGATAGCCTAGCAGTTAAGAGCACTGACTGCTCTTGCAGAGGACCCAGGTTCAATCCCCAGCACCCACATGGCGGCTGAGAACCGTCTGTAACTCCAATTCCAGGAGAACTCGAGTTCCAGAGGAATCCGAGACCCTCTTCTGACCATGGCATTGCATGACACGGGTGCACAAACCTACATGCAGACAGTACATTCATACACATGCAAAAATAAATAAAATTAAAAAAATAAAATTTAAAAAAAGAGTCCAACATCATTAATAATTAAGGAAACACAATTAAAACCACACTAAGGTATCGTCTCACTCCAATAAGATGAACCAAGATCAAGAAAACAAAAGACACCAAATACTGGAGAGGTTATGGGGAAAGGGGAATACTCATTCACTGCTGGTGGGAATGTAAACTGGTACAACCACTGTGGAAAGCAGTGTGGAGAACCCTTAAAAAAAAAAAAACCTCAATCTGGGTGTGGTGGTGCATGCCTTTAATCCTAGCACTTGGGAAGCAGAAGCAGGTGGATCATTGTGAGTTCAAGGCCAGCCTGGTCTACAGAGTGAGTTCCAGGACAGCTGGGGCTATAGGGAGACCCTGTCTGGAAAACACCAAAAAATAAATAAATAAACTCAAAATGAGCCTACCACCTGACCCAGCCATATCACTCCTGGGTACATACCCACAAGATGCATCCTACCACAAAGATACATGCACAGCTATGTTTATTGCAGCTCTCTTCACAATACCAAAGACCTGAAACCAACCCAAATGCCCCTCAACTGATGACTGGATAACAAAAATGTGGTACATCTACACAATGGAGTTCTATGCAGCAGTAAAGATGACATCATGAGCTTTGCTGGTAAATGGATGGAACTGGAAGCAATTACACTAAGTGAAGTAACACAGACCCAGGGGGGGGAAGGTGAATGGCTTCCCTCATTTGTGGATGCTAACACCAAATCCCCAGTTGGCAGTCAAACTGAACAACTTTATTATTATATTTCATTGTATCTGAAAGCAACTGTGCTATTACAATATGAATCTGTAAATGGGCTTTAGAATTGTCCTACCACTTATACTCACACATTGTGATTACCATATATAGATGGAGGATGTGGTGGTTTAAATGAGAGTCCCCCATAGGCTGTAAGTATTAAGACATTTGTCTCCAGTTGGTGGCACTGTTTTTGGAGGTCTTGAAGGTGTGGCTGTGCTAGAGGAAATACGTTATTGGGGGCAGGCTTAGTGAGTTTAACAAGCCTCGTGGTCTACAGTTGCTCTCTCTCTGCTTCGTGTGCTGATTGCGAGATGTGACCCTTGGTTTGCTGCTCCAGTCTCCAGCCACCATGCCTCCTGCCACAATGGACTCTAATTCCCTGGAACCATCAATCACAAGCTCAAATAAACTCTTCCTTTTATAAGTCCCTTGGTCATGGTGCTTTATCACAGCAACAGAAAAGTGACTAATACAGAGGATATGTAGTCATATCCTAAAAAAAGAATGTAAAGTTACATGACTTTATGCTTGCATGAAAATTTACTGTTAAAATGTGAATCTCTAAATGTGTTTAGGAATCAACCTATAGTTTATTTTCAGAATTTTTAATTTTGACTTATGTGTGGAGTGTATATATGCATATTTTGGAATAATATAAAATAAAAAGTAGTAAAAAATAAAAAAATTTAAAAATTGACTAAATAATGCCAAAGATAAATCTGGGAAGGGACCATATAAACTCACTATTCTCCCTTTTGGTTTTTTGTGGATGCTGTTTAAATAAAGGATGAATGGGTATCAATAACCAGGAAAAGAAGATTGGCTCCTGGTGTAGGAAAATGTGTAAAATTAGTTTGTTAGATACTATTAGAATGTAGAGTCTCTGGGGGTAGTAGAAGTATGAAGGGAGAAAAAACTAAATAAAACATCAAAAAAAAGTATGAAGGCAGACACAAATAGAACAGGAGTGTACAATTGAGTGTGCTTGTGAAAGAGGGATATTATAAGCATTGTGTAGATGAAAAGCATTTGAGGGCTGGAGAGATGACTCAGCGGTTAAGAGCACCAACTGCTCTTGCAGAGGACCTGGGTCCGATTCCCAGCACTCACATGGTGGCTAAGAACCATCTTTAACTCCAGTTCCAGGGGAATCCGACGCCCTCATCTGACCTCCGAGACATTGCACGACATGGGTGCACCAACCTACATGAAGACAGTACACTCATACACATAAAAAACAATAAGAAGAAGAAGAAGAAGAAGAAGAAGAAGAAGAAGAAGAAGAAGAAACTAATAGATGTTTTTAAAAAAAGAAAAACATTTGAATGTAAGGTAGAATGTTTTTGTTGAGGTTTAGAAAATATAGGCATAGTTAGGGCATTAGCCAAGGTGTTACTCTTAGTTAAATGTCCAGGTAGGTTTGACTGTGAACAGATATGTGTGATATATAAAGGAGAGGTATGATTTTGTAATAAAGACTGAAGCTGTGAAAAAAAGAGTGAACAGTGTAGGGTCAGTAGAATGTAAAGAGGCTATAACTATGTGGCGAAAGAGTTGGACGACATACTGAGAGTTAGATGCTATGTTTAAAGGTTTGTGTATCTTAGTTAGTAATTGAATTAATGTAAAGAGTTTAGAATGTTGAACAGAATGATATGGTCCAAAGAGGATTTTTGGATGTTAGGACCAACAATGGCATACTTACCATTCATTGAGGCATCTATAAAATAAGTGGGAGCACTAAGGACTGGAGAGGAAGAAACAGTATTGTTAATAACAAATGTAGTGTGTTGAATAAATGTTTATAATTTTTGTAAGAAGTTTATACTGTAACTGTTTTCTATAATTAGTAAGACCAGGGCTGGAGAGATGGCCTAGCAGTTAAGAGAGCAGACTGCTCTTGCAGAGGACCCAGGTTCAATCCCCAGCACCCACATGGCGGCTGAGAACCGTCTTTAACTCCAGTTCCAGGGGAGTCCGACACCCTCTTCTGACCTCCACAGCATTGTACAAACCTACATGCAGGTAGTACATTCATACACATAAAAATAAAAATTTTTAAAAATAATAACATACCAATTTGTAACCTAGTAGTATGGGGAAATGTAAAGGAGAACTTTTCCTTAGTAATGGCTAAAATTATAATATCGGGGTCCTTTGCTGTTCTAGTTTGTCTTCCATTGCTGTGACAAAACACTCTGACCAACACCAACTTGGGGAGGAAAGGGTTTATTCAGCTTACATCTCCTGGGTCACAGTTCATCACTTAGGGAGCCCAAGGCAGGAACTCAGGGCAGGAATCTGGAGGCAGGAGCTGAAGCACAGGCCAGAGAGGAATACTGTTCACTGGCTTGCTCCCCTGGCTCATGCCCAGCCTGCCTTCTTATACCGTATACTACCACCTGCCCAGGGTGGCACTACTCATTGTGGGCTGGGCCCTCCCACACTGCTCAACCATCAAGACAATACTCTACAGATGTGGCCACAGGCCAATCCAATGGAGCCAATTCCCCAATTGAGGCTCCCTCAACCCAGGTGTGTCAAGTTGACACTAAAGCTATACAGCACATTTGCCAACATGCATACAATGTGTCATCGAGAGGCAGCAAAGAGTCCTCTTATTAATTGGACATAAGATAAATGTTTTTGTTGTTTGGAGTGAAGATAAACCCATTTTATCTGTAATAATTCCTGAGCAACAATGGTAGTGAGAGTACGTGCAGAGGGAATTATCACAAGTTGTACTGGAAAGTTATAATCAACTCTGTGAAGAAAGGCATCCTTAATTTGTTGTTTTAGTAGTTGTAATTTTAATAAGGCATCAGGAGATAGTGCTCGAGGGCTATTAAGTGCTGAATTACCTTCTAAAGTAGAAAACAAATTAGTCTGCACTGAAGTAGTAATGTCTAGAGATGGTCAAAGTTAATTACTATCTCTTAATAACTTTTGAAAGTATTGAGAGTTTTTAGATTATTATGTTTAAAAGAAAGTTTTGGGGGTTTGATTTTAGTACAGTTTACTATGTAACCAAGATATGAAACAGGAGTGGTAATTTGAATTTTTTTAGATGTTAAAATAAGTTTATATTCTTGTAATTTAGAAAGAAGCTTTGGGAAAAGAGTGTCTAAAATATACTGCTTTTTAGTAGAAATTAATATATTATTCACATATTGAATAATATAGCAAGTAGAATATTTGGTTCTTAAAGGTTGAAGAGCCTGATCTACAGCCCACTGGCAGATAGTGGGGGAGTTTTTCATTCCTTGAGGCGGGACAGTCCAGTGGTATCTCTGCAAAGGGGCTTTGTAGTTTGGTTGGAGTAAAAAATATGCAAATCTGGAACAGTCCTCAGGGTGGAGAGAAATAGTGAAAAAAACAATCTTGTAAATCAATAATGATAAGTGGCCATTTATCAGGGATGTAGGCAGGGGAGGGCAAGCCCAGTTGTAACGGGCCCATGGGAATCAAACTGTTATTAACATTTTTGAGATCAATAAGCATGTGTCATTTTTTAGATTTTTTTATAGTAAATATAGGGGAGTTTTAAGGTGAGGTGGAAATTTTAAATGTTCCTCTTTGAGTTGTTTTTGTACAGTTTCATGGATAGTCACTAATTTTTCCATAGTAAGGAGCTACTGAGAGGTCTAGATAGGATCATTAGATTTTCAATTCATTTTTAGTGGCTGTAATTCAGTGGCCCCATGAAAAAGGTTCAAGAATGGAGAGTTTTGCATTGGTTTGTTATAGAAAATCACCTCCCCATAAATTAACAGGCAGTGGGGTGATAAAAGGCCATAGAATTGTTAAAATATCATCAGCCCTTTGTGCTTGTAGAATCTCAACACTGATAAAAGTTTGTTCAGCTGATGATGAGCTTACTCCTGACAAAATAGCCTTGGCTATTTCTTTAAGCCAGGAATTGGGCCATTCTTTAGTGCAAATAAGCTCCTGTATCTAACATGTTAGTAAATGTTTTTTCTTTTATATGAAGGGTCAACATGGGTCTAGAATATTCCTGGAGTAGGGTGATCAATGCAGCAAATGGGGTAGTGCTGCCAAAGCCTCCAGTTCTATTATTATTAGTTCTATGTTTAGGATGACAATATGGAAAGAGTAACAGTTGTGCAATAAATTTTGCTTTAGGGATTCTAACATTTTTGGACACATGTAACATAAGAGAAAAAAATTTTATATATAATCTTTATCTACTACACCAGTATGAACTATAAGACTCAACATAGTGCAGCTACTTTGGCCTAATAGTAGTCCAACAGTGTTTTTTGGAATAGGGCCGTAATACCCTGTTGGTATTTTATGAGGATTATGTATAAGAAGTAACTCCAAGGTTTTAGGGGCTGGAATATCTATAATGGCACTGTCTTTAGTAGCTGCTTGTAATAACAAAATATTGGGTCTATCATTCAAAGCTTGTGTTTCCTCAATTTGTATGAGGCCAAGGGCAGGCCCCTGTATTAGTTTCCCTGATGTGATTTGTCTTGGGTTTTCTTTCTTATCAAATTTAGATCTACATTTTCTAAGCCAATGAAGCCCCTTTTTGCACCTTGGGCACACTCCAGGGGGCTTTCTTTTTGTAGAGGAATTAACAGGGTTTTTAGGAAGTTGATTAGGGATGCAACAGTCTATACATACATGCCCCATCTTGTCATAGTTGTAACATTTAATATTAGATGTTTTATGGACTGTTTTAAAATTGTTATTTTTGTCTTATGTTTGAAATAGTTAATATTTTTACAAGCCTTTATGCAATCCATAGTTGTTCCTGAATCTCTTATTGGTCTAATAACTTCCTGGCAGTCTTTATTAGCATTATCATAAGCCAGTTGTTTAAGAAGGATTTGCTGCACAGCAATATCCTTTATGGTTTTTTTAACAGTATCTTGTAATCTACTAACAAATTGGGTATAATCTTTAAAAGGACCTTATACAATTTTTACAGAAGATTTTTTAGCTGTTAATTTTTTCCCATGTTCTAATGGCTATCTCTTTAATCCAGTACATCATAGGCAATCAGATTTGATCCAATTGAGATTGAGTATCTGCTGCTGTCCCTGTGCCTGTTAGCATGTCATAAGTTAAATGGGCAGGATTACCACAAGAAATCTGATCCTGTAACATCTGCTTAGCTTTATCAAAAACCCACATTTGCCATTGTAAAAACTGTTGAGGTGTAAGCACCATTTTTGCTAAATGTAAAAAATCATGTGAGAGCCAATTATTCACTCAGGATTTCAAGAATTCAATATTAAATTTAGAAGTTGTTCCATAAAGGGTGTAAGCCTTTTTGAAATTGGTCATAACATCAAACCCCAATGTATTCCAGGAGTTAATACCTTACTGTGGGTGGTTAAAGAAAACTGGAAAAACAAGCCAAGGAAGATATTCGCTAGGAGGAGGCAGCGCAGATTTAGTGCTATTTAGAAAAGGCGAAGTAGTGGGGAAATTTATCTGAGGAGAAGTAGTAGGAGGGTTAGAGGCAGAAGGAGCCATCAGGGAAGCTGGATTTGGAAAACCTTGGGGGGAGTAGACCACTCAGGTGGTGATGGAGGGAACTCTTTGCCAGAGGTGTCTGCAGCCACCCCCAGCAGGGGAATCACCTCACCAAACATGATAGCTTTCTCAGCAAAAACATGCCTTTTATCATCTTCATCAATTTTATATTCATGTAAGGATTTAACTGTAGAGGCTTTAATATCGTATGTTTTTCCATCCAATCTTTCCAATACTGAGCAAATAATTGCCCATGTAACCCACCAATCGGGAGGTATTTTTTTCTCCTTGCTTATAAGCCTTTTGTACATTTACTTTCACTTTCTCCCATGACTCTAAATCCAGTGCCGCAGTATCTTCAAACCATGGATTGTATTCTAAAACTATTTTATAATATGCTTCTAACTGAGAGAGTACAACTTTAACATTTATCTCTTTCAAGACATGATGACTTAATGTGACAAATGGATTTTTCCTGACCTGGTGCCCCATTGCTGCTTACCTCTGTCTGCAGGAGTCCATGGTCTGTTCAGTTTATCATTCAGGACCCTGTTCAGGTACCATTTGTGTGGAACTCTTAGGTTCCATGACCTGGACCACCACTCTGATGAAGGACATGGACAACCAACTCGAAGGAAGGCTGACAAAGTTTCATATCTGAATCTTTTTTTTTTATTGTTGACTCCTGTAATACATATAGTACATATTTCTTTGTACATCTGTGTGTACAAAGTTGTCTTTTTTATTTTTTTTATGTGTATGAATATACTGTCTGCATGCAGGTTTGTGCACCGTGTCGTGCAAAGCCGCGGAGGTCAGAAGAGGGTGCCAGGATTCCCTTGGAACTGGAGTTAAAGACGGTTCTCAGCTGCCATGTGGGTGCTGGGGATCGAACCTGGGTCCTCTGCAAGAGCAGTCAGAGCTCTTAACCGCTAGGCCATCTCTCCGGCCCTTATTTCTGAATCTTAAGCTTATGTATCTCTCATAGCTTGCAGAGGTTACCCCAGGACAATTACAGAAAGCTACACACAATATATATGTGCTAGATGTAAGGAAGGCTTTAGGAGAAAAACAGAATCCAAGGATCGGCAGGCCTAGCCATAAAAATAAACAGGGAACATAGTGACGTAAAGTTTCAACAATAATATGTCTAATGATCCCTGTGTTTACATTCCATGCACATTCAAGGGCAGAGTCTTAGCCAAACTCTGCAGGCTTCTACCAAGCCCAAGCATTCAAGCACAATCATACCAAGTTGGCCCTCTGCCAACTCTTCAGGCTTCTTTCAAGCCATTGGCATTCATCCAGGAAGAGAATTCACAGTGCCACCCAAGGCCATAAAGATGACATATCACCTGATTTTCTAAATGTTTGGTTTTCATTGGTAAGCTATATAATACTGTTGTAGCATGAACTGCAATGGAAATTAATTGAAAGGAACAGCTGTCTATATCACACTTCCTTTTCATGTCCAGGAAGAAAGCTATACCAAGTACTTTTACCTAGGCAAAAAAGAAAATCATTTATCACCTGAGTTTGAAACTGTTTCCTATTGGCTAATAAACACTACAGATATATGTGATCATGGAGTTCAATGGAAATCAAATGGAAGGAACAGCTGTGTATATCACACATTACTTGTTAATTCTTTTTTATGATACTTTTATTGATGTTTTGTGTATTTCAGACATTTTCACTTTTTTTAATTTTTTATTTATTTATTATTTTTTATGTGTCTGAGTGTACTGTCAGCACTCTTTAACTGCTGAGCCATCTCTCCAGCCCCAAGACATTTTCATGTCTAAAGAAGAAAGTTCTACTTTGTACTGCAGTCACTATATTAAAGAAGGTGCCATGTAAACTGAGTTTTTGTTTGCTTTCACTTAGTAAACACTAACATTCTAAGTACTGAAGAAGAGCTCTCTGCTTCACACTTTCCTTACAAGTCTAAGGAAGATAGTTATGCCAAGCAATTACACCAAGGAGCTATAGAAGATAACCTATCACCTGAGTTTTAACTGGTTGCAGTAACTACATGTGCTGGTTTGAATGAGACTGTCCCTCAAAGACTCAGGAGTATTTGATGGCAGCTGTTTGGGCAGGTCTTACAAGATGTGGCCATGCTGGAGGACTCACATCACTGGAGGCTGGCCATCATGAGCATGGACTTGAGGGCCGAAGGAATCCAGGATACAAGTATTATAAAACAACCTAATTTATTCTTTCCCACATTCAATTCTATTAATCCTAAACCCACCTAATCTGTCCTGTTCCTAGCCTAACTCCCCAAGGCTGCTCATGTATGAGACATTCTCTTAGTCCCCTAGAAGCTGTGGAGCTGGTGATTTTCTGAGGGCTGTTGGTTGGCTTGAAGTGGGTCTCAAAGCAGAGGGCTGTGGCAGCTTTGAGCAAGCAGGTCCAAAGGGGCAGGTCGGTGTTCTTGGCTGCAGCTCATATCTCACACAGCTGGGGTGCTGGGGGGGGGGGGTTCCCTGAGAAGGAAGTATGAGCAAGATGTTCAGGCATCTCCCACAGCAGAGGGGATCCACCAGAGGGAAGTGAGAGAGCAAAGTTATTTTGCACTCCCCAGCTTAAGAGGTCTGGTCGCCAGCTGGAGTGAGTGAACTTGGTCCCAGTGGTAATCTGGGGCTCATACCCAGGTTCCAGTCCGTGGACAGGTGTTTATCTGTCTATCTGAGGTTCATACCCAGGTCGTGGGCAAGCAGGGTCCAGATCTGGTTATCTGGTCTTTTGTGCCAATGTTGATTAATCACCCATGCAAGTCCGGTTTCAAGTGTTCTAGCACCTTCTTGCTGGATTCAGGGTCCTTGCTGGTGCTCTCAGATGGTTATCTGAACAGTCTTGGGTGTAGTGCAATTTCTGACTAAGCTAAATTAAAACTATTCTCTAAAGTTACAGCACTTCAAATCCACACATTTTCGACTGCTACTTAATGCCAAATTACCTCAAATTCCCACATTTTAATTATACGCCTAACACTGGCTCAGAGTTCTTAAGCTTTGCTGGAACTCTGTTTCCTGTGCCATTCAAGGGAGGTGCATCCAGGTCACTTGGCAAGTGTGACTGGGTCACCAGGGGAGCACATCAGAGTCACCCAGAGCCACATCCAGATCACCCATGAGGCTCATCCAGACACTAAGGAGGAGAATCTGAGGTCATCCCAGCTGAGTATCCTGGTCACCCTTGAGGTGCATCTGGTAAGGAGGGGGGCATTACGGTCATCCGAGGATTCATCTGAGTCATCAAGGGTACACATCCAGGTCACCAAGGAGGCTGCACCAGGTCTCACAAGAGGCACATCAGGGTCACCCACGATACAACGCAGGCGGTGCTTGCAAGCCACCAAGGAGGTACATCAGGGTCACACAAAACATGCATCTGAATCACCTGGGATGCACATCACGGTTATCAGGGATGCACAACCAGACACACCTGAGTCACATCCAAGTTATCTGGCAGGCATAAGCAGTTCAAGCAGCCTGCATGTCCAGGTCCCAGTGGCAGAATCCAGGTCACCCGGACTGTGCATCCTGGTCTGTGTGTGTGTGGAGGTGCGGGCTGGGGGGGGGGGGGTTGGCATCAGGGTCACCTGGGATGTGCATCCAAGTCACTCAGGAGGTTCATCAGGGTCCCCCCACCATGAGGTGCATCTGGTCACCTAGGGGCACATGACTGTCACCAGAGTGTTCATTTGGGTCTGTGATGAGAATCCAGGTGATCAGAGAAATGCATCTGAGACACCAGGGTGGTGCATTGTGTCATAGGGTCATATGTGAGGCTCATCTGGGTCATCTGGGAGATGCATCACAGTGGGGGAGGGGCACACCCAGGTCACCTGGGATGCACATCAGGGCCACCTAGGAGGCACAGCTAAGTCACCCTGAGGCCACATCCATGCACTCATGGATTGCACCTCCATATCACCCTGCATTTGCAATGGATCACCCAGGAACCGCATGCATATCTGAGTCACAAATGAGGCCCACCGGGGTCACCCAGGAGCAGCATCACAGTCACCAGCGGACCCATCAGGGTCATCCTAAATGCACGTCCAGGTCACGTGTAATTCGAATCCGGGACCGGGGAGGTGCATCCAGATCACCCTGGGGGCACATGATGGTCACCAGAGGGTTCATCTGAATCATCCTGCATGCTCATCCAGGTCACTTGATAGGTGCATCACCAGGACTAGGAGGCAGATCAGAGTCACCATGCAGTGCATCAGGGTCACCCAGGAGGTGCATCACTGTAACCAGGCAGTGCTTCAGGGTTACCTGGGAGATGCTTCTGGGTGACCGACGAGGCAATCCAGGCTCATCAGTGTCACCTGGGAGGTACATCTGGGTTACCAAGAGGTAACCGGGTCATCCGGTATGCATATCAAGATCACTTGGGTGGGCATCAGTCACCCAGGATGCCCATAAGGACCACCAGGGAGGCTGAGCTGGATTACCCAGGAAGCACAACACAATTACCCAAGAGCCCCATCCCAGTCACTTGGGAGAGGTATCAGGGTCACCTGGGATAGGCATCTGGATCACCCGTGAGGTGTATCCAGGTCATCAGGGAGGCATGTCACCATCACTGGAGCATGCAGCTGGTGCATCAGAGGCACCCAGCAGCCAAAACCCGATCATCCAGGATGCTATCCTGATCACCCATGAAGCACAGCCAGGTCACCTAGGAGGCCATCAGGGACTCTCAAAAGACGAATTCTGATCATCTGGGAGGTGTATGCTGGTCACCCAGGGGACACATGATAGTCACCAGAGGGTTCAACCGAGCCATCTGCAATGCACATCCCAGCCACCTGGGAAGCACATCCATGTCACCGAAGAGGCACACCAGGGTCACCCAGAAGGCTCATCCAGATTACCCGGGAGGCACATCAAGGTCATCCAGAATGCATATCCCGGTCACCCATGATGTGGATCTGGGTCATATGGAATGCACATTCAGGTCACCCTTAAACTGCATCCAAGTCACCCAGGAGGCATATGCACATGACCAGGCATGTGAATCAAGGTCACCCAAGAAGTGCATTAGAGTCACCTATGAGCCGTATCCAGGTAATCTGGCATGCACATCTCAGTTATCCAGTAGGTTCATCCAGGTTACCCAAGAAGTGCATCCATGTCACCTGGGATGGCATCCAGTCTCCCAGGAGCTGAATCCAGATCATCCAGATGTGCAGCTGGATCACCCAGGAGGCACATCTGGGTCACCCAAGAGGCACATAATGGTCAAGGGGTGGGGCATATCAGAGTGATCAGGGATGCATATCAGCACCACCTCTGAAGCACATATGGGCTACTCAGGAGACACATCAGTGTTACAAGGAATGTGCATCCGGGTCACAGGCCACATCTGAGTCACCCTGGGGGCCCTGCATCACAGTCACTGAGGAGTGCATCAGGGTCACCCAGTATGTGCATCCAGGTTACTCTTGAGGTGCATCTGATTCACCCAGAGGGCACATCCTGGTCACCTAGGAGGTGCATCATTGTCACTATAGCACACATCATGGGCAACTGGCATGAGAACCAGATCATCTGGAAGGTGCATCAGACCATCCGTGATGGACATCCTGACCACCATGAGGTATATCCTGGTCAACCGGGAGCCATGTTCATGTCACCCAGCATGTGTACCTAGAATTTGTGAGCAAGGAGAGCCTCAAGCACTTCACCATAAGTCTGCAGGCCCCCAGCATGATCAAGTGAGTCTGGACGCAGCATCCTTCACACAAGCCCAGGAACCAGGAGCCTCCAGAAGGGAGCTGGGAACAAGCTGCCTAGTTCTCCCATTTTAAGACCACATTGGTGCCATGTAGCCTTTCTTAGAAAATGTCCTTCTCGGGGCTGGAGAGATGGCCTAGCGGTTAAGAGCACTGACCGCTCTTACAGAGGACCAGGGTTCGATACCCAGCACCCACATGGCGGCCGAGAACCGTCTGAAACTCCAAGTCCAGGAGAACTCCAGTTCCAGGGGAATCCAAGACCCTCTTCTGACCTCCGCTGCATTGCACGACACGGGTGCACAGTCCTGCATGCAGACAGTACATTGATACACATACAGAATAAAAATTTTTTAAAATTTAAAAAAAGAAAATGTCCTCAGCAGGAGGAAACAAGAGCATTGACAGCACATGCCTTTAATCACAGCGCTCGGGCGGCAGCTGAAGCTACAGGGACACTCAGAAAAACAACAAAAGCAAGAGGGTTGGGAGCAGGACTGCGCCCCTGTTCACAGGCGTCTTGAGGAACCTGTCTCGTAGTGGCTTTACTAGGATGGTCCCACCTCCGTGTGTTAAGAGAGCGGCATGCCTTCAGTAGACAGAACTTGTTTGGAGGTTCCAGCAAGGGAGGTGTTATTTTTATATCCTTGACAGAAATATCCCTGTGCTGTCACTCAGGAAAGCTTCCCTCAACTGAGCAGTTTCAGAAGGAAAAAATATGGGAGAGGAAAGAAGAGAACACTCACCTAGCCAGCAACATCATTCGATCAACCCTAGCGATCAATGGAATAACATGTTGCAGCCTTCACATCTGGAAATTTTGAATTAGTAACTTGCTGGGCCAGCAATACCCAGTTGGTCTCACCTGATCCTGTTCCTTGATGCTGAGCAGCTGAGAGATCACAAGGGAAGGCTCAGTGATCTGCAGTGCCCTCTGTAGCTAGGATGCTCAAAGGCTTAGTCAATGCATTTACACTTTATTTTTTTTAATTATTTTTGTATGTGTATGAATGTACTGTCTGCGTGCAAGTCTGTGCACCCGCATCGTGCAATGCCATGGAGGTCAGAAGAGGGTGTCAGACTCCCCTGGAACTGGAGTTAAAGACGGCTCTCAGCCGCCATGTGGATGCTGGGGATCGAACCCGGGTCCTCTGCAAGAGCAGTGGGCACTCTTAACCGCTAGGCCATCTCTCCAGCCCCATGCATTTACACTTTTAACTTACCATGGAGCTTAGGGAATACAACCCCATCCTAAATCAAAGTCAATCTGAATTTAAAAACTATGGAACTAGCTGGGCATGGAGGCTTGTATGAGGGCTCTGGAAGCTAAGGCAGGAAAACTGTTGTATGTAAATCTAAGGCCAGTTGGGCTACAGTGTCTCAAAAGGGGGGTGGGGGGTTATGATGCATACACCATGCCTCCATGGAATTTAGAACAAAGCCTGGCTTGAAGAGCCAGTTCAGATCCCAGCCCCCGGAATTCATGGCTGTCACTCTGCAGGACTTTGAGCTCTGCTCCCCAGCATCTTAAGCTATGATGGTCAGCTGTCAGCTCCGAGTGCGGCTGGCACTAAATGCCTGAACCTCAGGTTAAATCTGGTCTCAAAGGAACCCAGCTGTGGGAAAACTAGGGGGCAGCCCCAAGCCTGGGCCCTGCTGGGAGGCAGATCTAGAAGATACCCCAAAGCACAGTAGGGGTAATCTTCAGGACCTGAAAACTAGGCAGGGGCACTGCTGGGAGACAAACCTAGGAGACAACCGACGTTTCCTCACTGCCCAGAGCAAAGCAGGGTTACTATGACATAAGAGAAAATGATGCCTGCTGGGCGTGGTGGCGCACGCCTTTAATCCCAGCACTTGGGAGGCAGAGGCAGGCGGATCTTTGTGAGTTCAAGGCCAGCCTGGTCTACATAGTGAGTTCCACGACAGCTGGACAGCTGGACTACAGGGAGACCCTGTCTTGAAAAGACAAAAAAAAAAAAAAAAAAAAAAAAAAAAAAGGAAAGAAAAAGAAAATGATGCCTACAAGAAACCCCTGTTCTTCCAGGTAGACATGCTGAGAGCTATCCTCAAAGAGGTAAGGTGCACACGGGAAGCTGGGGCAGGCTGAGCCGTCATCTCCTGCTCTGGACCCCTCTCCATGTCCCCAAGGAGCTGGCAGATCTCACTGAACATCATGGTCAGGCCCTAAAGACCTGATACATATAATCAAAATCCAGGAAAGACACCTTTATTTTTTTTTCCTTTTTTTTTTTTTTTGTTTTTTTGAGACAGGGTCTCCCTTTTAGTACCAGCTGTCCTGGAGCTCGCTCTGTAGACCAGGCTAGCCTTGAACTCACAGAGATCCACCTGAGTGCTAGGATGCTGGGATTAAAGGCATGTGCCACCAAGCCCTTCTTAGATGCCATGTGGGTGCTGGGAATCAACCCTAGTCTTCTGCAAGAGCAGTCAGTGCTCTTAACTGCTGAGCCATTTCTACAGTCCCCAGGAGTTTTTAGGAGTACATGGCAATGGCTACATGCACCTGGAAGAACCCCACTTTTTGGTTGGCACCATTAGCCCCTTCCTACAGAGCAAATCCACAACTCCAGTGAGGCTGTAGCTCTGGTCTAGCCTCTAGAGAACTTGTGCTCATATTTTCCAGCCTCCACTTGGCCTCCCGTCACCCTCACTTCTCAAAGCAGGTGTGCAGTGGGTCTCACTGGTCTTCAAGACGAAGATGAACAGCAAAGAATCCTGTGGCAGTTATATGGGAACCAGACCACCTGTGATTTCAAAGAGGGGACAGTGTCTGGTCTTTTATGAGCAGTCAGCTGAGGCACTGAGGAAGCAGGGTTTCAATTGGCATTTGGACTCAGAGGCCTCTGGGGCCTGTCCCTGCCACCAGCCAGTGTAGAAATAAAATGGTGTGGAAGTAAAATGCTCTCAAATCCTCGATGCATTCCAAGAGACTCTGTTGCCACCAGGGGCTCCCTGGAGAAGGGGATAGGGAGCAGATGGTCACCCAGAGTTCCCCAGGGGCCTGTCTACAGGCAGGAGAGGAGATGGGCGGCTCCCTGAAGGCCACATCTTCCTGCAGGGCATTCCTGTTCTTCATTTCCGGCCCTTGTGGACTCGATAGAACTGTTGGGCACAGTGGCTTGGCCCACTATCTGTTTGTCCAGACAGCTTCTCTAAGGGAACAGGCTGCCAGCCCTTGTGTTCTCAAAGCCTGCTATCCACAGGCTGTGGCCAGAACCACTCAGTATGGTCGGAATTTGCGCTGAGCCCGCATCAGTTCAATCCTCTGCTTGTCCTCCTCAAACTTCTTGCGCAACTGGGCTAGGTCTGGGGGCAGATGAGAAGACACAGGGCAGGGTCACTCAGAGTACCTGTGCAGGAGCCACCTGCTAGCTACCTGCTAGCCACCTGCGAGGAACGCTCCATCATCTTCACCTCCCAGGGCAGCTCCACACTCCCCCACCACTCCCATATCCCACTCTGCTCTGGGCTCACAACCAGGATCCTACAAGGAAATAGAACTGACTACCTGACTAGATGCCAGGGCTGGGCTGAATGGGGAGCTGACTGTGAGGAGTCTTAAGATAAACATGCACCAAGCAGAAGAAAAGCACCAAGAATAAAACAGGGCTCCCAAGACCTTCTCTCAGAGAAAGTGGGGGGTCTGAGGCCTCTAGCTCCCAGGCAAGGAAGCAGACCAGGAGCACCTTTCCCTAGTATCTAGTAAGAGAGGACATAGATCAGAAGGCTCCAGAATTCAGAAGGAAGAGTGGTCATCAAGTGACTCAAGTCAGAGAGGTGACATCTGGAGCCATAGGGAGGGAAGACTAATAGAAGCTGGTCTAGGACCAAGGCAAAAGCACTTGAGGTGGGGGTAAGGTCAGCCTATAAAGGGCAGGAGTTGAGAGCAGCTGCTGAGTCCACCCATGCCAGGCCACAGGCAGGGCCTTCTCAAACCTACAGGGAACATTTCCTCTAAGCAGAAAGCTTAGCAGCAGCAGCAGCAAGAGTGGGTACTCCACATGGAACACTCACACAGACCACCAATACACAAACCCCATGTGCCCTCCCACTCCCACAGGGCCCTCAGCATCCTCTGTAGCCAGGCTCTGTTGACTGGAAGCCCTAGGTGCTCAGGGGATCTGGAGCTGAGTCCTACATCCCAGTGTCTGCCCACTGGCCAAATGCTGTGGCCTCTAGGAGTGCAAGGGCACTGCTGGCAGAGACTCTGACAGGGAGAATATGCAGACCATGCCTAAGGATGCCCTCTTCCCTGCCCCAGGCCTGTGGCCTCCCCTTAGGTGTCCCTTACGCTCCATCTTGGTCTCTCGGTGTTGCCAGGCATAGAAGTTGAGCAGCTCCTTTCGGGCTCGCTTCCGTTTCTCCCTCTCCAGAACACGAAGGCTGGCTGCCTCTGTCCGAGGTAGCACTGGCCGCCGACCCCGGCGGGTCACCTTCACCCAGCCTTCTTCATCAGGGACTCCTTCCTCCTCCTTGGCCTTGGTCTCCTCCTGCATGGATGAGGCTGCTGACAGGCAAGGCTCCACAGCAGGATGACCCTGTCCATCTAGAGAACAGCCCTCCTCCCAGGCCAAGCACAATGCCGGCTGACCCACCTGGCCCCCACAGTAAGTGTTCAGCACAAAGACACAGCCTCCTCCACCCCCACAGACCACTTAAAGAGTCCATGTCACCTAGCCAAGTGGCCCAGGTTCACTGAGGAAAAATGGTAACCAAAGACAGGCTGCCACTATCCCCTCAGGGACCCACAATATGGGACATAGTACTTGTGGTCCTGTGGCCATACAGGTGATACATGGAGCCCAGCCCCTACCTCAGCTATCTTCTGGTCATAGGACTCCATGAATGTGTCCACCTCCATCCTCAGGGCCTCAGGGTCAAGCACGGACTCTTCATAGTCACTGATCCACTCTGAGGGAGAAGGGAACAGGATGTAATGTAAATTATACTAGTAAATTGTCATGTACTATTTCAGCTTGTCGAAGGCTGACTCTAGGAGTAAGAGGCCTTCATGTCCCAAAGCCCATCCTGGGTCAGGCTGGCTACCTGGCTCTGTAACGGGGAGACGGAAAACCAGCATGTAGCTAAAGGCACTAAAACACTGTGCCACTGAGACCAGCTAGAGGGTTTCAACACACACACTATTGTTTATCACATTATGAAAATGCCTGCAGTGGGAAAGAAAAGCCAGAAGTTCACCAATGGAGAGAAAACACAATCAGGAACTCTGGCTGACTGCCTCGGCAGCCCTAATCGATCTCTGCAGGACACGTGAAGCCCCCATTTGATGCTGCTTTCACTAGCTCTCTCCATCGGGCCACTGCAGGCATCTCTGCTGCCCTACCTGTCTGCTCTCTGCACTGCTTTTTACTTTTGCTTGCCATATGCTTAATAAACTCATACATTCTAAACCAAAAGTACAGCCATGGAAGATCCCCTACAGGCAGTACAGAATACAAAGCAAATGGGCTCAGGCTGAATTGTTAGGCTCCTCCCAGGAAAAACCCAGCAAGTTGGGATCTTATAGAGGACCACCACAGAGTTCAGAGACCTGGGGCCCAGGTTCAGGTGCTAAGAACATTCTAGTAGCAGCAGAGTGGACCCTTTCCCTCTCTTCCAGTGCCAAAACTCAAGCTGTTGCTCTTATGCTCCAGAATAGCCCTACCAGCTCAGACCTCCCCCTGGGCTGCTGGTGGGGCTGTTCTTGGAGGGAGGAAACACAGCTTGTGGCACTCAGATGCTGCACCCTGAAATGTCCCTCAAAAGCCCAAGGAACAGGAAGGAGGCAGTGGACAGCACCAGCAGTACTGACTACGAATGCCACTTCTCACGGGGTGGCTCTCCGTAGAGACCAGCAAAGGGCCCTTCAGCGTCAAGGCAGCCGACACTCCACTTGGTTTCTGGAACACCACATAGGCTACCTGGAAGCCCTGCAGGGAGAGAGATGTCAGAGTGTGTGGAGCCCTCTACCCACAAGGTCCCCATGCCTGCTCTGAAACAGAGATGGTGCTGCTCTGGATACCATCCCATAGGATGGGTGAGGGGCAGTCATGCTCCTAGCCAGCCTACTGTTGCAAGGACACTTCCGCTCTTCCCAAGAAGAGGGACACAGGGGGCCTTTCTTCCAGCGCTGAATGACTGTGAAAAGCAGGCTCGCCTTTGCCTAGGGCAGGTCGTGGAGACTGGGCCCAGAGTGGACAGACAAGGCATGCACCCAGGATCAGACTCCTTGTGGCATGAAGCAGTGAGGGACCTAGGGACACTGAGCAGTACAGGGCTCCTGGACTTGAGGAAGAAGCTACTTCATGAGAAGTGGGAAGTGAGCTCTGGGAGTCTCTGCAGGACAGCAGGCAGAGCTGGTCCCTAAGCTTTAAAGTGGGACAAGAGGACACGCTAGGCGGAAGTCAAAGAATGTGGCACATTTAAGAAAATCAAAGGCTGTCCCCACGCTAGTGGAACTTGGTACGTGGAGGCCTACTGGAATCGGCTTGGGATGGAAAAACTTCGATTTTGGCTCTCTGGAGGTCTCAGCAAGATCTGGCTTCTCCTGCAACTCCACAGACTTGATGTTCCCACAAGGAGCCAGCAGTCTTGACAGGCACTCCTGTCATGGCAAAGAGAGGCAGACATGAGTATCCAGTCTTCCCAGAGCCTCCAAAGCAAGATGACACTGCTAGGGGGCCTTAGAACTAAAGGACTTGCCGGACGTGGAGGCGCATGCCTTTAATCCTAGCACTCAGAAGGCAGAGGCAAGTGGATCTTTGTGAGTTCAAGGCCAGCCTGGTCTACAGAGTGAGTTCCAGGACAGCTGGGGCTACAGGGAGACCCTGTCTCAAAAAAAAAAAAACTAAAGGACTTAAGAGTTCTGGGAGTCTCTGCAGGAGTTCCCTGCCCAACCCAGGGACACAAGTGCCCCATCCTCTGACCAGCACCCAAGAAAATATGGAGAAACACATTTTGCCTCTGTGATAGGAAATAAACAGGACATTCCATTATGACTCTGACTTCAGACAACCAATTAATTTTTACTATGAGTCAGAGACAGTCAACTCCACAGTGTACAAGTGCCATGTTGCTGATTGTGCTAGATAGCTTTAGTGTCAACTTCACACACCTGGGTTGAGGGAGCATCAGTTGGACTGGCCTGTGGCCATGTCTGTGGAATACTGTCTTGATTGCTGAGTTATGGGAGGGCCCAGCCCACTATGAATGGTACCACCCCTGGGCAGGGGGTTCTGTACTGTTTAAGAAAGCAGGCTCAGCCTTGTCTACAGAGCGAGTTCCAGGCCAGCTGGGATTAAAGAGAAACCCTGTCTCAAAAATTAAAAAAAAAAAAAAAAGCAGTCTATCCATGGGCCAGGGGAGCAAGCCAGTAAGAAGCATTTCTCCATGGCCAGTGCTTCAGCTCCTGCCTGCCTCCAGGTTTCTGCCCTGAGTTCCTATGTTGGGCTTCCTCAGTGATGAACTGTGACCTGGGATATGTGAGCCGAATAAACCCTTTCCTCCCCAAATTGGTTTTGGTCTAGTGCTTTGTCACTGCAATTGAAAGGAAACTAGAAGAGTGATCTTTCATAGAAGGCATGAGGGGACTGTTAGGGGTCCATGTTGATGACACAATGGTATGGTCAGCTTGTGAAATACAACAGACTAGCCGGGTGTGGTGGCGTATGCCTTTAATCCTAGCACTTGGGAGGCAGAGGCAGGCAAATCTTTGTGAGTTCAAGGCCAGCCTCGTCTACAGAGTGAGTTCCAGGACAGCTGGGGCTACAGGGAGACCTGGTCTCTAAAAGAAAAAAAAAAAAAAAAAAAGAAATACAACAGACTATTCAGCCCAGCCCTTCCCTCCAACCTGTAGTCCATGTTGGCCTTGAATTCATTATATAGCTGAGGCTAGGCATTCTGGCTGCCTCTACCTTTCAAAGTGCTAGTATTATAGATGTGTACCACCAAGCCCTGTTTATGTGGAGCTAGAGATTGAACCCAGGGCTCCATGCATGCTAGGCAACCACCCTACAAACTGAGGTATATCCCTAGCTTTCGAATTTCTCCACTGAAAGAAAAATTCATCCCACTGAGCATGGTGGCACATACTCTTAGTCCCAGTACTGGAAGGCAGAGGGAGGCAGATCTCTGTGACTTTGAGGCCAGCCTGGTGTACACAAGAAGTTCCAGGCCAGCCAAGACTACACAGTGAGATCCTATCGGGGAAAAAAATAAAACTATCCCAAATCAACTGTAAGTCTACACAATACTAAATTAAAGTCTAGAGATGTAGTTCAGTGTTAGAGTGCTAGCCTAGAAGGGAGTCCCACTTCCGACCCGGCAAAGTAAACAAATTTAACCCCTTCAAAAAATTTAAATTACATTAATTTCTCTCCATGTGCAAGCACATGTGTATGTGTGTAGGTATGAGTGTTCCATGTTACATCTGTGGAGGTCAGAGAACAGTTTTCAGAAGTCAGGTTTCTCCTTCCACCATATGGGTCCCAGAGAAGAACTCAGGTTGTCAGGCTTGATGGCAAGCACGTTACACAGAGCCGTCTCAGTAGCCCTCACCTTCCTTTCTCAACTACATGTAGTATCTGGGCGTGGTGCTGCACGCCTGGGATCCCAGCACTTGGGAGGCAGAGGCAGACAGATCTCTGTGAGTTCAAGGCCAGCCTGGTCTACACAGTGAGTTCTAGGCTAGCTGGGGCTATAGGGAGACCATGAAATGAAATAATGAAATGAAATGGAAATAATGAAATGAATTAATAAAGTAAAAAGTAAAAAATAGGGGCTGAAGAGATGGCCTAGCGGTTAAGAGCACCGACTGCACTTGCAAAGGACCTGGGTTCAATCCCCAGCACCCACATGGCGGCTGAGAACCGTCTTTAACTCCAGTTCCAGGGGAATCCAATGTCTTCTGACCTCTACGGCATTGGACAACATGGGTGCACAAACCTGCATGCAGACAGTACATTCATACACACAATAAATAAGCAAAATTTTAAAAAATATTTTAAAAAAATAAAAAATAAAATAAATTAAATTAAATACAAACTCCATGACTATAATCCCAGCACTTGGGAAGTGGAGGAAGGAGGATCAGTAGTTCAAGGCCAGCCTACACAGTGAGACTGAAGGAGGATCAGGAGTTCAAGGCCAGCCTACACAGTGAGACTGAAACCAACCCAGGCCAAAAGAAACCTTTCTCAAAAAAACCCAAACCAAAAAACTAAAAACAAAAAACAGGAGCTGGAGAGCTCAGCAAAAGCACTTGCTGTTCTTTGTAGAGGACTAGGATTTGGTTTCCAGTACCCATAAGACAGTTTACAACTGCCTGTAACCCTAGTCCCAGGTCACCCAGCACCTTCTGTGCCCCATGGCACTGCACATACAGGTGCATGTACACAGGCAAAACACTCATACACATAAAATAAGTAATTTTTTTAAAAAATTAAAATAAACGAGCCAGGCATGGTGCTGCACACCTCTAATCCCAGTCCTCGGGAGGCACAGACAGGCAGATCTCTGTGCATTCAAGGCCAGCATGATCTACACAGTGAGTTCCAAGTCAGCAGGGACTAAAGGGAGACCCTGTCTCAAAAAGACAAAAAATAAATAAATAAATAAAATGTAATATAGTTAACTGTGAAAAAAATGAATAAATATGTCTAGAAGGAACTACACGTAATTTTAGTTTTGTTCAATTTTTTTCTTCAGACAGGATCTTGCTATCTAGCCTAGGAGTTCCGAGGCCAGCCTCAACTACATTAATGAGTTCAAGGCCAGCCCTGGGCTACATGAGACCTATCTTTAAAAATGAAAAACCAAGCCAGGGGAGGTGGTGCACGCCTTTAATCCCAGCACTTGAGCGGCAGAGGCAGGCGGATCTCTATGACTTTAAGGCCAGCCTGGTCTACTTATCGAGCTCCAGGCCAACTGGGACTAAAGGGAGACCCTGTCTCAAAAAGCCCCCCCCACCCCAAAAAAAAAACGAAAAGAAAAAGAAAAACCAAGCCAGGCATGGTAACACACACCTTCAAGCCCGGACTGGTCTACATAGTTCCAGGCCAGTGGAGGTTACAGGGAAACCCTGTCTCAAAAAAGACCACCCCCACCCGCCCACCAAAACAAAAACAAAAAAATAACCAACCAACAAAAAATCTTTGAAAATGAAAGGCTAACTGACTTGCAAGCCAGGTGTGAGAGACAGCTCATACTTATTTATAATCAACACTCAGGAAGCAGAACTGCAGCGAGCTTGAGGCTATCCTGAGTCACCTAAGTTCCAGAACAGCCTAGGCTAAAATGAGACCCTGAACAAGAGGAGAGGGAGGGTGCACCTTCCTGTTCTAAGAGAGAAAGCCTACTCAAAACCCTCCACTGGGCCTTGTTACTACTTCCACCCTACCACCGACAGATTTGGTAGGGCGAGTGGGAAGCCTCCACTCTGGAGCCCACAGGTCCGTTGCCACTCACCTCAGTGCAGTATGGGGGCACATTCAGGACAAAAAGGGTGCGCTTCTGAGGCCACACAGACTGGGTTCCTTCACGAACTCTGTGCTCTCTCACATAGAGGTAATGAGAAGCCATCTGCTTTTCTGAAAACTTGACTGGAATTGCTAACAGGGGAATGGCCAGAGAAAGTTCAATTACCCTGGGTCGAGGGCCAGTGCCCAGGCCACACAATTTCCTTTCTCCATACCCTTTGGCAGTACCATGTCTGCCTGCCCATCTGTGTTGTCCATCCACCCATGCTGCACGTTGCTCTCGCTCCACAGCTGGCTAGGGGCTAAAGGCAGTGGGATGCCTGCCGTTGGGTACTTACTGTCACCTTGCAGCCTCTCCCCACAACTTCATCCCCCATCGCTCCCGATTCTCCGTTTCTGCAGGCTGTTTTCTGCTTGCCACATCAACCCGCTTCTTCAGGTCTCCACTCAAACTCCGCTGACCTGTCCTGACTCTTCATGCCTAGCTAACTAACTCCGCCTACTCAAGGCTTTCACAGTCTACACTGGTGGGCTTCTTTGATTCGTAAATGCTAATCTCCATAAAGCTAGGGCCTGTTAGGGCTAGAGAGATGGCTACTCTTTCCAGAGGACTCGAGTTCGAGGCCCAGCACCCACAAGACAGCTTATTAGCTTCCGTAACTCTCCAGTTCCAGAGGATCCCACGCCCTCTTCTGACCTCCGCAGGCACTGCACACGTGTGCACTTGCACGCATGTAATACACTCATACACAAAAATAAAAAATATTTTTGAATCATCTGGGTGTGAAGCACGCCTTTAATCCCAGCCCTCAGGAGGCGGAGGCAGACGGACAACTGTGAGTTCCAGGACAGCTGGGGCTACAGGGAAACCCATTCTCAAAAAACAAAAAACTTGCCATTTTTTTAAGCTACGGGCCGTTTTTTAAGCTACGGTGCGGGTTCCAGTCGTGAAGCTACCGTGGTAATAACCAAGTCATCACAGGTAGTCAGTATCCAGCGGGTGCAGAACGCACCAGCGCGTGTACACCGA
This sequence comes from Rhizomys pruinosus, assembly GCA_009823505.1. Taxonomy (NCBI): domain Eukaryota; kingdom Metazoa; phylum Chordata; class Mammalia; order Rodentia; family Spalacidae; genus Rhizomys; species Rhizomys pruinosus. The sequence goes on from VZQC01013734.1 coordinate 420,835, forward strand.
GCCAGGGTGCCGGCACCGAGCCCTCACGACCTGCTCGGCCTCCGCCACTCTCAGGCTACTCGGCCGCGCTTGCGGCTCCCGGGTCTCCACCGCCCACAGGTCCCCCCGCCCCGCCGAAGGCCACAGTCGCTCACCTGAGTAGCCAGGTGGGCTCGGGATGCTGTCCCCAGAGCCCCGAGGCCCACGTTTCCCCCTGCGTGCCACCATCTTGCCGACTGGGAGCGCGGAGGCTGCTGGGAGTTGTAGTTCGCCTCTGCACGCGAGCAACTAGGTTTCCTAGACGGCAACACGTGGGGCTCCACCCTCTCAGTTCCGGCCCACGCCTCAGCCTTCCTGATTCATAGTAGTCTATGGTGCCCAGCGTGGTTATACACGCCTTTAATCCCAGTACTAGGGAGACAGAGATAGGTGTATCTCTGAGTTCAGAGCCAGCCTGGTCTACAAAGTGAGTTCCAGGTCAGCTGTAGCTACAGGGACACCCTGTCTCAAAAAAAAAAAAACTAACAAAAGACTGGTCTGTGGTCACGACTTCTCAGCGCCGATTCAGCTGCAGGAGATCCAAAGTCTCTTTTGCACATACATTCAGGTAAACACACCCAGAAGTAAATGTTTCCAAGAGTTCGGAAGTGCTGATACACGCCTTTAGTCCCCAACAAAGGCAAGCATCCTCTTTTAATTTGAGGCCTGATGGTCTACAGAAAGTTCCAGGGAGCCGGGCATGGTGGCCCACGCCTTTAATCCCCAACAAAGGCAAGCATCCTCTTTAATTTGAGGCCTGGCTGGTCTACAGAAAGTTCCAGGGAGCCGGGCATGGTGGCACACGCCTTTAATCCTAGCACTTGGGAGGCAGAGGCGGGCAGATCTTTGTGAGTTCAAGTCCAGCCTGGTCTACAGAGTGAGTTCCAGGACAGCTGGGGCTACAGGGAGACCCTGTCTCGAAAAGACAAAAAAAAAAAGTTCCAGGGGACCCAGAATTACATAGGGAGACGCTGTCTTAAAGGAGGGGTGAGGGGGCTGGAGCTGGAGCCATGGCCCCCTCGTTCCCAGCAGCCACAGGGTAGTTAACATCCTTAATTACAGTTCCAGGGAATCCAGCACCCTCTTCTGACCTCTGTGGGCATTGCACCACACAGGGGCACTTGCACGCATGCAGACAATACATTCATATACACATAAAATTACATATATACACATAAAAAAAGAGAGGATGGGAAGGAGGGAGGGAAGAGGAGAGGAGAGGAAGGGAAAAGAGGGAAGGAGGGTGAGTCAGGGATGTGACCATAATTATGGACTCTTTCCTCACTTCTCAACACATAGGCTTCCCAGAGCTTGTATCTCAACAAGAGAACACACAGAAATGCAGAATAGTATTACTGCACATGCTGAAAAAATAAAGGTGGGGGAAATGCCACCACTTGAAAATCAGTCATTAAGGTGACATGTGAACAAATAACTTGAAGTGAGGGAGTAAGGTGCTAGGGTGTTTGGGGAGGCTGAGGCTAGAGCCAGTGTTATGTACAGGAGGGACTGGGACCTGGCCCAGACCACAGAAACTGGCAGTTCACTGGACTCGCCTTAACAATTACTGAGTGTAAAGGGAAGCACTATGGGATTCTCAGTGCCAAGAGTGACGTGTAACCTACATAGACTGAGTGGGAAGGACAAGCAACCTGACACTGAGACCTCCAGAACCATAAGCCAAGGGCTGGCAACATTGCTCAGTGAGTAAGGGACTGGCTCCAAGCCTGATATCCTGAGTTTCATCCCTGGAACCCACATGGAGTTAAGAGAAATGACTCCTGCAAAATGTCTGACTTCCACATGTGCCCTCCTTCCCCAAAATAAATGTAAAATCTTAAAAAAATAAATGATCCAAAGTAAACTTTTCTCAGCAGGGCATGGTGGGCACATAATCTCAGCACTGAGAGGCTGCGTGAGGGAAGACTGCCAAGTTCCAGGCCAGTTTTTGTTTTTTTGTTTTTGTTTTGGTCTTTTCGAGACAGGCTCTCCCTGTAGCCCCAGCCGTCCTGAACTCAGTCTGTAGACCAGGCTGGCCTTGAACTCACAAAGATCCGCCTGCCTCCCAAGTGCTAGGATTAAAGGCGTTTGTTTTTTAATGCCAGTTTGGACTACATAGTGAGACCCTGCCTCAAAATTTGGGAGCTGGTACACATGCCTATAAATCCCAGTACTCTGGTTTGGGGTATAGAGTCTGGGCTAAACTGTGAAACCCTGTTCAAAAAAAAAAAAAAGGAGGGGGGGGCGGAAGGGGAAGGGGAGGGAAAGATGGCTCTTTAGGTAAAGCCACTGCTGCCAAGCCTGAAGACCCGAGTTTGATCCCTAGCACCTACACAGTAGAAGGAAAACTGCAAGTTGTCCTCTGATCTCACACAAGAGCTGTGGCACTCAAATACCCCATCAATAAAAGCTTACAAACCAAGCCCTGTGACTGTCACCCTGGTGCTGATGTTTGCTGGTTGTCTTCTCATTCAAGAAGAGATTTTCCTGGCTACTGGGGTGATGTAAATGTCGAAATGTCCCCCTCTAGGCTCAGGTATTTGAATACTATACCTTATGTTGGTGGTGGTGTTTGAGATCACGGTTGCTCTGTAAAGTAGAGGCTTGCTGGAGAACTATGTCCTTGGGGACAGGCCTTAAGGGTCTATAGTCTTGCCCCATTTCCTTTCTCTCTCTGCTTGAGTGCATAAAAGTGTAATGCACCACCTTCTTGCCGCGGCTGTCATGCATTCTCCACCATGATGGACTCTACCCCCTAGAATCATGAAACTTCTCCCCCCAAAATAAATCCTTAAGTTATGTCAGAATACTTTACCACAGCAACCAAAAAATACCAATAGAGCCATTTAGCACCATCTTTTAAGAAATGACATCTCAGGGCCAGCAAGATGGCTCAGCAGGTAAAGGTGTTTGCTGTCAAAGCTGAGGGATGACCTGAGTTTGATCCCCAGAACCCGCACAGTAGAAAGAACTGATTCCTAGGACTAGAGATAACTAAGTGGCTAAGTGACTGGCTGCTCTTGCAGAAGACCTAGGTTCAATTCCCAGCACCCACAGGACAGCTGTCTCTAATTCCAGTTCCAGAGGATCTGACACCCTCTTCTGACATCTGGACATAGCACAACACAGATACACCTACATACATACGTGTAAAATATGTATAAAATAAGAAAATATTTTTTAAAAAAATGAATCCTGCAAATTGCTCTCTGTGAACTCCACACATCACTATGTGGTACATATGTGCACGGACACAAAATATAGTAAAAACAAAACAAAATCCTTTTAAAAAATGATTAGAGCTCAAAGTTAGGAATAACCGACAGTTTATTTAGAAATGGAAAGTAATACATGGTTACCTCTGTCCCTTAATGATTCTTCCTCTCCTAAACAAGAGACACAAATGAGTAATGTAGGAAAGTGGAGAAGACACAAGGCCTGGCCCACCACCTTCTCTGCTGTCTCCCAAGATGACACTGAAAATCAAAGTACCACATGGCCAGGAGGCTCCAGCTAGACTCAGTTCAACTCTGATATCCACAGCACACCTGGCTCAGGAATAGCAGGTTTGAACTATGCAGGTATCAACCATCCTTCATCTACACAAACTCCAAGCTGTGCCCAACTGTTCCCAGTGATTAAGAAGTCAAGGTCCTAGTGACTTCAAGGTGCTCTCTCAGGCCAAGAAAGGTAAAGTTTGGAGGAATGTCTTCCAGCTGGTAAAGATAACTTTGTACCATTTAGAAGGAGTATGACAAGCAGCAGTCTTTAAAATAGCAAAGTAGAGCACCCCAGGCACCTTTTTCCTGGATTCCCAGGCTGTGCAACCTCAGAGCTGGAGGACTAAAGTTTGGATAACTCTGGAACATTCCAGCTGGGCAAATCTAACTCCAGGGAAGCATGAACCAATTTAAGCTCTCCTTACCAGGCTTGTGCTTTTAGTATTCCCAGAACATGCTCCAGCTCTGACAGCTTCAATTCTCTTTACAGTTCCAACAATGCATGAGGGGACTACTGAATTAACACCAGCCAACTATGCTGGCCTAGCAGTCAGTGAATGCCTGTATTCTACATCTTGCCCCAAATGCCTGGGAGTATATTGCAGAAACAGCTCACCAGCTTGCCTAGGAGAACTGCTCTACTCTCTGACCCCACCAGGAAAATGCCCATCTGCATATGGCTGTGGGGCATTCACAACAGTGGGAGACAATACCTCTAGTGGAACCAGAAGCCAGCTGACAGCTTCCATCCAAACAATCCTGCTGCCTATGATGTGGTAGTCTATGAAAGACCTAGCTGGGAGCCAGAACCTGCACCCTAGCCAGGGTGATGATGATGTCATGCTAGGTAAGAACCACCAGGGCTAACACACAGGTCACTCCCTAAGGAGGCACTGGAAAAGCTACCAAAACTGGGCTGGGGTACTAGGCACAGCAACAATCGGGGAATATGGACTCAGAAATTATTCTGGGTTGCCCAAGACAGCAGAGGCTCACCAAGCCAGGAGCTGGCAGTGGGCAGGTCCTAGCAGAGAGCCATGCCCATCACAGGACTCTGCATCTCAGAAGGTAAGGTCAGCAGCCAGTGACCAAAGACTACTCTCAAGCTGTCCTGGTTCCCACTAGCACAGCAGGAGTCCATCCCTGCTTTGTCTGAAAAACTTATGAAACAGAATGGAAAAGCTTCTGGAAAAAGTGTCTTCTGAACAGCCCCTGCCCTGTATCCCACAAGTCCACAATACCACCCAGGGAACAGTGCACCTTTTCTAGGTAAGAAATCAGCTTGGGGTCAAGGGTAGGGCAGGCACACTGACAAACACAAGCCTACCTTGGTAATGGGTAGAGGGGAGAAGAAACATACTACAGAAATCTTAATGCACAGAAGGGAATGGGGTAAAACACAACACAGAAAGGTGGGTCCCGTCCAGTGAGGAAGCTCTCCCTGGTGTCCCTTCCTGCGTTCAGAGGGCTTCAGTCCAACGGCCCATTGGTCACAAACTTTGCCATAGGAAACAGAGCCACCCTCCTCTGCCCTATTTCCGGCTGCCTCGCTCCCCTGCTCAAAGTTTGATTTTGAATTCTGTGGGCTGTGTCGTCACAGAAGCCCCTGAGGACTTGAAGAGCGCTTTAAGAACAGTGTCAGGGTCCACTTCAGCAGGAGGGTTGGAAGAGGCAGAATTCATCCGCCGAGGCAGTTCGCTCTCCTTTTTCACCGCAGGGCTGTCACTCAGCCGCCTATGAGGGCAGAGAAGAATCAAACCCTTATCAATTTTTCCTTACATGAGTTGGGCCTTTCCACCCAGCTCGGCATGGGGTGGAAATGCTCTCCACACCCCCTGACCTCAGTTCACCTTATAATAAACCTGTGTTTTTCTTATTTACAACTGAGACACAACCTGGCATGTTCTGTAATTTCAACTGTAGGAAACATTGTGTGCACCTTCTGGATGGTAACACACAAACTTCGTTTCAACAAATCTTTCAAAGTCTGACTGAAATTAACCAACTTAACTGTTTAGTCCAATGATTTCCAAATTCATCAAGTCATAAAACCCTTCAAAATTCTTAGGTTTAAAAATCTGTAATTATGCTGGGCAGATGGACCTCTGTGAATTCAAGGCCAGTGTGGTCTACACAGTGAGCCCCAGGCCAGCTGGGGCTTCAGGGAGACCCTGTCTCAAAAAAAAAAAAAAATCTGTATTATGTGGATGGGAGAGGGTATATGCACTGAGTCTGGATATACTCAGAGGCCAGAAGTGTCTAATCTCCCTGAAGCTGGAGTTAGAGGTGGTTGGGAATTGCCTGAAGTCGATGACAAGAAGCACACCAGGGTCCACTGTAACAGCAGTAGGCACTCTTAACTGGTGAGCCATCTCTTCAGCCCCTTTCCAAACTATAATATTTTTTTTTGTCTTTTTGACACAGGGTCTCCCTGCAGCCCCAGCTGGTTTAGAACTCAGTATATAGACCAGGCTTGCCTTGAGCTAAGATCCACCTGCCTCTGCCTCCCGAGTTCTGGGACTAAAGGAATATGCCATCACATCCAGCCTCCAAAAATATTTTTAAAACACAATTTATTCCTGGAACACATTTCTAACCACACCATTTATTACCCAGGTTCAAATCCTCCCTTTCTAAATATCCAAGTCTGTTTGGCATGATCCCACCTACCTTGGCAAGTATAAGCTCTTCTTCCCTTTCTAGAAAGTTACACCCTACCATCTTCAAAATTTTATGTAGCTCGGACCGCCAAATAGTCCTCAGTGGTGAGCCAGGCATGCTTGCCAAGGTATGTGAAACAAAACACAATAGCACTGACATCTATTTAGTATCCCCAGTTACAAAGAGGTACAGTCTCTAAGAATGAGGGACATGACTGGCCTGCTCTCCACTTCCCTTGGAGATGCTGGACACTGCAGTATTATCCTTAAAACAAACCACTCTGAGCTCCTTTTCTACCACAACAGAGGAATGGAAGAGAGGATGAGAAAAGCTGGGGTGCAGTTTATCCAAGAACAAAGAACTGGCTATGCTGAGTGAGCAAGCAGAAACCCCATCCCAGCCTGTGTCTCTCCCTTGGCACTTACAGCAGGATGGGTTGGTCTGAGGTGATAACATTCCCATTCATGTGAAGGTTGCATTTCATTGGTTGTCCTGGAAAATGAAAAAAAAAGAAAAGGCTCTATCATGTGACCCACTGCTCCCACAAAAAAACAAATCAAACCTCTGAAGCCAGACGTGGTAGCAATCCTAGCATTGGGGAGGCTCAGGCAAGACTGCAACTTATTCCTGGAATATAGAGTGAGAAACAGAAGTCTACCACTGCAGGTCTAGGGGTGCAGCTAACATGGCTGTTTTCTTTAAAACAAAAACAAAAACAAAAAAAATCTCTATTTTTATGAAGAAAAATATTGGGGGGGGGGCTTTTTGAGACAGAGTCTATTCCTTATAGCTCCACTTGGCCTAGAACTTTGCTGTGTAGACAAAGCTGGCGCTGATCTCAAAGATCCGACTGCCAAAAAAAAAAAAAAAAGATCCGACTGCCTCTGCCTCCCAAGTACTGGAATTAAAGGTATATACCACCAGGCCCAGCTACCATTTTTATTTGTATTGAGTATACTGCCTGCATGTATGTAAGTGACTCCGTGTGATGCCCACAGAAGTCAGAAGAAGGCATCAGATCCCCTGAAACTGGAGTTACAGATGGTAGTTAGCCCTGTCAGTGCTGGGAATCGAACCCAGGTCCTCTGCAACAATAGTCAATACTCTTAACTGCTAAGTCCTGTCTCCAGCCCCACAGCCATTTTCTGAATGTGCATCCTAAAGAAAGCTGTGTTAGCAGACCACTCATTACTTTTTCTTCCCTCTAAAACTATTCTCTATAATATCCCTAAATTCAATGCCCCAGAGGTGATTTGAGACTTCTCTGCCACCATCATCATGCCTGGCTGCTTTGTGAATAAACTTAGCTCAGTGTGCCAAATACTATGGGATAACCAAAACAGGCCTGGTTCAGTAACAATAAAGTCTTCACTCAAGCCAACCTCACACTAGGTGTTGCCTCTGAAACTCGAGAACTGTGAGCTTAATAAACATCTTTTCTTTATAAAGAACCTAGCCTCAACCATTTCATTATAGCAACAGAAAGTAGACTACTAATGCATGTAGACACTATGGAAATCTCAGTAGTGAGAACATCAAGAAACAAAGGGGCAACAAACCTTGCTTTATAACGGAAGTGAATGTGGAAGTGAGAAAACTACTCAGCAAGAAGCCACCCAAATAAGTTTGTAAGGCATAAGTAAAGGAAAATGTCAATGTTATGTGAAAAAGGATTCAAAAGTGTCTGTATAGCCTTCTTGTCCATTAAAGGTAAAGGGGCTGTGCTTCCTGTTGCATGTTAAGATATGCAAAAATAAGAGCACAAAAAAAAAGGTGAAGAAACAGAGCTATGTTATGCACGCTTCTGTAAAAAGTCACTGTTGCTCAGAAGTAGGTTCTATTACCAGAACCTGCAAACCCATGAGCAACTACATAAATGAGTAAAACAGTGAACTCATGGAAGGAACTTCATGGAAGCCATAGAAGGGTGAAAAGTAGCAAACATAGCCCAGTTATCAGTAACAAATGTGGATGGATCACTGAAACCACTCAAGAAAAAAGATTCAATGGGTTAAAAACAGACATCCAACTTCAGGCACGGCTCACTGTATTGTGCTTTGCCTTACTATACTTTGCAGAGCCCCTCCCTGCCCCCTTTCCAAACTGAAAGTTCATGGCACCCTGCGTAAACATTATAAGCATCACTCTCCCCAGAGCAGTGCTCATTTCAAGCCTCTGTCACATTCTGATAATTCTTGCAGTGCTTAAAACTATCTCAGGATTACTGTATCTGCTATGGTGTGGTGGGGAGCTGGTACCTTTAATATACTACTGTGATTGTTTCGGCATGCCATGAGCCCATATAATCATGTGCATATTCTGGCTGTTCCATCAATTAGCTACTCCCCACCTCCTCTGGTCCACCTATGCCTTGAGACACAATATGGAAATTGGGCCAGTAAGTTACCCTATTAATGAATTCTGTGAAGGCTGGGAGAAGTGAAGCAAGCAGAGGTTGATTCGCAAGAAAGTCATCTCTGTAATGTGAATGTACTGGTGAGGCAGAAAGGGCTGAGCATATCATATGATGAGTTTCCTAAGTAACTAGGAAAGAAGGCTATACCAAACCAGGTTCAGCTTTACTTGAAGAGAATGCCATCTATGACTTTTGTAGATAAAGAAGCCAATGCCTGGCCTGGAGAGATGGCCCAGCGGTTTCCAGATGGCCCAGCCGTTTCCAGATGGCCCAGCCGTTTCCAGATGGCCCACTGGTTAACAGCGCTTGCTGCTCTTCCAGATGACCCAAGTTCAGTTCCCAGCACCCACACTAGGAGGCCCACAAGTGCCTATAACTTCAGCTCCACAGGATCTCACACCATCTTCTGGCCTCTCAGGGACACACACATGTACACATGTACACACACACACACACACACACAAACACCAACACCAACACCAACACCAACACCCACAGAGAAAAAAAAAGAAAAAAAAAATCAAAGTACAGGCATACTCTCTAATGCAGTTGATGACTTGCTATCATTCCAAATTAAGATTATCTTAGCAAAAAAAAATAAATTAAAAAAAAAAAAAAAAAAAAGGAGGGGAGCTGGAGAGATGGCTCAGCAGTTAAGAGCACCAATGCTCTTGCAGAGGACCTGGATTCAATTCCCAGCACCCACATGGCAGCTAAGAACCATCTTTAACTCCAGTTCCAGGGGAATCCTATGCCCTTTTCTGACCTCCACGGCATTGCACAACACAGGCGCATCAACCTACATGCAGACAGTACATTCATACACATAAAAAATAATAAATAAAAAAAGGAAAGATGAAAAAGAAATTAAAATTCTCCCAGTAGTGCACACCTGAACTTGTATCGTTTAAGAGTATGAAGTAGGAGGACTTGGAGTCTTAATGCAAGCCTGGGCTATAAAGTGAAGCTCTACCTTAAAATAAGTAAATTTTAAAATCTGGGCTAGAAAGATAGCTCAGTGGCTAAAAGAACTGTCTGCTCTTGCAGAAGACCTGGGTTTGCATCCAGTACCCATACAATGGCTAACAAGAGTCTCTAACTCCAGTTCCAGGGGAATCTGACGCCCTCATCTAACCTCCCTGGGCACTGCATTAGTAATGGGTGCACTTGCATATGTGCAGGCAATACACTAGTACACACAAAATTAAAAAAAAATTTTTTTTAATCTTTAATCTATCCCCTCCTCGTCAGTGGAAGTAGTTTATGGGCTGGAGAGATGGCCTAGCGCTTAAAAGCGCTGACTGCTCTTGCAGAGGACCCGGGTTCAATCCCCAGCACCCACATGGCAGCTGAGAACCATCTTTTTTTGTTTGTTTTTTGTTTTTTGGTCTTTTTGAGACAGGGTCTCCCTGTAGCCCCAGCTGTCCTGGAACTCACTCTGTAGACCAGGCTGGCCTTGAACTCGCAAAGATCCGCCTGCCTCTGCCTCCCAAGTGCTAGGATTAAAGGCGTGCGCCACCACGCCCGGCTGAGAACCATCTTTTAACTCCCTCTTCTGACCTCGGCAGCACTGCACAACATGGGTGCACCAACCTACATGCATGCAGACAGTACATTTATACACATAAAAAATAAAATTAGCAGGGTGTGGTGGCACACGCCTTTAGTCCTAGCACTTGGTAGGTGGATCTTTATGAGTTCAAGGCCAGCCTGATCTACATAGCAAGTTCCAGGACAGCCGGAGCTACCGGGAGACCCTGTCTCAAAAAGACCAAAAAAAGAAATAATAGTAAAAAAATAAAATTTTTTAAAAATCTTTAATCTGCTCTGCCTGAGAAGTGGAATAAAATATAGGTGCCAACACATCTGTTTACAACATGGTTTGTTGAAAATTTTAGCCTCATTATTGGAACCACTGCTCAGGGGAAAAAAAAAAAAGATTCCATTCAAAATGTCACTGCTTATTAACAATGCACTTGTTCACCAAAGAGCTCTGGTGGAGATGTACAATGTACAGTGAGATTAATTCGTGCCTTGATACAGCTTCCATTCTGCATATGCAAGGGTCAATGAGTAATTCTGACTTAAAACCATTTTTAGGGGTGAAAGAGATGGCACAACAGTTTACAGTGCTCACTGCTCTTCCAGAGGACCTGGGTTGGTTCCCTGTACCCATGTCAGATGGCTCACAACTACCTTTAACTTCAGCTTCAGGTGATCTGATGCCTTCTTCTGATCTCTTCAGTAATCTGCACTCACAGAGTATACATGCACATGCATGTACACACGCACACACACACACCTGTAATCCCATCACTCAGAACACAGAGGCGGGTGGATCTGTGAGTTATGGGTTAGCCTGGTCTACATACAAAGTTCCAAGCCAGCCAGAGCTATAAAGTAACACCCTGTCTCAAAGAGGACACTTTCAAGTCACCAGGTTGAAAACAATTATATGAAATTAACAGTAGGGCCTCAAATAAACAAAACTACCTGAAAGTGAAAGGAAATGCAGATAAACAATAGCTGAATATTTCAGTGCTTTCCTTCCAGTAATGGATGAACAACCAGGCAAATTAATAATACAGAAAACCTGACCAAACAATAAACCAATTGACAATGATAGGCATCTACACAACACTCCACCCACAACAGCAAATACATACTCTCCTAATGCACAGATCAGGCAACTGAGTATGTGAAAATTACAACAATCCTCAACAATCAACTGTTTAAAGAGATCCCAAGGGAAATTAGAAAACACTTCAGAATGAAGACATGACTACCAAACACACTGAAATAGAGTTAAAGCAGTGTTTAGGATATATAGCTGTAATGTTTGTGTCTAAAAGCAGTAGGGCTGGAGCTATAGCCTAGTGGTTAGAGTACTTGCCCAACATGTGTGAGGCCCTGAGTTTGATCCACAGCACTACAAAATAAAAACAGTAAAATCACAAAATAAAATAATAGAATGAGGTTGGCATAGTCGAGCATGCCTACAATCTCAGCCCTTGGGAATGCTGAGGCAGGAGTATTGCTGTGAGTTTGAGGGCAGTGTAGACAAACCCCTCCCCCACTAAGAAAAGGAGTGAAAAAATAAAACCTACAGAATGCAAATGTATACCATTTACCTAATAAGGAACTTAATCTTAAGAATATATGAAGAATTTTTGTATATATGTTATTAGTGTTCATATGTGGTCATGTGGAGCCAGAGGTCAATGTCAGGTGTCTTCCTCTATTGTTCTGCATCTTTGTTGAGACAGCTCTGCTCCACAGCAGTACTCAGTACACACTGAAAGAACACATGGAAAAAAGAACATGACAGAAAGAGCTCTTCTCTACAGGTAGCTTGAGATAGAAAAAGCAAGCAGGCCAGGCATGGTAGCACACACACCTTTAATCCCATCAAAAGCAGGCAGGATTTCTGTGAGTTCAAGGCAATCCTAGTCTACATATCAAGTTCCAGGGCAGTCAGGGCTGCATAGTGAGACCCTGGTCTCAAAACAAACAGAAAAAAAAAAAAAAAAAAAAAAAAAAAAAAAAAGGAAGAAAAGCTAGCAGTTCACCCAGAAGCCAGCATTCAGCCAAGATTCCAGGCCTCTAAGAAATGTTTCCAAGCAGCCAGCAAGCCTACGCCCAGAGGGGCTGGGACCTTTAGCTTCCCCAGCAGGACCTTTTAAGAGATGAATTACTCAGAGACTGTACATTACTGCCTATTCGTGATACCCAGAAGGACCCACAGGGGTAGGTGCCCCAAGATATCTTTCCACCTATCTCAAAGGAAGACTTCCCTCAAAGTCAACTACTTAAAAGCAAGCAGAGAAAACAGCACTGGCACTGTCCTCCTAACTTACCATCCAGACAGCGGTTGTTGTATTTCTTATATGCAGTGATGGCATCATCCTTCTTCACAAAGACGACCTCTGCTACTCCAGGATGGACCAATCGAGCCCGCTTGAGGGCTCCACACACACAGAAAAGCTCCTGCAGACGAAAGATTGGGAGAGAAATCCTGACTCCCTGCCATTTCCACTCCAATGGTTCTGAGGTGACTGCACGGCAGCCCCATGCTCAAGATTTCAGGGTGGCTCCCTTTCTGATGGTTGTTTTTTGGTTTTTGTTTTTTGGGCTTTTTTTGGGGGGAGGGGGGTGGTATACTGAGATAGGGCCTCACTATGTAGCCCTGGCTGGCCTAGAACTTGCTATATAGATCAGGCTGGCCTCCAACTCACAGAGATCCACCTGCCTCTGCCTCTCAAGTTCTAGGGTTAATGCTATACACCACCATGCCCAGCTCTGGTGGTGTTCTTGAGACATTCAAACAGGACTAGATTAAGGGACAAGCTTGCTGGCAATGAGGGTGTGGGTGGGCAGGAAGTCTAGCCTAAATACATTGCAGTGCTCATGACTGCTCACAAAGTTCTTCATGTTCACTTCAGTAAGAGTAACAATTCTGGAATTTCAGCCAGTGGTGGCATAGAATGGCAATGTAGGCTCAAAGGCAGTTGCTTTAATATATCACGTGGGAGTCTGTTAGAACCACAAATTCTGGAGTTCTACTCAGGGTGACTAACAGTCATAGGTGACTAATGGAGGAGATTCCCAGGGCACAGGACTTGAGCACTAAGACCAGGAGAGAGGGGTAACACTGGAGATGCTGTCCTCAGCTGAGTGATCCTACGTAAGTTTCTTAGCTTCTCTCAGGCTGTGTCTTCTTTTGTCTAGACCTCGATATGAAGCCCAGAAAGGCCTTGAATTTGTGGTAATCTCGCTTGGCCTCTAAAATGCTGGGATTACAAGTATGAGCCATCATGCTTGGCTTCGACTGAAATAATTTTTTTTTTCCCTTGAGATTTTAATGTTAAGGGGCTGGAGAGATGGCTCAGAAGTTAAGAGCACTGGTTGCTCTTGCAGAGGACTTGGGTTCTGTTCCCAACACTGACATAGTGGCTAATAACTGCCTATAATTCCAGTTCCAGGGATCTGATGTCCTCTTCTGGTCTCTGGGGCATTACATGACATAGGTGTACTTACAGACATGTAGGCAAAACACTCGTACAAAAAATAATATTTTAGCTGGGCATGGTGGTGCACACCTTTAATCCCAAAACTCAGGAGGCAGAGGCAGGCAGATCTCTGTGAGTTCAAGGCCAGCCTGGTCTACAAAGCGAGCTCCAGGCCAGCTGGGACTAAAGGGAGACCCTGTCTCAAAAAAGACCAAACCAAACAAAAACAAAAAAAAAAAAAAAAAAAAAAATATATATATATATATATTTTCCCCTAAAGATAGGCAGGTGTGGTGCACACCTGTAATCCCAGCACTGAGGAGCCAGAGGCAGGCAGATCTCTGTGAGATAGAGGCCAGCCTGGCCTACATAGTAAATTCCAGGTCAACTGGGGCTACAGAAAGACTGTCTCTCAAAAAAACAAAAAAAAAACTGAATTTCACTGCAAGGGAGAGTGCAAACATAGTCCTCCACTACCAATTACCCATCAAGTTTTCCACACTTGGAGAAACTGCAGGGATCAGCACATCTGGAATGCAATAGATAAGCCTGTGTGTATTGCTGACAAGACTGTATCTACTAAAGGAGAAGGGGAGCCTACTTAGTAGTTCTAAAGTTATCCACACAACACTCATGTGCTTCACAGTGAAGGCCAGTGACAAATGTGTTGGTCAGGAGCTATTACAAAACCTCAGCTCTGGCTATACAGGAGAAGCTGCAGTCTCTAGTTGTATTCATTTTATCATCTGATCGTTCAAGTGGTTCCTGGATTTCTAAATGAATACCTTTTTTGAGTGCTTAAATGAAAATGAGGTTAAAAAGGAAGGACTGACTACTTCCAGGCTTATATTTACCAGATATCTGACTGAGATTAGGCCCATGACTTGTGCGCAGGACTAATGGCCCAAAAAAGCAATCTACAGAGGTCACCCACCAGACAATACCAATCTATCTCAGGCCTTTCACAATGGAATCATAGCTGGGAGTGTAGCACATGCCTTTAATACCAGCAAAGGCAGGTGGATGGATCTCTGTGAGATCAAGGTCAGCCTGGAATACTATAATGAGTTCTAGGCCAGGGAGACCCTGTCTCAAAAAGACAAAAAAAAAAAGATGGAATCATAAAATCCCCAAAAGGAAGCAGGGAGCTCCAACGACTCAAGCAAAAACACCAACCACTGAACATTTTGCCACCGTACTGAAGTAACTCAACTCTCAACTAGGACCCCAAAGACATAGGCATCTCATGATCCAGACAGGCAGCCTGGGCAGTAGAGCTCTGGTCTGGAAGCTGTGCAGAAGAAAGTGAACAGGCAGGACTGGCTGCTATGCTCTAAAGGCCTGCTCCCAAGGTTCACATGGACTGAGTCTTTCCACACAAAGACCACCTCTGCTTTCCCAGGGTAGACCAGTTGAGCCCATTTGAGGGTATAGGCTGGTGTGTGAAAACCTGGATTTCAAGAGGGTTCTCAACACTCATAATGGAGTGTTGGGAACTGATGGAGTAGCCAAACTATAAGCAATATGGTTTATGGTGGACACTTGCTTTCCTTCCGCAGAGTACAGAATTTTGGTACATGTTACATACATGATGCCTAAATGAGCACCAGGTCTTTATTAGTACCCTTGGTTTCAAGTGCCATCCTAACTTATTGGGGGAATAAAGTTCATCCTGTGTGACCTTACTTGGAAACTGCACCTGTTTTCCCCCAGACTCTGCCCTTTGGTTATTTTGCTCTGTATCCTTGTGTGGTGATAAATTAGTCCTGAGAAGGATCATGAGTCCTGTAAATTCTAACAAACCATCCAACTGGTATGTGGTCTTAGGGATTTGTACCACAGAAGCAGACTCAGATTTAAAGTTCTGGCAGCCATGGTACTTACAACAATGTCCTCCTCAGTAACTCGAGGGTGCAGATTATTCACAGTCATCTTGGTGCCTTCCAAGGGGCTGAGCACAGGCTGCCAGAAACAAGAACATTACGAGGAGTCAAAAGGTAGACATGCTCGCCGGGCGTGTTGGAACACGCCTTTAATCCTATAGCACTTGGGAGGCAGAGGCAGGCGGATCTTTGTGAGTTCAAGGCCAGCCTGGTCTACAGAGTGAGTTCCAGGACAGCTGGGGCTACAGGGAGACCCTGTCTCAAAAAAAAGACCAAAAAAAAAAAAAAGGTAGACATGCTCTCATACACCTCACTCCAGACAAGTGCCCAGGAAGGCCCAGCATAAACTTTGTACTGAGCCCATCAATGACACTAGGGCCCACCTTGGACTGTAGAGGCCACACCATACCCCCACTGCTTCCTGAATATACAAGCCCTTTAGGCCCAAGCCTCTGCACGGTATACCATTCATGCTTTCGGACCCAGCCAGCTCAGATGGCACACTCTTCTTGAGTGTGAGAGGCTCAAGCTGCTTTTCCTTAATAGTTCTCAGCAGCTCTCTTCTGAGAAGCCCATCATTACCAGGATGGTCTTTCAGCAGGTCTGGTGTTCCACCACTGCCCAGCAAGCTCTTTGAGCAATGGTCCCTGGATATTTTTGTTCATTCAAAAAAAAAAAAAAAGGGGGGGTGATAAAGCCTACCACCTCATAGATACTCTGAAGACCAACCGAGGTACACGTAGCACACTGACCACTACCACCTCATAGATACTCTGAAGACCAACCGAGGTACACGTAGCACACTGACCATTCAACAAAGGCCGACTTTTTTTTTTTTTGGTCTTTTCGAGACAGGGTCTCCCTGTAGTCCCAGCTGTCCTGGAAGTCACTCTGTAGATCAGGCTGGCCTTGAACTCACAAAGATCCACCTGCCTCTGCCTGCCAAGTGCTAGGACTGAAGGCGTGCGCCACCACGCCCGACCAAAGGCCGATTCTTAAATGTGGTGATCATTTTTACCTTACCTCAGCAGGTGGCAGCTCTTTAGGAGGCTCCTCCTTGTTCACCAGTGTCCGGGACATGTTGGTCAAGGATTTTGTTCTCACAGAGGAGGAGAGAACAGGAGCAGTGTATGCATCATTCTGAACCACTTTGGTGAGAGGGAGGGCCTTAGACATGGAGAGCTTGGAACTGCTCAGCCCGGTCTACACAAACAGGCAGAAAGAAGTCTGAGAAGCTAGAGACGCAGACTCTACCTTCTGAGGGGTTAACAATGAGCTGAATGCAAGAACTCCTTAATGCCTCCCACTCCAAGTCCATTGGGTGGAGGAGGCAGTGCTGCCAGCCAACCAGGGACATCCTCTAAGGAAGGGGCAAGAGGTGAGAAAAACACACAGGCCAAGCACTGGCAAGAAGCTTCCATAAAGCTCTGACCAAGAAATTCACCAAGGAACCACAGGCTCATCCACACCATTCAAACTTTCCAAAAACCCTGTTAACTTGCAGCTGGTTAGAAGGCCAAAAGCTTGTGGTCAAGTTCATTCCTGGATAAGGTTCTACCATAATGGAATGATCACCAGCCACACCCTGGCTGGACATAGAAACTCTCTCAAGAAGGTACAGAACACCTAGCATCGTTTTGGTCTCTGGTCTGGAAATGCACAGGCACCATGCACAGCCATAGCCTCTGTAGCTCCCTGACTATCAGGGACCATATCCTCAGTTGGCATGCACAGACATCATCAATCCCTATGCCAACTGAGAATATGGTCCCTTGGGAACATAAACTCCTTATCTTAACATGTCTGAGAAAAGATGCATGACACTAAAACAGGTAGTCTTACTGATTTAGGACAAGGTTTGCTGGCACTGACCAGGAAAGAAGAGGGATGCCACAGCCAGAGAGACAGATCAATGTGTGGGATGGGGTCATTCACCAACTCTCCAAGTCTGGGTGAAGCATCCTCCCCATGACAAAATCCACATTTTTCATGCCACTTTCTGTGCTTCCAGAGCCAGAACAGTGTAGTGATTACCCATGTGACTCTGGAAGCCATACTATTTTGGCACAATAAGATTACTTATAAGCTGAGTAATGCTGAATAAGTTCATTTAACCTGTTTGTGACTGCTTCCTCATCCATAAAAACAAGTGAAATCATACTGTCACTGAGAGGGGAAAGATTTGTTGTTGTTGTTGTTGTTGTTGTTGTTAAATCTCAAATCATCAAATCAGTCACAATAAACACTGTTCTTTCTATTGATGTTAGCCACCTACTAAGCCAACTGATAATTAGGCAGACCCAAACAGTCTAGTTACTGGACAGGCCTAGTCCCTTGGTCCCTTAGTAAATGAACACACTGGCAACATTCAGTTTCACATATCACTTAAAAGAATTTCATCAGTAACCAAGAAACCGGTTCATACAAATCAGGACAGTGAGCAGAACAGAGTCTCTGCAGGTCAGCACTCCTGCTGGCCAACTGTACCTACCCACATGCTATACCTGCTGACGGCCATGGCACAAGTGAGCTTTATTCTTGCTAATAACCCCTGCCCCCAGAAATTCAGAATCCCAGAGTGAGGACAGAGCTGACCACCAAGGGTTAGGAGCATGCAGAATATCCTGTCACAAAGAGAAAGAAGTGGGATTCCTTCCTGTGGGATTTCTCACTGCTATGGTTTCAAAGTCTACTCTGAAACTTATTTCCACAGTAACAATTCTTAAGAGTTGGGACCTGTTCAGAGTTGTTGTGGTCCCCAGAGATGGATTAAGGTTATCACAGGAGTAGGTTCCACAAGAAAGGGTGAGTTCAACTCATCTTTCACTTGAACATGATCAGCTTGCTTTCCATATTCTGACTCAGTGACAAGACTCCTGCCACATGCAGCCCTCTGACTTCCTGGCCTCTGGGAGCATGAACTGAGTAAACTGCTGCTGTATACAATTTATCCAGCCTGCTGTGTTGTTATAGTAGCAGAAACTGGACTAAGACACTCAATTTTTCCCTCAAATATCTCAAACCCAGACCCTGGGAATGCAACATTTCACTTGCCGTGGGACCTGAGCAAACTCCTGGACATACTAGCCTCAGCATTTGTAAAAATCAAGGAGTTGGCTAGTTACAGCTCTGAAAAACTTATAACCTAAATCAATGGAAGTCCCTATTCTCCATCTTTCCCATCCCCCCTGACCCAATGCAAAGTGCAGAGAAAGGGAAACTGCATACCATGTGGTGGAGAAAGCCGCCTGCGGCTGCGAACTTCATCTGTTTAGTAGGAATGGGTGCTGTCATGTCATCATCTTCATCCAGGTCATACAGGTTCTGAGAATAAAGAAGTATCAGCTGTGCTAGGGATGGAGTTCAGTGATCCCCACTACCAGTGAATTAAAAAACATCCAGATAGACAGGATAAATTGCTAATATGCCACACAGGCCCTCAACACACACTGAACCAAGAACAGGAACAGGAATATGGCTTCTGGAGTGAACAAGGGATTAAGGAAGGAGTTGGGACATGGGTGAAGGTCCCTGTGGAGACTGGCCTTCAAAGGCTGGGATGACAAGGGGAGACCTATCCACAGAACCCAGCCTCTGACTTGAGAGTTTCAAAGGATTCAAGGTATGTGCTACCAAACCCAGAGGATTCTTCTTAAAATTCACATACTGTCAAAGTGAAATCCCTCCTGGAACACTTTGAACTGGGAGCCTTAGGCCACTCTTCAGTTAATCCACCCAAGTAGATCTTTATCAAAACATACATGCATACACACTCAAGTGTGGGCACACACTCACTCATCCATTCTACCTGTTTGGCCTGGTGGTTATTGACAACATTGATCCTCATTCCAGCGGGGTGGGCATGGAGTGGCACCATAGCCTTTTGCTGTGGAACCTAGAAACATCCAGTGGTCACAATCCATCCCAAATTGTTCACGTGCATTCTGAGTAGGTCAATGAACTTTAAATATGTTTGGCATATAGTTTGGGCCTTCGATAAAAAGAACTATAAGCAGGAAAGTAGCATCACCCCAAAGATTATGCCACAATGCACTTGTAGGGCTTAATGAACTTGGATCAGCCAATGTTTGCTCCTGCTGTCCCTGGAAGCAAAGCTAATGCAGACTCAACAGTTTCCTTTCCTTCTGGAGTGGTGGTTGTGGGGGTGGCCAGGACACTAGACAGCAGTCAGATCTAAGCTCCTACACTGGTCCTCCCACTGACTGGTTAGGTAATGTTAGATACACTATCTTAATCTGACACTTTTTAAAATAATGTAATCTAGTAGTCAAGTAAGGAATAAAGAGAAAATGCAACAAGTGCCTGCCAGACAGCATGTGTTCAACATGCTTTGAACTCTCTTCTCCCTACTTTTGCATCTCACTTTGGAAAGTCAATTCATTTTTTTACTTCTCCTTTTACATAGAAGACAATACTTTGCTGTCCCCACATGGCCGTCTATAATGTACACTGAGCCTTTGTAAGCAGGAAAGTGCTTAACCAACACTTTGAAGGATTGCATTTCTTTGCCCAAACACATCTCCCCATTCTTCAATTCTTCCTGTCTACTTCTACCTTTCTTCCTGCTTTTCTGGAAAGTCAGAACAGGAGCTACATCCTACCTGAATGGTTTTGGTGAGTTTCAGAGCAGGAGTCACTGTCCCAACAGGTGGGCCTGCAAAGGCAGCAGGGGACCTCCTCTTCAAGCTGATCTTCTCCCGGGCATCAGCCACCTGGCGGGGCTTCTGGGGCACTGTGCTCTGCTGCTTTCGAGAGTTTAGCATCTCTCTGGCATCCTGCACTTTCCCCTTGATCCGAAACCGAGCATCTTTCTGCAAAAGCTTCTCCCGGGCATCTTTGACTCCCAGCTTGAGCCGGGCATCTGAGACGCCTATCTTCTGCCGGGCATCAAATCTCTGCTGGAAGGTGGCTGTGCGTGCTGGCTGGCTGAGGAGGCTGTGCTGGATCCCAACTCGAGATCGGATGCCTCCAACTCCTGGTCTGGCACTGAGCCTGCAAACACACACTGCAACAGTAAATGATCTGGGCACCAACAGCAGCCTATGGAGGAGAGCTGCAAACCCAGGGAATAAAGCCCTTCCTAGAGAATCCAGAACACTGCTCACATCTACACAAACAAGAACATAAAGACTTCTTTCTTGCCTTGTGTTTTTTGTTGTTTTTTAACTTTGCATCATAATCAAAATCAGGAGGGCCTGGAGGTTTCCATCCCCAGACCAGGCTCTCAATTAACCTTCTCTGCACCTTGAGGGGTATCTATTATGCCAGCTTTGCAGTATGGAGAGGCAAACCTGGTGAAGTTGCCTGACTAAAAAAGGGTGCCTCTAAAACAGGCAGATACCACTTACCAGGCTAGAACCAAGTGAGTCAACATGTGGGTCTCAGAGCTCAAGGACTAACAGAAAGAAGATATGAAAATTCAGTAGCAGGCATGGTGCTACAATGCCAATAATCCCAGCACTCAGGAGGTTGAGGCAGGGGGACTGCTATTGAATCTGAGGCTGGCTGGTCAAAAAAGAAGCAGGGCGTGGTGGTGGTGCATGCCTTTAATCCCAGCACTCAGAAGGCTGAGGCAGGGGGACTGCTATTGAATATGAGGTTGGCTGGTCAAAAAAGAAGCCAGGTGGTGCATACCTTTAATCCCAGCACTCAGGAGGCAGAGGCAGGCGGATCTCTGTGAGTTCAAAGCCAGCCTGGTCTACATAGAGTGTTCCAGCAGGGAGACCAAAAAAGACCCCCCCCCAAAAAAAAGGGGGGGCTGGAGAGATGGCTCAGCAGTTAAGAGTACTTGATGCTCTCTTCCAGAGGACCCAGGTTCAGTTCCCGGCACCCACATGGCAGCTAACAACTGTCTCTGTTTACTCCAGTTCCAGGGGAATCCAATGCCCTCTTCTGGCCTCCACAGGCACCAGGCACCCATATGGTACACTTACATGCAGGCAAAATATGCATACAAATAAAGTAAAAATATCTAAAATCTAAAAAATGAAAAACTTTTTAGAAGTGAAGGCATGACTAAGAGAAATTATGTCAAATTATTAAGGGAACAAGATTCTTATAAATAAGTTTCATACTCCTGAACAGAGAATGGAGAAAGGGATAGTCAAGTTTTCTGGGTCACTTCATATACAGCAGGGGTCAGCCTTAACTCACTCATTTTCCTCAATAGTTTCTCTTTTCTGATAACCATGGCTGTTTGAAGTGTTGTGTTGGTAATTTCAAGGACATTTCCAAACCTGTGACTCTACAGAAACACTGCTCTAAGACAGATCATAAGGGATATGGAAGTGCTCTGGGGCTGAACAGATGGCTCAGTGGTTAAGAGCACTGCTGCTCTTGCAGAAGACCCAGGTTCAATTCCCATCACCCACATGACAGCTAACAACCATCTGTAACTGCAGTTCCAGGGGATCTGACACCTGACCTCCTTGGGCACTGCACGACACAAGTGCAACTTATACACATCCAGGCAATACACCCATACAAATATGCCAGGCGTGGTGGCGCACACCTTTAATCCTAGCACTCAGGAGACAGAAGCAGGTGGATCTTTGTGAGTTCAAGACCAGCCTGGTCTACAGAGCGAGTTCCAGGACAGCTGGGGCTACAAGGAGACCCTGTCTCGAAACACCAAAAATAATAATAATAAAATATTTTAAAAAGAGAGAATATAAGAGTGCTCTGGCTGAGTCCAGTGACAAGTAAGAGCATGTGTTCCTCCCATGCTCAAGGCTCCTGGTTTGATACCCAACTCCTCACCACCAAAAAAATTACCAACAAAAATTTTAGGTTTATCATCTTATTTGAGGCAGGGTCTCTGTTGTTTGCGGCTATCCATGCCAGGAAAGCTGCCCTCAGCTTCCAAGGGAGTTTCCCACCTGCCTCCCATCTCACAGTTAAGAGCACTGGAATTACAGACCTGCACTACTTCTTTGTTTTTTGTTTTTGTTTTTTTTTAATGTAAGTTCTGGGGATTCAAAATCCGGTCCTCACATCTTATAAATGAAAGAACGAGACTTGGGGAGATTATTCAGTCATCAGAGGTGAAGAACAGACTTGAATTTCCCTGTTATCTATTTTAAATACCAACAAGTTAAGGATGGGTTAAAAGACTTACTAACTGGGGCTGGAGAGATGGCCTAGCGGTTAGGAGCGCCGACTGCTCTTGCAGAGGACCCGGATTCGATCCCCAGCACCCACATGGCAGCTGAGAACCATCTGAAACTCCAATTCCAGGAGAACTCCAGCTCCAGGGGAATCTGACGCCCTCTTCTGACCTCCGCAGCACTGCATGACACAGGTGCACAGACCTGCATGCAGACAGTACATTCATACACATAGAGAAAATTAAAAACAATTTTTAAAAAAGACTAACTTGAAAAATGAAATTAAACAAGCTTCCTCATATTAATGCCCACCATTTTACTTCTAATATGCCAATAATACTTTCAAAGTAAAAAAAAAAAAAAAAAAAAGGTTAAAAGTGACGACTGTTCCAGGTGTTAGCAAAATCTTAAGATTCTAGTCTTGCCCAGGGACAGAGCACACTACTGATCAGAGGGTGAGAATGTACACCAAGGACATCTGACACCGTGTTCAGTTGGTCACACACATACCATAATGCCCATCTTGGTGATATATCACCAAGACAATTGAGGCTGACATTTTAATCTATAATATCTTACTTAGTGACATGAATACATTCTGAGAAGTGTGTGACAAAAACTGAGAGCTGTCAGGCATGGTGGTGCACGCCTTTAATCCAAGCACTCAGGAGGCAGAGGCAGGTGGATGTCTGTGGGTTTAAGCCCAGCCTGGACTACATAGGGACTTCCAGGACAGCTGGGGCTACAGGGAGACCCTGCCTTAAAAAAAAAAAAACTAAAGAGAGCTGCAAACTACGACCTGACCTAGGGCACACCCTCCATGTATGCCACTTGTCCTGAAGGTAGCACATGACTGTTTTCAAGCAGCATGGAAGATGCATTTGTGGGAGAGACCAATTCTTTCATGAACAGCTTTAGGGGCTTCACATCTCCTCTTCTTGCATGAAAAGACAGCTATTCATCCCAGTAGGCAGCAATATGGCTTACAAGACAGACATTAGTCTTCATATATTCTTCAAATAAACACTCCTAGCAGAGGAGGTCTTCTAAAACAGAGTCAATTATGTTGCCACTCTGCCCAGAACTACTGAGGGCTCCCTGGCAAAGCCCTTCCCTACAGGGAAGCCTCTCAGCTTGCCCGGCAGCCTGCAGCCTTCCATTCCACTGTGGGGCCACCGACAGTCAAACACACACTGCACTTTCCTCTTTGGTAAACACCTGGGAGGGGTTCTGAACAAGTCTCTTTGCTGTCTCACCTTAGCCAACAAGTTCAGCAGAGAAATTCTAAGTCCCCAAGTATTCCACAGGCTCCTGGGAAGGGTGCTGCAGGCCACTGAGAAGGTAAATGTCCCCCTGACCCTTTCTTTCCTGTTCTCCAACTGGAGCCCAGCATATATAGGATCTGTGGGGACTAGAAATCCCTCATCCTCCTAGTTCTGTGGAGGACAGAACTAAATTCAGCTCCAGAATGCCTAGTCCAAAAGAGTCAAGCCCATGATGGTAGCCCTTCTTCAATTCCCCACTCATCAAGGAACCTTCTCTGTTTTAGGGGAGAACCAGGTAGTAATAATGGTAACAACTGTGAGCAAGGCCCAAGCACACCTGGGGGAGAGAGGGAGCAATCTAAACCTCGAACACTCCACAGGTGCGCCCAAACTGGTGCTGGGCTCTGGCACGTCTGAACCTGTCCCCCTTCACAGGCCCTGCTCACTGTCCCCTCAGCTGGAGAGGCAGCCCACACACCTTATCTGGTCTGTCTTGGTGTGTGCAGTCTTGTGTTAAGCAGTGAGTCCGGCTTCACAGACAGGTGGCAAGAGGTCCTGCACCCCCAAACACTCCATCTGCTACTTCCACAGGGCAGAAAGCAGCTCTTGGTAGATTTGCCAAACACAGAATTCTTCCTGGGATACCCACACATTAAAACCAAAGTTCCCAGAACAGTGATTTCTTTTAGAAAACACAGAAAATAGAATATGTTTACTGTAGGAAATGAGATTTATGCACTGAAATTTGTTCAGACCCATCACATACCTTGATATGGAGCCCTGGATCTAGTTTTTCTTTCCTGACTATGCAGGTAAAAATGGGATTTCCAGAAGTTTTAACCCCATACTAAATGTTCTTCAGTGACTAGTCTTCCAGACTGTACTCCTGCATTTAAATGCACAAGAAAATTCTTGACACTGAAAACTGGATTGGATCAATTTACTTCTTCATCAAAGCCTTCAACAGTGACAATGAGGAAAGCTAACATCTGAACACCCAAGCTCTCTTTAACTTTAGATATATTAATTCACTCACGGTCCTGATGAAATAGATATTACCCATGTTTTATACATAAGGAGGTAAGGGACAGTTAAGCAACTTGGCAGTCTGACCAGAGAGCTGCTTCTTTCCTACTCTTTCCCCAAGCAGTTACATGCTTCAATTCTATAAAGAAAGGTCCATGGTAACTCCCGCCACTTGAGCGCTTACTACTACATACTTCATACTTTGGTTTTGAGACAGGGTCTGTGCAGCTCAGGCTGGGTAGCAATCTTCCTAGCTAGTGCTGATATAATAGGCATGCATCACCATGCTTGGCTCTAACACTGTATAAACTTTAAAACTTTATGTTTTAAAAATATTTATTAGAAGGGCATGGTGATGCACTCCTTTAATGGCAGCACCCAGGAGGCAGAGATAGGTGGATCTCTGTGAATTCAAGGCTAGCCTGGTCTACACAGCAAGCTATAGGCCAGCTGGGACTAAAGGGAGACCCTGTCTCAAAAAGACAAAATACATTTTTTTTAATGTGTATGAATGTACTGTCTGCATGTAGGCTGGTGCACCTATGTCGTGCAATGCCAAGGTCAGAAGAAGGTGTCAGAGTCCCCTGGAACTGGAGTTAAAGACGGTTCTTAGCCACCATGTGGGTGCTGGGGATCAAACCCGGGTCCTCTGCAAGAGCAGTCTGATCTCTTAACCGCTGAGCCATCTCTCCAGCCCCAATACATATATATGTGTGTATATATATATATATATACATATATATATATACACACACACATATATATGTATTTCTAATATATATAATATATATATATATATATTTTTTTTTTATGTGTATGCGTGTATTGCCTGAATGTAAAAGCACTCATGTCACACCCAGCACCAACTCCACTGAGGCCAGAAGAGGGCATCTGATCCCTTGAATCTGGAGTTATGGGAAGATTGTTAGCCACCATGGGGTGCTGGGAAGTGAACCAATGCTCTTAGCAGCTGACCCATCCCTCCAGCCCCTGAAGAGTATGTTTTTTTCCTTTCCCCTCTCTCCTCCACTCACCTCTCCTGCTCCTGGCTGCCTGTGGGTGAACCCCTCCTAACACCATGATATTATAGTCCCTCGGATCTAATGCCAGACAGCCAATTGTGAACTGAAACCATGAGCCAAAATAAATCTTTTTTCCTTTAGTTGAGCATCTGAAGTACTGTCACAGCAGCATCAGAGATAGGACACAGCCTCTTACAGATGTGTAACACAGCCTAGCTGGAGGAACTGAACTCAACAGTAGCACTTGTGAGGAACCGGGTACACCTGGCTCACAGCCTCTCCTTCCCAAAGATCCTCACAGCTCCCCATCCCTGAATCCCTACCCACTGCTTAAGTCAAGACTGGACAAACACAGACAGGCCAAATAGCTTATGTGGTCTGCCTACAGTCAGGAACTGGAGGACAATCCTAGAGCAGGACCTGTGAAGCCTAGACAGGTACAGAGGAGCTGGAGAACCAGCACCAACTACATTTCACTGAGCAGAGGGAAGACCTTCAAGGTAATTCACAGATAAGCTGAAGAAACAAACATTGTTCTGTGTTTGACCCCAACACCCAGAAGGCAGGTGAAAATGTAAACAGGTGAATTATATGGTGGCAGTGAAGATATTGCATGAGGGAGTGCACTTCAGACATCCGGACCAAGGGTTCTTTCCCTAAGACACAGACGTGGGAACCATCTGCTGAGCAGAGGAATGACTGGGAAAACTATCCATCACCTCTACAGCTGGGCAGCTTACAAAAACAACGTGGCCAGGTGTGGTGGCACATGCCTTTAATCCTAGCACTTGGGAAGCAGAAGCAGGCAGATCTCTGTGAGTTCAAGACCAGCCTGGTCTACAGCCGGAGCCACAGGGAGACCCTATCTTAAAAAGAATTTAAAAAAAAAAAAAAAAAAAACCTTAATGTGTGCTGGAAACTACTGCCCAATTCCTGCTTCTTCATATGGCAAGCTTTGATCACAAAGGCTGAAAATGACTAGCAATATTTGATATTTTTTATTTTATGCTTGCATGTATGTAAGTGCACCCGTATCCTGCAGTGGCGGCAGAGGCAGAAGAGGGTGTTGGATCCCCTGGAACTGGAGTTACAGATGGTTGGTAGCCGCCATGGGGGCGCTGGGAATCGAACCCTGGTCCCCTGCAAGAGCAGCCATTGTTCTTCATCTCTGTGCCTAACATTATCGAATAGTCAAATTCAAAATGTGAGGCACACACTGCAAATACATCTCCTGCGCCTCCACCTCGGCCAACGCCAAAGCACCCGTCCCATCTGTCTTTCCCTCCTGGTCTATGGCCAACACAGCAACTAAAACTCACTGAAGGTTCTGTGGCCTTGGGGAAGTCACTCCACCCACACTCAGCCTCCAGCTTCCCATCTGTGTGTGAAACGTGCTAACCTTACTAGGCGAGCCGGTGGTCCCAGCTCCTCCGAGGCCGAGGCAGGAGATCACTGGAGCCGGGCAGTTCTCACCAGCCTGGGCAACCGGGCGGAAGGAAGCCCGCCGCCTCAAACAAAAACAATCAAGCGCAGGCACGCCTGTCTACGCAGCACTCGGGAGGCGGATGGGCAGTTCTACGCCAGCCTCAGAGACACGGCGACGTCGAGGCCTTCTCAAGCGACACCGGACCCCGTCCCTAACGTTCTCAAGCGACACCGGACCCCGTCCCTAACGTTAAACTCAGCCACTGAACTTCGGTCGTCTCGGGGGCCGGGGGCGGGAGGCGGTGGGGGCGGCAGGGCTGGCGGGGACGACAGGGACCAGTGGGGAGGGTGGGGCCGAAGGATGGGGGGGTCGGCGAGGCCGAGATGGGGGAGGGGGATTCCGCCGGGCCCGGGAGGGAAGGCCCGCCCACGCCGCGCAGCGGCCCACCCCGCCAGCGGCTCTCCAGGCCGGCGAAGCCCGTGGCTAGTGGGCGGAGGAGCGGCCCGGCCCGCGGCGGCGGCCGGGCCAATGAGGAGCGTGGCGAGGTAGGGGGCGGGCGCAGGCCGCTGCTCGCGTCGCCCCGGAGCTGCTCCCCTCGTTCTCCCCACCACACCCTAACACACACCGGACCCCGCTACCCACGAGCCCCGAAGGGAGAAAAAAAGCTGCTTACCGCCCCTTAGTCGCCGCTCCGCGCTTCCGGATGAGCTCGTCTAGCGAAATGTCCGCCATCTTGCGCCGCCAAGCCAGCGAAGAGCGGCAGAGACGCCCTCAGCAGCGAGCCCGCCCCTCAGCCGCAACTGAGAGACGAGCTGTTTCCGGCGCCTGGCCAACCAACTCTCGCGACAGCTCAAACGAAGAGCGGATCGGAAGGAGCGGGGCCGCTCCCCGTGAGCCTTTGCGATGACTCTTCTAATCTGCATACGGCCTGTCGGAGCGAGGCAGATTTTTTTGCACTCTAATAAGTGAAATTTAACATGATGTAGCATTTAAAACACTAAGAAAGTCTTTACATAAATAGATCTATCGGTATGACTGTCATATTAGCACTCACCATAGCTGTGTGAGGGTAGAGTGGACTACCTATGGTGGAAGGTAGGTATTGCTCCTCATGCCTTAAACTTATGAGTAAGGAAAATAACGATTCGGGGTGACGCCCGAGTCCTCACTGCTTATGTGAGACGAATTTTTGAGCGGGTAAAGGTTGCCCCTAAGGCGACCCGCCTACTTTGCGGGATGCCTGGGTGAAGCGATCTGCCCGACCCTTTGTGCACAATAAAAAGAGACTAAGAAGTGTGTAGATACTTTGTTAGTTTTGTTCTCTGAGATTTGGTGAAAGCAAGATTGTCAGTTTATGTCAAGTTAGTTTTGTTAAGACCTGCAGGAGGCATGTTGTTGAAAACAAGTTTGTCAGTCTCTGTACTGTGCACAAGAGGTCTAGCAGTCTGTGTTTTGCGGGGGCTCGGTTGGGAAGGTGAACTGGACTTTGTTACATAGGCACGTGAGGTATGCAACCTAGGTTCCAGCAAAAAGCAATGGGCCTGGCCTGAGGTAGGCACTTGATAACCATGTATGAGTCAGTAACATGTAACACACTAGGTTCAGGAGTAGTGCACATGCCTAAAACCAGATTCAACCCCCAGCAGCACCCCCCACACACACATACATGCACACTCCACCACCAAAACAAAAAAAACCGGCGTGATTCTCTTGGATCAGGTTGCGTTCCAATGACAATTATATGAAGGGTCATGTAGTAAAGGACCAGAGAATGTAAGGAGTATCCCAGTATGGAGTCCGCAAAACATCATCCAAGAACCTCAAATTACTGGCTTTGCAATGCCATGTGACCCAACCCTTTTTATAACCAAGTCCAGACTTCGAACAAGGACTCCTATTCACAGGGCTGAGACTGCACAACTGAAGTCTCTGTCCTGTCCGGTGGCTGGTGGCTGGAGTGCACACCCACTACAGCGTTACTGTCATAACACGTCACATGGGGGCTCTATGGAGAATTAGGCAGAGCAGGAGGAGGAGGTTCAAGCCAGCATGGGTCAGTACTACACACCAGACACTGGAGGGATGTCCCGGTAGGTCCCAGGACTGCAGCCAAGATAGAGTCTGGACACCCCCTTTCCTCACGGCCAGCACCTCCCACCACCAGCCTCTACGTGTGCAAGAAGAAGTGGGATGGGAGGCAGGTTCTGGTTGGCTCTGGGCCAGCTGAGCAGTATATGGAAAAACATGAACAAGCCAGAGGGGGCCTGTTAAGGACCTGCCCCCTATTGACTTTTGTTTTTTATGTGCATGAGTGTATTACCTGCAGGCATGTAATGCAATGTCATGCAAAGCCCAATGGAGGTCAGAAGGTGTTGGATCCCCTGGAAGTGGCGTTATGGACGGTTGTTAGCCACCACTTGGGTGCTGAGAATTGAATCCAGATCCTCTGCAAGAACAGCCACTACCATTAACTCTCCAGCCCCAAGACTGTGAAGTTGTTAAAATCTCCCTTGTATTTTACCTCAGTACACTGAGTTAATAATGAAATCATTGTGGGCTGGAGAGATGGCCTAGTGGTTAAGAATGCTGACTGCTGGGCTGGAGAGATGGCCTAGCGGTTAAGAGCGCCGACCGCTCTTACAGAGGACCGGGGTTCGATCCCCAGAACCCACATGGTGGCCGAGAACCGTCTGAAACTCCAGAACTCCAGTTCCAGGGGAATCCGAGACCCTCTTCTGACCTCCGCGGCATTGCACGACATGGGTGCACAGACTTGCATGCAGACAGTACATTCATACACATATAAATAAATAAAATTAAAAAAAAAAAAAGAATGCCGACTGCTCTTGCAGAGGACCCAGGTTCGATCCCCAGGACCCACATGGCGGCTGAAAACCATCTTTAACTCCAGTTCCAGGGGAATCCGACACCCAGACAGTACATTCATACACATGAAAATAAAATTTTAAAAAATTTAAAAAAATAATGAAATCATCGAACTCCAGCCTTGGGCTCTCTGGCATACAGGGGGTTGGGGAGGATGGGGACACTGGACTGAGGCTGTCAGAGGAGGAATTTCCCACTGGGCTCCCAGCATCCTCTGCAGTACATCTGTGTGGGCAGGAAGGCCTTTTGTTCCCCCTAGGTTGGCAACTGGCCCTGAGTCAGGGAAGGATGTCCCCAGGGTCACTCTGGCAAGCCTGCCTGGTACCCACCCCTCTTCTGGAAGTCTTCCAGTTGGTACTAACTTGCTATGTGTCATAATTCCTTTCTTCTTACATGTTCTTAATGGCTTTGGAGCAAAATGATTTTTTTTTCCTAATTCCTGTTGGGAAGTAAAGCCTCCACTACCCCAAGTTCATGTCCTGAGTTAAGGGGCAACTGTAGCATCGTAGGTGAGCGCCAAGCCCCAGAGCAGAGATCAGCAAACCCAGGTCCTCTGCAAGAGCAGCCAGTGCTATCTCTAGGCTAGCTCTCCAGCCCGCTCCACCTTACTCTTTGACAGGGTCTTTCACTGAGCCTGAAGCTCACCAACTGGCCAGCCTCCCTGGCCAAAGTCCTGGAGACATCATGTCCAGGCCTCCCAGTGCTGGAAGTGCAAAAGCACCCAAGCACTGGGCACCCGAACTCGGGTCTCCATGCTCGTGCAGCAAGCACTTCAGCTATCTCCCAGCCCCTCCAGACACTTGCTCTCATTGTTTCTGGATATTGCATGTCCAACTGTTCTGACCCCCTGCACACAGCCTTCACTCTGCCTTCATGTCTCTAAGTGGCCATCCTACAAATATGATCTGTCTAGCATCTTTCCCAGTAGAATGAAGAGCTGGAGAGCAGGAAGGAAAAGGCAGTGATGGGGACCCCCACCATGGGGCGGTGACCTAGGGAAAAACACTGACCAGAGCTCCCCCCACTTCCCTGGGGCTGCACCAAGGTGGAAGTCCCAATCACACTGGAGTCCTTCTAACCAGCAAGGTGACAGGCCGGGCCAGGCCCCCCTGTACACTTTCCACCACTTTCCAGGCTCTGAACAGGCACTGCAGATGTATATCCAAAATAAAATACATGTGGGCCCCACACAGCCCTTCCTGTCCCCTCCCTGGTAACACCCCACAGAGCCACCAGAAGGTAGAATCAGTAAAGTTTTATTTCAACTCTTCTGCTTGTAAATGACTGAAAAAGCCGATCTGCAAAGGCAGCGTGCAGCTGCAGGGTCTGTCTCAGACAAGAGGCACTGCTTGGACCTCCCCAGGCTAGGGACCAGGCAGGAGGAAGGTTTGGTATGAAGGAATAAAGGAAAGTGGTTCTGCAGGCAGGACCCCAGACCAAGCCTGAGATACCATGAGCCACTGCTGGACTAACTTGGGATGCCCTGGGCTGTTGGGGAGGGCGGGGGTATGGGGTCTCAGAAGGGCCCATGTGCTACACCAGCCAGGGGGCCTGGGTCAGGTGTGAGAGTGGCCCATCACTTCCAGACCCCCACCCCAGAGAGCCTCCGGGCGCCACTGTCTAATGTAGTGTTAAGGAGCAGAGGCCAGGCTGTGGCCTAAGGCAGATGGTTGCGGTGACAGGCAGGGGTCCCAGGACAGTGGCCATTAGCCCCTTCCCTTTTGTTGACTGTGGTCCATGGCAGGTGGGTAGATATGGTACTGGTGTGTGTGTGTGTAAGGGGTAGTTGTGGATACCTCAGGTAATGGCAAATTAGTGCCAGACAGTAGCCTATGCTGATGGTGGCAGTAGGGGCCACCTGACAGAGCCCTGCTCCCAAAGGGGCCCCTCAGGGGCCAGTGTGCCTGTGTGACCAGGGCCGGGCAGGCCAGGCTGGACCCAGGCCCCAGTGTGGATGTGGGCACATGGTAGGGGTGAGGGAAAATGGTATGGAGGGAAGGGGTGGGCAGGCGAGGTGAACGCATGGGCGGCGGGCAGGAGTGGCCAGGGATTAGCCATCAGAAGGTGAAGCAGCGCTCCTTAGGGTGCCCCACACGCTCAAGGTTGGGCAGGCAGGCGAACTGGATCATGGGTGGGGGTCCACACATCAGTATCAGCGGCTCCTCCCCAGGGGGTGGAAGGTGATCCCTGATCATCTCCTCGTTCACGAAGCCCTGGCTGTAGTCCCAGACTGTGGAGCAAGAGACCAGGTAAGCCAGGGGTGACCCACCACCCACCCAACCCACAGCCCCTCATCCATCCCTCCCCCTCCCAGTTCCCTTTCTCCTTCCCTTTTGGCAGACAAGAAGCAAAGGTAGACCCCACACACACCTGCCCTGCTTCTGACCCCCACAGCCTCTACCATCTGTGCTTTCAGCCTGGACCAACTGCAATCAGAACACAAGACCCTGCTGGCTCCCTCACCTTACAATCTGAAACTAGCTTCCTCTTGTGCCCCCCAAAACTACCTCAGAGGATATTGAATCCATTTTACAGATGTACAAACTGAGGCCCAGAGGAACCAAAAGAATTATTCAC
Source organism: Rhizomys pruinosus (assembly GCA_009823505.1). NCBI lineage: Eukaryota > Metazoa > Chordata > Mammalia > Rodentia > Spalacidae > Rhizomys > Rhizomys pruinosus. Next base: position 453,651 of record VZQC01013734.1, read on the forward strand.
AGCCATACCATGAAGCAGCAACACTGTTCTCCCTAAGTAGGTGCCCAGCCTAGATTGGTCAGGGTGACATTCTCTACCTCCTGGACCCTAGCTACAAGCTCACTCTTCCGTCATTGGGGAGTCAGCCCACAGGAAGCAGGACCTTGCTCACAGCTGTGTTTGGGTACCTACATTCCTGGCAGGGAACTATTATACAGTAAATAATAGGACAGGTGTGGTGATCCCAACCCTCGGGAGACTGAGGCAGGGGGACTGACTGAGTTCAAGGCCAGTCACTTGGCCATAGAGAGACCCTCTCAAAAAAATAAATATCCTTTGAAAAGAGAAGCACGTAAGAGCAACCCCTGGGTCTGACACATGAGGTTGGGGCAGCTGCTCCTTCTAGGTCCAGCAGCCTCCCTTGTCTGCGTGGGCTTGTGAGCACACAGTCTCCACTCCATCTGCCTCACAGTAATGGGCAACACAGTGGGCGTGGGGCAGGGAGCAGACACCCAGAGGCTGGGGAGATCTCTGGTCCAATGCTAACCTCCAGAGTCAGGCTAGTCAGAAAAGCAATCTTTCCACCTCCTTGTCCACCTGTGGATGCTGCCCCCCAGCTAGCCCTGGGCCCTAGTGGCTACATTCTCTAGCTTGGCTTCACAGGTGAACTAGGAGAGATGGCAAGAGGTGGCAGGGAAACAGAGGCATGCTGGGCCACCACACCTGCCACTGAGGCTCCACCAGCCTGGGGGAGGCCCTGGATTAGCTCTGATTTGTCTGTGCCCTCTGTAACCCAGATGAGCTTCCTGAAAACCCTCAACGCCAACAGAAACACAGAAGCCCAAGGTAAAAAGGACACTGGGAGCAGGGGAATGGCTCAGTGGGTAAAGGTGTTTGCCACGCAACCAAACCTGGAGACTTGAGTTTGATCCCCAGAACCATGTAAAGGTAGGACAGAAACAGATCCACAAAGTTGTCCTCTGACCTCTGACACGTGCTGCAGAATGTATCCTCAATAATAATAATAATATATTTTTTGGTCTTTTTGAGACAGTGTCTCCCTGTAGCCCCAGCTGTCCTGGAACTCACTCTGTAGACCAGGCTGACCTTGAACTCACAAAGATTTGCTTGCTTCTGCTTCCCGAGTGCTGGGATTAAAGGCGTGCGCCACCACGCCCAGCAATAATATTTTTTTTGGTCTTTTCCAGACAGGGTCTCCCTGTAGCCCCAGCTGGCCTGGAACTCGATCTGTAGACCAGGCTGGCCTTGAACTCACAAAGATCCGCCTGCCTCTGCCTCCCGAGTGCTAGGATTAAAGGCATGTGCCACCACGCCTGGCAATAATAATATTTTTAAAGGGCATTAGCTGACAAGGAGAAAGCCCCTAGATAGATGTCTAGTCTGTGGATTCCTGGGGGTAGGAAGTCCCCACCAGGTAATACAGATCCAGGAGACTACTTGCCATAGTGGCACAACAGCTTTAATTCCAGCACTAGGGAGGCAGAGCCAGGTGGATCTCTGTGACTTAGAGGCCAGCCTGGTCTACATAGTGAGTTCCAGGCCATCCAGCACTAGAGAGTGAGAACCTGTCTCAAAAAAAAAAACTAACACACACACACACACACACACACACACACACACACACACAGTCCCACCCAGTAGAAACCATAGACTTGAAAGAATGTACTGCATTTCAACGATCCAAACCTCCAGCTCATGAGGACCATGGGTACATATCCCCTTGTGCTTTGGCTGCTGGGGACTGCAGAGTGTCATGTGTGGCCATGCATGGCAATGTGCACTACAGCCCATGTTTCTGCAGAAGCCTCATCCCAGCCTCGGTTCTAAGGCCCTGCCCTTGTTTATTCTTCCACTCCTGGTTTCCACTTGTCCCCCTCTGACTCAGTGTGTGAGTCACTACAAGCCTCCCAGGATTCCTCTGAACATGGCAGAGCCAAAACAGACACACAGACAGCTGTCTGGGAACAAGCCGTCCGCCAGGCCAATGTAGACAGCATTTTATGGTAGTGTTTCCTTACTCGTGCCCTGAAGGTGGCTCTGGGGAACCCTCCTGCCTTGTCTCTGGGCCCTAAAGACCCGTTGCTGCTTCATTTCTCTCCATCTCACATTTCCTCCACGAGGTTTTGTTTTTGTTTTTGTTTTTGTTTTGTTTTGTTTTGTTTTGTTTTGTTGGTCTTTTCCAGCCAAGGTCTCCCTGTAGCCCCAGCTGGCCTGGAACTCTGTACACCAGGCTGGCCTTGAACTCACAAAGATCCGCCTGCCTCTGCCTCCCAAGTGCTAGGATTAAAGGCATGTGCTACCACGCTTGGCCATCCACGAGTTTTGACTCATGCGCCAACGTGGTAGTAAACAAAGGAGAAAATACCAGGAGATTGTGCCCAACCCCTGCCCAATCCCCTGTTGTGGAATCAGCCCTGGGAGATGTTCTGTGTTACTATAGGCCACCACCAGGGGTCGGCACTGCCCCCTATTCTCTTTAGCTTCCTCTTCCGGGCTGGAAGCCCACCTTTATCTCAGGAGGACCTGTATCAAAAGGGAGCCAACCCATCTCCCTCTTCCCCCCTTAAACAAAGAAAAGCAGGGACTCTGACACCCACACCCAGTGTCCCATCTGACTCATACACACATAACTTGGGGCACGGCAAGGAAAGTCTGGCTGGCTGGCATGGTGCCAAGTAGCTGTTTTTTTTCCATCTGAGACTCTCTCCCACAGGGACAAGGAGGGAGGTTCCTAAGGCTCAAGAAACTTGAGAAATTCGCCAGACTCACCGCAGCCCTCCCGGAGGCTGCAGCAGTCAACAGCTGCTGGGGGAGCTGACTCTTCAGTGGAGCTGCCTGCAATGTCCACAGGGGGCTCCGAGGATGCAACACTCCTGAGTGGTCACCCATGCTAGGGTGGGCCTTCTGGTGACATAGCAGCTTCTGAGTCATTTCTATAAGTGACTCCTGACCTGTGTTACTAAAGCAAACCCGATAAGCTGGCTGGGCAGTAAGCTAAACTGGGACAGAGTAGCTTCTTTGGTCTATCCTTGACCTCTCCACTTGGGGTGAACAGAAGTGTTCCCCCGAGGAAGCATGGGCTGCTGTATTCTTTACAGCAAAGAAGACATATTTCTTTTGTGGGGGGCAAGTCTTGTAGGGCCCAGGCTGGCTTTGCGCTTGCTATGCAGTTGAGATGACCTTGCACATCCAATCCCCGTCTCCATCTCCTGAATGATAGGATTACAGGCAATGAGCCACCATGTCATTTTTGCAGGGTGCTGGAGACCAAACCCAGCACTTCATGCATGCCACGTAAGCACTCTCCCAGCTAAACTGCACTCCTAGCCCTGATATGAGATTTTTGTGTACCCTCCTTTTTATCCAAAGCAGGAAATGAAGGACAGCTTGATTCCCAGAGCAATCCCCCTGGAATTTGGGGGCCTCATCCCTGCTTTCCTGCATGGGCCTGGCTCCACAGCACCATGAACTTGGCCTGCAGCTTCCGTAGGTGGACGGCAGTGTGAGGGCAACCGGAACGTTTACCCAGCCCTTCTCCAGACCAGGTGACGGGGGGGGGGGGGGGGGGGCACGACATGCAAGGCTGTTACAAACCAGACAGAAGTGACTGCCCCAAGGCCTGCCCCCAGAATGAGCCCAGGTCCTTCTCCACCCAGCAGGGCAGTGCAGGGGGCTGGAAAGGATTAGAGAGCTAAAACAAGCACTGGACCCCAGGCGGGCTCTGCTGCTTTCACTGTGGTGTACAAGACATCGCTTCCCCTCTAAGCTCTGGTTCCTCATCTGAGACAGGGTCCTGCCTAGGCCTGGCACAGGCCACAGAGAGTGCTGAAAGAGACCTGCCTGGGGACCCCTGCTCACCTTCCGGGGCTTTATCCACTGTGTACCAGAGCTTAAAGCGGGCGGAATGTTTGGTCCTCAGCTCCTCCAGCTCAGGCCGCAGCAGAATGTCTTTCTCCGACTGCAGGGGACAGGCCACACAGTCAGAGGGGTGCACACAGGGACTGCCCTTAGACACCTCAGCAGGGACAGGCCCAAGGGCAGATCATCATGCTACACAGGCTGTGCTTGGATTCCCTGCAGCTCACTAGAGTCCTAGCGACATTCTCCTCTGCAGCCACCTTAGCTACAAAGCCCCTCAAAGTAGCTAACAACCAGTTTTCTTACAAATGGAGTATGTGGCAGGGTGTGGTGGCACACCCCAGCAATCAAGAGGTAGAAGCAGGTGGATCTCTGTGAGTTCAATTCCAGCCTGGTCTACAGAGTGAGTTCAATTCCAGCCTGGTCTACACAGTGAGTTCAATTGCAGCCTGGTCTACAGAGTGAGTTCAATTCCAGCTTGGTCTACAGAGTAAGTTCAATTCCAGCCTGGTCTACACAGTGAGTTCAATTCTAGCCTGGTCTACAGAGTGAGTTCCAGGCCAGCAAGAGCTACATAATTCCACCCTCTTTTAATAAAAAACAAACAGTGCCAGACTTGGTGCTACACCTTTAATCCTATCACTTGGGAAGCAGAGACAGGGCCAGTCTGGTCTACATAGTGAGTTCCAGGCCAGCTGAGACTACAGGGAGACCTTGTCTCAAAAAGGAAAAAAAAAGACAGAATCTGTGGCCAGGTGGGGCAGCAGATACCTGTAACCCCAGCATTCAGAAAGCTGAGACAGAAGAATCTCCAAGTTCAAGACCAGCCTATATTGGAGAGTGAGTTCCCAGCCAGGCTGAGCTGCATAGCTAAGACCCTGCTTCAGAAAACCAAAGGCTACGATGGCAGAGCAACTTTCTTGCCTAGTATGCTCAAGGCCCAAGGTTCTGGGTTCTGGTGAGAACAACAAACAGCAGCTGGGCCTGTAGCTCAGTGCCACAGCATGTACTTAACCGTCATCCCAAGGCCCTATGGGACCCCACCTTCCCTATCCACCAGCCAGCCTTTCTGCTAGGCCTAGTCAAGGCCGTTGCTGACCTCAGGGTACTTCCTACAGCTGTGTACTGAGCAGTACAGAGCTGGGCCAGAAGCACCCTGGGGACAGGATGACCTGAACCATATCTGACAGGCACCAGGTATCTGGGACCAGCTTCTATACCACAGGGACTGGTAGAACTCAGTGTGGTCTCCTCCAGACATATCACATAAATCTCACATACTCAGCCACAAAATATGGAACCTGGAAAGACTCCTGAGACAACCTTGCTTCAGCAGCCTGTTCTACTGAGGAAGTGGAAAACAGAGGAGACAAGCCAGTCATCCCAGGCTATCCAGAAGCTTACAGAAAACAGGCCTCAACCCTGTAGACACCATCTAGCCCAGAGTGCTCCTGAGGGCTTGTGCCCTTGATCCTTACCTCCAGCTCTGCCCAGCCCAAGCCACGGTCAATGTCCTCCTACTCCTCCAGAGTCCCAAACTCTGCCAGAGGTCAAGGGAGCTCCAAGTTTAGAAGGGGCTGGAGGGAGGGGGTGCCGCGATGTCCCACCTCAGCAGCCACCCCACCTGCCACGTCAGAATCCTTGGCATTCCCCTCATTCCAGCCATCCCAGAAGCTCTGCAGAGCCATGCAGACCTTGCGCATGGCCTGGCAGGCCCCATGCCTCCTCACTAAAAAGCTGAGCCTGCCTGTTTCGGGGGACTGTCCACCGACCTGGTTGGCGAAGAGCAGGTAGCACACAGTGTAATCATTTGGGTCCTTCATGATGGCACGGATCACCTGCAGCATTGGGGTGATGCCTATAAAATGGGGATCCCACACTGAGTGAGCTCTACCCAAGCACACAAGGAGCCCAAGCAAGGCAAGGTGTGAGACACCCAGGCGCGGATGAACCTCTGACCTCCCTCCTACCCATGCTTCCTCCCATACTCACACCCTGACTCCCCACATCAGCCAGGGCACCCTCCTGTACCTGTCCCTCCTGCGATCATGCCCACAGACTTCACCGTCCTGACAACAGGGTTCGACTTCTTATCAGCACGAATGGCAAACTTGCCTGGAAGAGGGAGGTTAAGACAGATCCTGGACCCTCAGGGAGGGGCTGCTGCTGGTGGAAGCAGCCATGCCCCCAAGGATCCAGGGCAGGGTAAATTTCACACAGCCCCAGCCAGTTAGGATGAAGGCAAGGATGGGAGGTGGGATCCAAGATCCTGCTCAAATGCCTCCTCTGTGGATAACAGAGGCCGGCAGAATGGAGAAGTCACATTCGCATCTTTGCTAGGTAGTTTGGGGGTAGTAGGTAAGCAAATTGAGGAACCCTGAGAACAAACCTGGCCCCCAAGTACAGCCAGGGAAGCCCCTGAGCCACCCACTTACCCTTTTTTTTTTTAATTTTTATTTATTTTTGTATGTGTATGAATGTACTGTCTGCATGCAGGTTTGTGCACCCGTGTTGTGCAATGCCGCGGAGGTCAGAAGAGGGTGTCGGATTCCCCTGGAATTGGAGTTTCAGACAGTTCTCAGCCACCATGTGGGTGCTGGGGATCGAACCCGGGTCCTCTGTAAGAGTGGTCAGCGCTCTTAACCGCTAGGCCATCTCTCCAGCCCACCCACTTACCCTTTAAACAGCCATTGACCAAGGTTGGGGAAACACCATCTGCCCCCTCCCCAGTTCCAGACACAGCAGCCTCAGGGCCTGTGGCCCCAGTCCTCCAAGTCCCTGAGCCCTGCCCTGTCTCCAAGGGCTGCTTCCCCAATCACCTTTGCCCTGGTAGACCAGCAGCCCGTTAGGACCCCGAAACTCAATAGTGTCTCCAATCTTCATGTTTTCCAGGTACTGGGACATCTTCCCTCCGGCAGGAAACTTGGGATGGGTATCTTTAAAATAAACCTGCAAGCCACATGGGTGTCCTTAAGTTCCCACCTATCCTGAGGGTATCCCAACCCTTCACCAAAGATCCCATCCAACCTACCAAAGCTCAGGCCTTCGACCTAATGCTCCAAGAAGCTGGAAGCTGTATCAGTACTGTTCCAGCCTCAGCTCTGTGCCTACCTTCTGTCAGGAGATGGCCACATCTGCCAGCACAGCAAGGCTCTGGGCCTCAGTGTGCCCCCACCCTGCCTGGTGCAGCATGCTCCAGCAGTCACACAAACATCCCTCCTGAAGCAACTTCCCTCCCGGCCCCTGTGGGATTACAGTCTTGGGAAAGGGGAGGCCTAGAATACAATCGGTCTATGGAAAAGGGGACAGAGGAGCAGAATGCCTGGGCCAGGGCTGGGCCAGCTTCCTAGAAGCTGAGCCTGGAAGGCAAGCTGGAGCCTCGGTGGAGGAAAGGCAAGATGGGCAGGAGGACGGGGTGCAGCACCGGCCTCAGGAGACAGGGGAGCACACATGGCAGGGTACAGGTGGGGCTCTGATGCAGGTCTTTATCTCACTTTCACCTGGGACCAGCACTCAAGAAGTCTGGAAGAGTCTGAGCTTTTTTCCCTCTGGTAGTCACCCTCGACCCCATTCTCTCACCAGTCATGTCAACCTGAGCACATGTTCAGTCCATCACCACTTCCTCTCTTTCCTGACAATGTCCCAAGCCTACACTGGGCCTACAAAGCTCTGCCTGGCTCTGTGGATGTCTCCCACAGCTTGTCTGTCCAGTAAGCCCTGGTACTGCACTATTGCTGGGAGTTCTAAAGTCCTCTGACCTCAGGGTCTTTGCATCTGGCCAAGGCCTCTCTCTCCCCATTCACCTGGTCAACACTCACTCAGTCATAGGTCCGCCCTCTCTGCTGCCTGAGCAGGAAGCAGCTCTCCACACCCCACCCCACTCCCCTGGGGAGCCCACCTTGACAACCAAGTCCACAAAGCCCTTGTCATCATCACTAGAGACGGGGGTGTAGGGCCGAATGACCAGGTTCCCATCAATTCGAGTCGAGAGGTAGATGTGCTGACCTGTAAGACAGAGAGGGATCACTCTAAGTCAGTAGTCCACAGGGACCTCTGGGTCTTGTCTCTCCAGGGGCCTACACCTGTACCACATGACCTGGCCTAGACTCCCACTCTTCCCTCCCTGTCAGAGAGACTCCCCATGTCTCAGGGTGCTCTTCACACCTGTGCAGGCCCATCCTGCAAGGCCAGGTACTCTCCCTGCTCCGACTCATGCCGTGGGTTGCATGGGGCAGACTCACCAATGGGGAGGCCCAGGATGTGCTGGGGTGAAGGCAGGGCGAAGCGGAAGCGCCGTGTGTCATGGCTGATGATCTGCAAAGAAGCAGAGCTGCTGGACCTCGGCCTCTCCCCCTCCCATGTCCCCAAGCAGTGATGCTGCTGTCACCATTATCACCCACGTGTGAGGGTAAGTCAAGTGCACACTGTGAACCTCTGCTCTTGTTGGCGAGAGAGGACCACACAGTAGGACAGTCAGAGCAAGATGAATACAAGGTCCCAAAGGGAGGCTGCTAAATGACTCAGAAAATTCCAGGAGGTGGGAGGGAAAAATCCTCTCTATTCCCAGCTGAACAGTGGCCTGGTGACAGGAGGGACTAAGGGCTGGACTAGAAAATGAACAGGGCTGAGACCAGGCCACAGGGCGCAGGGGAAGGTTCTGAAAATCACTGGAGCCAGGAGCCCATGAGAAGTGGGTGGTCCTGGATGAGGCTGGGCTTTGTAGGACAAGGAGTCATGGCAGCTTCTGATGCCTGGGAGGGTCCTGAGGCTGCCACAGCTCACAGCCCAAAGCCAGGTCTCCACCTCCATAGACTAGGACCAAGTCTGTCAATGGCTGCACTGTGGCAGCCATTCCCTTCCAGGGAGGGGCTGGTTAGGAGATCTTAGCTGTGGGTGCTGGGAATCGAACCCTGGTCCTCTGCAAGAGCAACCAGTGCTCTCTCTTAACTGCTGAGCCAGCCATCTCTCCAGTCCACCAAGAGGCTGAGTTCATGATGAAAACCTAACCACATTACACAAGGATTAAAGGAAATCAGGGTTCAGGTTACCAAAATACCTGAGCCAGGTGTGGCAGTGCATGCCTAAGATCCCAGGGAGGGGTGGAGGCAGAAGGATCAGGAGTTCAAGGTAACTCTCTGCACCTGAGTATGAGGCTAGCCTACAATACATGAAAACACTGTTAAAAAAAATAGTAATAATAAAAAAAATAGTAATAATAAAAAGAAAAAGAAAAAGAAGAAAGAAAGAAAGAAAGAAAGAAAGAAAGAAAGAAAGAAAGAAAGAAAGAAAAGAGAAAAGGCCCCTAAGGATGTGTACACCTGCACTCCATGTGTGTGTGTGTGTGTGTGTGTGTTGCCTAGAAAGGGGCCTACAAAAAGGGCCTACCCTGACCTTAGGTCCTTAGGTGGGGGGTTTGCAGGGGCTGGACGCCAGCAGTAGGGGGTGGGTATGGAATTCCATGAGCAGAATTTTTAGTGACCAAACACAAATCACACCTTAATTCTAGAACTAAAAGGCAATAATAGTAAAGAGAAAAATATGGAAAAAAAATTTTAAGTAAGAAAACTGAAGATGTGGCTTAGTGTACAATGCTTACTTACTTTGCTAAAGGCCCTAGATTTGAATTTCAGCACAGCCAAACGAAACAAAACAATTTTTTTATTTTATTTTTTGTGTATAAATGTACTGTCTGCATGTAGGTTTGTGCACCCATGTTGTGCAATGCTGCAGAGGTCAGAAGAGGGTGTCAGATTCCCCTGGAACTGGAGTTAAAGATGGTTCTCAGCCACCATGTGGGTGCTGGGGATCGAACCCGGGTCCTCTGCAAGAGCAGTCGGTGCTCTTAACTGCTAGGCCATCTCTCCAGCCCAAATTTTTTTTTAATCCCACTGATAATCAAGACTTAAAAACATGAGGATTAGGGGCTGAAGAGATGGCCTAGCGATTAAGAGCACCTACTGCTCTTGCAGAGGACCCGGGTTCAATCCCCAGCACCCACATGGCAGCTGAGAGCCAGCTTTAACTCCAGTTCCAGGGGAATCCAACGCCCTCTTCTGGCCTCCTTGGCTCTGCACGACATGGGTGCACAGACCTGCATGCAGACAGTACATTCATACACATAAAGAATAAATAAAATAAAATATAAAAAAAAAAACCACGAGGATTAAAGGCATGTGCCACCATGGGAGGCAGAGGCAGGTGGATCTCATGAGACTGAAAACACCCTGGTATACATAGCAAGCTCCAAGACCTTGTCTCAAAAACAAAACAAAAACAACCACAACAAAAATGAGGATTTCAGGCTGGAGAATTGACTCAGAGGTTAAGAGCACTGGCTGCTGTTGTAAAAGATCCAAGCTTGGTTCCCAGCACCCACATGGCAGCTAAGAATCAACCATACGTAACTCCAGGTTCAAGGAATCCAAGACCCTCTTCTGGCCTCTATGGACATTGTACACAGGTCACACACACACACACACACACACACATAGAAAGAGAGAGAGAGAGAGAAAGACACATAAGACAAAATAAATAAAACGTGTGAATTTCATTTGTTAAGAACAAAACCTGTGCACCCACATATGTGTAAGACTAGAGTGGCTGGAGGAGGCAGAGTGATGGTGTATGGTTTTATTTTGTATTTGTCCTTTCTGTCTTCTCTAACCCTGGGGACATCACAGACTTACAGACATGAGTCCTTACCACTCCCTCAGTCCCCTACTCAGCCACTGTGCACGGTCAACCACACAGGCCCACAACCAGAGTGGAGACCAGGGCCTGTAGCACCTCACTCCTCTCAGTTCTGACTCTCTGCTCCCTGAGTCAGCTTTCCTGCCACACCCTCTGGGGGCAGCTAGGAAGGCCAGAAACAGAGCAGAGAGGGCCGTAAGGGGTGGGAAGAGGCAGGGAGAGGAGGGAGGGCCGTGAGGGGCGAGAAGAGGCAGGGAGAAGAGGGTGCCTCAGGTCCTGACCAGAAGACCAGAGACATACTTTACAGGGGCAGTCAGAGGGGGTGGAGCACTCAGCCTCTCTCACCTCATTTCCTTGGCAACTAAGTCGGGGCACACACCCAAAAGTCCCAAAGGGACCTTCCATGGGACAGTGAGTATGGTTGGAGTCCTATAGCACTATCCTCTGAGTATAACAGCCATTATTTGCATCAGAGCAGCTGTGACTACTTATAAGATACCTCACTCATAGGAGGGGCTGGGAAGGGTCAGTGTCCCCTCACCTAAGATTCTGCCCACCTCCCAGTTAGCTGTGTATAACTATGCTCTAACCACACCTGGCCTCCTGGTCTCTGGATGCTAGAGAACACAGACAGTAATGAGTGAACAGAAGTGGGGAACTCCACCTATACAGCTATGGGGGAGTCACCGTCCATGCTCAGGTGGAACTTTTTGGTAGTACAGCTGCTTTAGGATCACCCACACTCCTGTGAGTAACCTCTGACTCATGTTCTGTAAATTAAGCCCAATAAACTCACTGGTTCCCCAAGGTATAGACTTTGGAAGAAAGGTATTTTGGTTTGTCCTTGATGTTCTAGCTAGAGGGAATAGGCATTTGTTTCTATCTCCCCAAGGAAAGATTTTATGCAATAGAGACCAGCAACCGAATCTCACGTCCCTGTGGCCTTAGCAAGGGACAGGGCCTGGCCTTGCTCTCTCCATCTGCAAAATGGGCAGAAGACAGGTGGGGAGCAGAAGAGGTACCAAGGAGCCACAGGACTGCTGGGTGTGGGGATGGGTAATCACCTCCTTGTCAATGAGCCGTAATGGGTACTTGATATCTGGGTTCTCCAGGGTGATGGCTGGTAAGGAACGCTGGAACATCCTCATGAACAGGCTGTAGAGGAACCAGACGGGGGAGAGGACCACGCGGCTCAACTGCAATGACAAGGCAGACCCCGACACGTCAGGAAGGAGCCCTGCCTTTCCCTTGTGGGTGACAATTCACTCACATCCCCTTTCTTCCTGCTGCCCCCTCCCCTCCACTCTGGAAAAGCCTCATTCATTCAGTCACCCACTGGGAGAAAGGTCAAAATCCAGACCTGTTACAACACTCTGTCTTCTCCGCTCAGCACCATGAGAAAACGTTCTTGAAAAAGCTCCATTTGCCCTGGAACAAGGTCTTTAAAACTATGTATCTGAACACATACTGGTTTTCACTTAGCTGCTAGGAAGCTCAGAGTAAAATTAATCTTAAGTGCGGTGCATCTGTGGTCTATTCTTTAAATCAACTTCTCTGGTCCCTATTAAATGACATCAAGCTCTAGTTCTATTTTTTTTTTTCTTTTCTTTTTGAGACAGTATCTCACGTAGCCCAAGCACTTCATATACCCTAAGCAAGCATTTACCAACTGAGCCATATCCCAGCCCAAGTTCTAGTTCTCTATATACAAATATATACCTCTGATTAAGAATCCCCCTAAGAGGCAGACTCTGACCATAGGATTGTGTGTTAACCACTTTCCCAAGGCCACTGCCTCCTCGCTTCCTCTTAGGGACACAGGACAAGTGAGGTTGGTTGAGTCTCTCCCTGAGCGCTGTACTCTGCCTTCAGCTTCCTGGGCAGCTGAGGCACCTTGCTGAACACTTCTCCTGGTTGTGTGGCCCTGGGCAAGTCGCTTCCTCTCTTTGAACTGGCTGGGACCAGGTGACCTACAAGGTCCTGAGAATGTCACTCAGATTCCCAAGATCAGGATGCTGGCACCACATGGGTAACCTATCACCACTTTATAGACAACTTACCAGCTGAGGGTCCCAAGTCCATCACCTCTGGAATATAGGCCCATGCCACCTCCTATTGGCACAGAGGCTTTTCCTCACCAGCCCAGTCTGCACAACAATCAAAAACCTAAGAGCTGGCCTAGTTGTTATGATTTATATCTAAAATGTCCCCACAGGCTCAAATGTTGAGCCCTTTTCCCCAGCTGGTAGCACCTGTCTGGGAGGCTGTGAAACGTTTAAGAGGTGTGGCCTAGCCAGGGGTGGTGTGGCCTTTAATCCTAGCAAAGGTAAAGGTAGAGGCAGAGGCAGAGGCAAAAGCAAAGGCAGGTGGATCTCTGAGTTCAAGGCCAGCCTGGTCTACATAGTGAGTTCTAGGCCAGCTAGGACTAAAGGGAAACACTGTCTCAAAAAAAAAAAAAAGAGGCACGGCCTAGCTGGAGGAGGACGGCTGTAGACAGGCCTTCGAGTCTTACACTGTCTGGTCCCTGGTCCTTCTCTGCTTCTTGGTCAGCCTCAATGTGAACATCCTTGGCCACAGGTCCTACTCACACTGCGGTGGATTCCCCACCACAAAGGATGGAAACTTCCTAAAACCACAGCCAAAATGTCTTCTCTCGCTGAAGTGTTTTTTTGTTTTGTTTTGTTTTGTTTTGTTTTAATGTGTATGAATGTACTGTCCTCATGTAGGTCTATGGACCCATGTCGTGTAATGCCACAGAGGTCAGAAGAGGGTGTCGGATTCCCCTGGACCTGGAGTTCTCCTGGAATTGGAGTTACAGATGGTTCTCAGCAGCCATGTGGGTGCTGGGGATCGAACCCGGGTCCTCTGCAAGAGCAGTTGGCGCTCTGAACCGCTAGGCCATCTCTCCAGCCCCTGAAGTTATTTTTGTCTGGTAGTCTGGTTGTCTGGTCACAGTCACAAAAGTAACTAACAGGGCAGGAACCTGAATTTTCTGGCCAAAAAGCACCCCTGCACAGGAGGGGGAACCCTGGCAAGGGGAAGCCTGGCCTCCTACCATGCCTAGCTATGTGGGCCACATTCGGCTTTGCCAAGTCAAGTTTCTCCATCTATGAAAGGGGGGGTCATGAGCTACATGACAGTGTCTGGAAACAAGCTGGGGGGGTGGGGCCCACTGCAGGGCTAGCCCTAGACTAATCCCACGGAGTGCCTCTGGCCCCCAGCTGCCCTCAGCCACCTGCGTGTCAGGCCCTGGGTAGCCTCCTTTACCTAGGCAATAGGTGAGACTCAGGAAGAAACAGAAATGTTTCAAGATACCAACCCAATCAATGCACATCCCAGAGGGAGACACCCACATGGTGTACGGTGCAAGGAGATCCCATCTCTGCAGCCTTCGGTGGGCCCTATTTGGAAAGGGGTCTTTACAAATGCATCAAAGTTCTTGACATGGAAACATGCAAACACTTTGGATTATAAAGGGGACCCTAAGTCCCATGACAAATGTATTTCTAAGAGAAAGTGGAGGGTGAAGTGATGCAGCCACAGCCTGTGACTTAAAGGGCCATTAGAAGCTGGCAGACAAACAAGGACCCTGCTCAGATGTTCAAAGAGAGCTCCGCCCCGCCCCCGTTGACACTGTCACAGCTTCTGGCCTCCAGAATTCTGTGGTTTCAAAGATACAGAACAGGAGTGGGGCTGTAACTCAGTGACAGAGTGCTTGCCTAGTATCCAGGATGACCTGGGTTCCCTGTATACAGTGGGCATGGTAGTTCAAGGCCAGCCTGGTCTACAAGAGTGAGTTCCAGGACAGCTGGGGCTACAGGGACACCCTGTCTCGAAAAGACAAAAAAAAAAAAAAATTTTTTTAAATAATAATAAATAAAGTGGGCATGGTGGTATATGCCTGTAATTCTAGCACTCAGAAGGTAAAGGCAGGGGATCAGAATCAAAGTCATCTTGGAGTGCATAGTAAGCAGGGCCAACCTAGGCTACATGAGACCCTGTCCAAAAAAAGAAAAAAGATAGGAAGCAATTGTGTATGTTAGGTTGCTGACAGACTCCTAAAACCCAGTGAGGGTCCCAATATTCTTTTTTTTTTTATGTGTATGAATGTACTGTCTGCATGTAGGTTTGTGCACCCGTGTCGTGCAATGCCGCAGAGGTCAGAAGAGGGTGTCGGATTCCCCTGGAACTGGAGGTCTCCTGGAATTGGAGTTACAGATGGTTCTCAGCCACCGTGTGGGTGCTGGGGATAGAACCTGGTTCCTCTGCAAGAACAGTCGGTGCTCTTAACCACTAGGCCATCTCTCCAGCCCTGCTCCCAATATTCTATAACAGAGGTCAGGGTTTAGCCTGGGCAAGTTCCTCTGCCTGTAGGGAGACCAACCAATCACAGGTTAAGCCGCCCAGCCTACCTCATGGAAAGTTCCCAAGCCCCTAACTGCTTACAAAGGTTTCCTGACTGCTGCTGCTAGCTGCTGTTCTCCCTTTGATCCCAGCAAGAGGCAGCCCACAGTCTGTACCCAACAGACTGCTGGCCCTCATGGAGTTGTCTTGGTTGATGGTCTTTTTTGCACCTCTTTCCATACAGTATGGTGTCAGAGTAGATCCTGAGCCAGGAAAATCTTTAAAAGGATGATGCCAAGACTTCTGATGACCAGAAAGAATGTGGAGTAGGCAAGTCTGTCCAGTTACCTTCCTGACTTTACTCTGTAGTCATGTGACTGGATGTTCCTGGTCTAAGGAGACATGTAGTGAAGTATTTAGAGGCAAAAGGACAAAGCACTCTCAAACACCTTAACACAAGTACACATATCCACCATCTGAAATGTAGACTATATATTGAAAGCAAACAGAGCAAATGGTAACATCCTAATGACTCAAATTATTTCAAAATAAAGTGTTGGGGTGGAGCATCCTGAAGGCTCAAATAGGACAAAAGTTCTCAGAAGCTAATGGCTCAAAGCCGGTCAGCTCGCCTTCCCTAACATCTCCCTAACTTCTCTTGATGACTCTTATGTTTTCTTATCAAATGCTCTCCTTTTCACCTTGGCAGCCAGGCAGCTCCGAAGGAAGCTCCCTGCTCACATGGAGGGCTCTCTGCAGCCTTAGTGGGAGCCTCTTCTTAACACTTTATTTTATTTATTAGTAGTAGTGGGGAAGGATGTGGGGGGCATATCATGGTTTACTTGTGAGGTCAGAAGACAGCTTCGGGAGTTGGTTCTCCCCTTCCACCATGAGTGGATCAAATTCAGGTCATCAAACTCAGCAGGGCAAGGGCTTTTACCCCATGAGCCTTTTGGTGACCCTGCTGTACCTCTTAAGGTAAAATATTTTCATTCTCAGAGCCCAGCCCCCCTGCCCACCTCCCTCAAAGCCCTGCCAGGACTCCCCAGCCTCCAGCAGTTCGGGAGAGCACTCTCCCTAAGCCTCTTGTCCAGTCTGCAGAAGGAAGGTGATACCCACAATAAGACCTTCCTCTCAGGGAGCAGGAAAGTAAGCTGAGGGCCCAGTTCAGGGAGGGGTGCAACCTGAGAAGTGTGGGCCCCCACCAGGAAGGTTAGCCATCCAGCCTGACATAACCTCCCACCCCCAAACCGGCCCTGCAGCTTCATGCAGCCCAGGGAATCACAGGCCCTTTGTTGGGCCCAGGAAAAAATGTCTCTCTCCCAGCTGAGGCCTCACCCCACAGGCCCCTGATATGTGTCACATGGGCCTAAAAAAAGGCCAGGTACTGGGCCCATACTGCTCAAGGCACAGCTGCATCTACTATGTCCCGCACCAGGCCAAGTACCGCACCTGTCCGGAGGCTCACTAAAGGACAGAGTTGCAACCACGGACTGTTAGGACAGAGAGACCCAGGTTTGAGCCCCAGCCCAGAACTCAGGAAAGACCCCCTAGGGCTGGGAAGACTAGAGAAGAAAGAGGATGAGGCCTCGGAAGGCTATGCACAGAGCAAACACTGGCCACCGAGCCCAAGCTGGCACTGCTCCAGGACAAGCCGTATCCCCATTTCAGCCCTTGCAGGCTAGAGGGGAGTAGCCTGCCCCAAGTCACAACACAGCCTGAGTACCACATTCATGCCACCAGAGTCACTTTCTCAAAGTCAGCAAATGCCTGGCTCAGGTCACAAAGGCAACTATAAATGCAACCAGGATCTGACTCCAGCCTGGTCTAATCCAGTTCTACTCTTCCTGAGCCACCTCCAGGACAGGTGCCCACTCTGCCCTGGTCACAGCCCACAGCCCAGATCTCAATATCCTGCATTAAGGCCTGAGCCCTCTTCCAGCCCCTGCAGCCCAAGCTACCGGGTTGCTCCACCCACTCACCACAGCTGCCACAGCCAGCCATCAAGGCACCTGTTCTGCAGCTGGAACTCCAGACCCTCTCCCTGCTCCCTCCAAATCAATCACCTGACTACACCTTTGCAGTTTTCTTTTTGGGCCAAATGCTCGGCTTCTGGATACATCCAACCAGCAGAGCCCAACTCCTTCATCCTTCAGAGCCCAACTCTGGTCAAATCTTCCCTGAGTAGCCATGTCTTGCTAATTAGGGCCTTGGTGACTTTTCACACCCTTGGCCCTCTATAAACTCTTTAGTGCTGAGGACCATTCTGGCAATGTCTCTGCTATAGATGGCAGTGAAGCCATAACCATGTGGCATTCAGCTTAGGGAAGGAGAGAAGCAAAGGCACATTTGCAAGAAGTAGCCACTGCTGAGAGCCCCAGAGATGAACCTCGACGACACGACACACCACCTGGACCTGTGCCGGGGGCACCCCGTTTATCACCCCCAGCAGAACTGTTTCAGTGTACAGTCAAGTTCACTAGCCGAAAAAATTAAAAAATAAATAAAAATAAAAAAACAAAAGCCAGGTGTGGTGGCACATGCCTTTAATCCTAGCACTCAGGAGGCAGAGACAGGCGGATCTTTGTGACTTCAAGGCCAGCCTGGTCTACATAGCGAGTTCCAGGACAGTCAGAACTATAGGGAGACCCTGTCTCAAAAAGACCAAAAATAAAAAAGATGGTTCTTAGCCACCATATGAGTGCTGGGAATAGAACCCAGGTCCTCTGCAAGAGCAGTCAGTGCTCTTAACTGCTGAGCCATCTCTCCAGCCCCTGAAGATTTATTTTTATTTTATGTGTATGAGTGATTTGCCTGCATGTATGTAAGTACATCATCCACATATAATGCCCACAGAGGCCAGAAGAGGGTGTCAGATCCCCTGCCTGGAACTGGAGTTATAGACAGTTGTTGGCCACTATGTGGATGCTGGAAATCCAACCTTGGTCCTCTGCAAAAGCAGCCAGCTAAGCCAGCTCTTAATCACTGAGCCTGCTCTCCAGCCCCATCCATGGTCCTCGTATTTAAGACAACAGCAAAAAAGTGACTATAACACAAAAGAGCAGTTAGTTGTTCTTGCATCCTCATCTGACAAAGGAGTACCAGGGAAGCCCAAAGGTGGCTGGGGTTTGAATGTACGCATGGATCACCCCGCAACCCTCACTCAATCTAACCTACCAGTGGCATCCAGTGTTGAAGGTGGAGCCTAGAAAACACTGGGCTCAGAGTGGCCCAGCTCCCCGTCTCTAGGTAACTTGAAGCTGTCTGGTCACCACTTTCCTAAGACTTGGTGGAATAAATTAGTGAAGAGACAACATCCCTCCCTTCAACCCTTAAGTCTCTCTAACTTTATTTTTTTGTTTAGTTTTGAATAGAAATTTCCACAAGGCAAAAGATGGCTTCCTGGATTGGGTAGGACTTAGTGTATCTATCCTATCATTTTTGCAAACCCTAGGCCCTGGGCCAGACTTGGAGACAGCTGCTCCACCAGCCTCTGGCCCTGGGGCAAGCTCAGAAGGCCCATGCTCCAGCAGCCACTACCTGCAGGACCTCCCTTCCACCTGCACTGCCTCTTACCTCAACCCTCAGGCTACACTGGGGAGGTACTACCACCACTCCCATTTCAGGTGAGGAAACTCACTTAGGGTGACAAGTCTAAGCCCAGGGCCACTTCTGGCCACTGAGAGGGAAAAGGTGGACTTTTTCTGTATAAAAATTCCTATCTGAAGAGGCAGCTGTGACGTCATCCTAGCTAACAAACTCCAGCATGTACTGGTCTGGGGGTGTGAGGACCAGGTCCAAACCCCACCCCTGAGCCGCTCAAACCAGAGGGGAAGACCCAGTCACGGGAAGGACACCAAGGCCAAGAGCAAGGTTTATGCTCGGTCTCCAAAAGTCAGAGGTGACCAGACTCACAGGGGCAGGGGTGGGGTGGGGTTTGCTGTCCTCACCGGCATGGGAGGCTTGCCCCCCCCATCCTGATCCATGGCACCACCCTACCCCCACCAGCAGTAGCCAAGTAAACAGGAGGCAGATGGCTGGGGCCAAGGCCCCGCCCAGCTCCTCAGCTGGACACACACACACACACACACACACACACACACACACACACACCACCTTATTCTAGCCAACTGCTAGACCTTCCTTGGGGGCAGCAGCTTCCCAAGCCCTGACCTTATGTCCTACAGGCCACACTCTGCCACACCAAGGGGGCCGCCCTTGCGTCTCCTTGCTCTGACAGCACAGAGGGGTAGAGGAAACAGTACCAGGGTCTCAGGAGAGTCCACAGCTCACTCATCATAGCTGAGGGACCCACAGCCTGCTTCCCACCTAAGGCACGCTCTACCCACCTGCTCACTCTGGCACTTCCCCACCAAGACCTTGAAGGCCACTCTCCCCAGACCACGTAGGGGGTGGCCAGTGCCCCTTAGGTGCCAGTTCCCTGTCCTTAGACAAACCAGTCATTGACTCACTTACCTGCCCACCACCCACTTGCCTGTGATCCGAGTGACCATGAATGTCTACTGCCCTCCTGGTCCTGTTCTAAGTGGGAGGAAGTGGGAGGGAGTGGAGGAAGTCCTGAAGCGGGGGGGGGGGGGGGTAGGGGGGGGGGGCGGGGGGGGGGGGGGGGCTCCAGGCTGAATTCCAGGCTGGGCTCCCAACTGAGGGGGAAAGGAACCCCCGAGGAGTACAGGTAGATGGCTAAACCACTCTGTGGGTTCTAAGTCACCAACAAGGCTTGGAGTTGTCAGGAGCCTGTGGGAAGGCCTCGTGTACTCTACAAGAGGAATGGATATGTCAGGGCCCTCCGGACACTCACTGACAGACACGGAGGCAAGACAGCAGGCCAAGCCTTCGATGTTCCTTCCAGATGGCTGGCAGACTCAAGTGCCATCTGGGGTAGGGCCCTCAGTGTATGCAAGAGGCCTCCCACAGGGCCTGCATAGCCCAGATAAGACATCTGGTGCATCAAGTGCCCAAGCAGCCACATGTAAATGAATAGACCTTCAGGATAGGAAACTAGGTATGTTACGGACATTGGGGGCCAACTGGGACCCCAGCAGGGTTCACAAGACAGAGGCAATACCTAGCACCCCTTGGACAGATGAGACCAAGGGTGGGTGGTCTCTTGACTATTAGACAAGGCTCTGCTGCCTGTAGGGAACTCCTGCCGGCTTACCAAGGAAGCATGGGACATCCAGGTGCTGGGAATGCCATGACAATCCCATCGACGTGGGCCAGGAAGTGAGGGGTGCCTGGAAATTAGGGGAGGGCAGAAGGCAGTGGTGATGTCACTCATCTGAAGTGAGGCTACAGGTTTGCCCTGGACTAGGCTGCTCCTTGGACAGAATGGCCTTGGCATCCTGCGATGGCCACACTCTTGGAGCCTCTTCCCTGGAGCTCACAAAAAGGAGGGAGCTCTGCAAGGCTGGTGCTGGCTTAAGCTTCCCACACCCACAGAGTTAGGCTCCTCAGGGCCAGGGTGTGTATGTGGTTGGGGATGAGTACATTTCACATGGGTGCTCTTCTTGAGAAATCAGGGAGAGGAGGTGGCCTCAGGTGGCCTCAGGGGCTGGGGAGGGGATCTGGGCCAATCACCAGAGTGACAGCAAGAGGGCAGACTTTGGAACCCACAGGTCCCAGCTCTCTCAGGCTGTGGGCTGGTGGCCAAGTCTGTGTGGCACTTCTGCACAGCTGTGGTGTGGGTCACAGGAATAGTCAGGGCCTGCTGGATGCCCAGCCAACTGTGATAGCAGCAAAATGACAGCACTTCTGTGGTAAGAAGAGGCGCCCATGCCCTCTGATACGGAGACACCCCACGCACTTCACCCACAGCCACACACTCTCCCTATGCTGGCTCATGCTTGCTCACTTTTTTTTTTTTTTTTTTTTTTTTTTTTTTTTTTTTCTTGGTCTTTTCGAGACAGGGTCTCCCTGTAGCCCTAGCTGGCCTGGAACTCACTCTGTAGACCAGGCTGGCCTTGAACTCTCAAAGATCCGCCTGCCTCTGCCTCCCGAGTGCTAGGATTAAAGGCGTGAGCCACCACGCCCCGCTGATGCTTGTTCACTTTTTACACACTACCGACTCACACCTACCGACTCCTCCAATCACACATTTTCACTCCCCCTTCATGGGCACACACATGCACACTTGATAGTCACAAATCCCCACGTGTGCACTCGAGTTGCGGATGCTCGCAGTTCACAGCCTCACGGACTCTATCACCCCAACTTTCTCACTCTCCCAAGTCATGCCCACTCACGCGGGCGTACCCGTTACTCATGCCCTGCCACACAGTCACATGCGCACCCAGGGGGGTTCGCCCAAGGGTCCGCCCTGCGCTCGGGCCCGAAGTCACTGTCCGCAAGGCCGGGACCCGCCGGGTGGAGCGGCAAGGCGCGGTGGGCGCGGCGCGCGGGGATGAGATGCGGGACGCCCGAGATCACGCCAAGGGACCCTGGGGCCCTGCTGCCTACCGTGCTCAGCTGGGCCCCCATGGTGGCGGTGGAGATGGTGGCTGCGCCGCACCGCGCTGCCGCACCCGCTCAGCCGCCTACACCGCCGGCCGCTCCCCCAACGACCCGCCCCAGACTCATCGCCTCGGGGGCGGGGCCGCGGTACGGAGCCAGTCAGGAGAGCGGCGGTGGGCGGGGCTCCAACCACTTCCGGCCTGCCGGGCGGGACCCGCTGCGCCTGTGGGCTGTGCGTTGCGCGGACAGCGGGTGGTGTGGCCCAGAAAGGGACCCGGCCCAAGAAGGGATCGGCCTGCTGTCTCGCCAGCCCTGTTGGCCTCAGGCATGTCGTGGTCTCCTCTGGGTCTTGGCTTGAAGGGCACAAGATGGAGCCCCCAACTTGATAAGCTATAAAATAACATTCTAGATCTTCGGACCTTTGGGCCTGCAGGAGCTGGTCTTGAGAGCCTGGTGTCAGGCCGCTCCCGGGCGGTGGCCAGTGGATATCTGGTTCGAGCCGCAGCCCGCCCCATTTCCAGGCCTTTGAACCCACCTTTCCCTTGAGCAAATCCCCAGGTGTACCAGGGCCGGCCCCGGATTAGGGTTCAAAGGCCCCGGATTAGAGTTCAAATGATCGTGTGCAACCCGGCCATCTCTGACCCTGCTCTTCCAGGGGCGGTCATACCAAGACTCAACGGGTAGAGGTCTTGGTTTTTAATATTTTATTTTATGTGTATGAGTGTATTGCCCTTACGAATGGCTGTTAGCCACCATGTGGATGCTGGGAACTGATCCTGGGTCCTCTGCAAGAGCAGCCAGTGCTCTTAACTGTTGAGCTATCTCTCCACTCCCTAGAGTGATCTTCATGGCACTTCAGTTATCTCCCCTGTTCCCTCACAGCCCCCTGCATCCATACTCACACACACACCCTGATGCTTCCCCAAGTCAGGACTTTGCATTCAATTCCGTGTGAGCTGGAAGCCCACCACAGAGACTAGGACGCACTCCCTAAACACTTGCTGAGTGTGTGATCAAGTAATGAGATGAGTTATCACATGATACTGAGAGGGGAAGACCAGTTTTGAGGTCCTTCTGGCATAGGAAACCTAAAGAGCCTGAAGGTGGGAACAAAGTGGGTAAGTACAAAGAGTGGGCAAGGCTAGGAAGGATGAGACAGGTGGTATGGTGCTCAGTGATGCGATGATGGTAAGTTGGAGCTAGGGAGACCTGCACAGGGACAGGGATGATCAGGGAGCATGGACACCCCTAGGATCACAGCTTGAACACCAATCTGGTCCGCAGAGTGAGAACTTGTCTGGAAAGGGCTGGCAGTGGGCACTGTACCTAAAAGTAAGCTAGGCCACCATTATTAACATGCCCCAGAGGTCAGAGATGTTATCTCCAGCATTTACTGGGAAACCAGTAAAGTATCACTCAGCTGAGTGAGCCCAAAATTAGTGATTTTTATCATTGATCAAAAGCAAGGAATTAAAAGCAAGTAAACCTAGAGGGTGGATTCGAGTCTCCCCTCTGCACATTCTTGCCTTTTGTATATGTGATATGTGCACGTGGTATGTGCCTGTGTGTGCAGGTGCATGCAGGACCAGAAGAGGATTTTCAGTGTGCTGCTCTATCACTCTCTGCCTTGTTTCCTGAGACAGGATCTGTCACTAAATCTGAGGTCAGCCAGTGAGGCCAGCCAGTGAGCTCCCAGGATCCTCCTGTCTCTAATAACCCCCCCCCATCACTGCTGTTACAGGCATGAGTAGCCATGCCCTGTTTTTACTTGGGTACTGAGGATTTGAACTTGGGTTTTTGTGCTTGCACAGCAAGCACTGTTACCTGCTGTGCCTTCTTCCCAGTCCTCATTACTGCCTTCCTTAAGATGGTTGTTGACTGCCCTTCTCTTTCCTATCTGGCTGAGCCTCCATATGGTTATTCCTATACTTGAAAAGTAACATTGGTCACAGGCGGTGTCAGTTACTGAGGCATTTCATTCTCTTACCATCAGTGAATATTTTTAAAAACCAAAAAAAGTCAAATCTTTAGCACAAAGGAAATTCTACTCCTAGTCCATCTGGAAGCTTCCTTAGAAAGGGAGCTACTTGCCAGGCCAGGCCTCACAGTGGTGTGGGCCTCTGATTACCTGTGTGACCACTAGGCTGTGTCCATTCATGACCTGAGTTTGCAGAGCTGATGTCAAAGTGGAAAATGATGGAAGCTGATACCAAAACTAAGACAGATCTTGTCAACTTGGGAGGGTCATGTGGTCAGGACAGTTACTGTGATCACTGGGCTATAAAGACTGAGTCACAAGACTGAAGATATGGCTCAGAGGTTAAGAATATGCTGGATGGATAGCTTCAGTTGTCAACTGCATAGAGGGAACCTCAATTGAGGAGTTTTCTCCATTGGACTGACCTATGGCCATGTCTGTGGGGAATTTTCTTGATTGTTGCATGATATGGAGGGGCCAAACCCAGTGTGGGCTGTGCTACCCCTGGCCAGATGGTCTTATGTTACATAAGAAAGCAGGTTGAGCATAGGCCAGGGAAGCGAACCAGTAAGCAGGGTTTCTCCATGGTCTGTGCTCCAGGTTCCTACCCTGAGTTTCTGTTTTGGTTTCCCTGTGACACAGGAGATGTAAGACAAGATGAACCTTTCCTCCCCAAGTTGGTTTTGGTTAGTGTTTTTCTCACAGCAATAGAAAGCTAACTAGGACAGAATGCTTACTGCCCTTCCAGAGGATGTGAGTTCCTTTAGTTTGCCCTACCAACATTGGACAGTTTACAGCTGCCTGTAAGTCAAGCTCCAGGGGACCAGCACCCCCTTTTGACGAATGTGGGCATCTGCACACAGGGTGAGCATACACACACAGACACCTACATAAAAGAAAATAAATCTTTTTTAAAAAAACATTTTACTATTTTCTATTTTGTGTGTATGATTGTACTGCCTTCATGTATGTAAGTGTACCCATGTCATGCAGTACCCTTAGAGGTCAGAAGAGGGCACTGGATTCCCTGAGAACTGGAGTTACTGAGAGTTGTTGGCTTCCATGTGCATGCTGGGAGTAGAATCTGGGTCTTCTGCAAGAGCACCCAGTGCTCTTAAGAGCTGAGCCATCTCTCCAAATTTTTAAAAAGAGTCACAAGAGACCCTCTTGCTGCCCACAGTTCCCTGGCTGCCTGGGTCCCCAAGCCCAGCAACCCTGTACCTTGCTGCCTCCAGCCCTGATGAAATTCAGCCTAAGGATGGTGTTTTGTCAAAGTTGTCTGATTTGGGGCTAGAGAGATAGCTCAGCGGTTAAGAGCACCAACTGCTCTTGCGGAGGACCAGGGTTTGATTCCCAGCACTCACATGGTGGCTAAGAACTGTCTTTAACTACAGTTCCAGGGGAATCGACACCCTCTTCTGACCTCCACAGCATTGCACGACATGGGTACACCAACCTACATGCAGACAGTACACTCATACACATAAAAAAGTAAAAATAAATAAAAGAAAAAAAAACAAAGTTGTCTGAGTTTGTTTGTTTGTTTGTTTTGAGATAGTATCTTTCTCAATCTGTAGACCTGACTGGCCTCAAACTCCTGGTAATCCTTCTTCTGCCTTCTGGATGCTGGATCATAAGCTCATGCAACCAGGCACAGCTTATTTTGTTTGATTATTCTCTAAACAAACTCTCCCAGGGCTCAGCTCTGGATGCAGGGGTTGAATGAGACCCAGGAGTTGTTGCTTCCCAGGAGACAGGGCTCCTCTTCCTGTAGCCCTTCCTCTGAGTCTTGACCTCCTCCATACTCTGTCTCCTCCTTAGGCTGTAGCTGAGGAGGTAGAGGATGTTGCCCCAGGGTTGGTAAAGCAGAGCAGGCTGAAGGAATCTGTGGTATAGATTCTTTGTAGTGGGGAGGAGATATCTCCCTGCGCTCCAGGGAGGCTGCTTGTCTTCTGCAAGGCACTAATGGAACAGCCTGGAGGAGCAGGGAGAGGAAATGGGTACTTAGGTGCCCCCTTCAGTTCTTGGTGCTCAAACTTGAGGCTAAGGATATGTATCTGTCCAACAGTGCTGCCATGCCTCTGACCACGGGCCAAGAACTCCCCTTGACAGGATGAGGCTTCACTTGGCTAGAGCACCATAGGGGGTCCAGCCCCACTACCCCATTACCTTGATAAAGGCCAGGGCGGGCCCGAATCCTGCTCACCAATGTGAGAAATCATGCCTTGCAGCTTTGCTTTGAAGTTCCAGGCAGAAAAACATGTTACAATTCTGCATTTTCTTTTTTTTTTAATTTTTTTTTATTAATTTTATTTATTTCTGTATGTGTACGAATGTATTGTCTGCATGCAAGTCTGTGCACCCGTGTCGTGCAATGCCGCGGAGGTCAGAAGTGGGCGTCGGATTCCCCTGGAACTGGAGTTCTCCTGGAATTGGAGCTTCAGACGGTTCTCGGCCGCCATGTGGGTGCTGGGGATCGAACCCGGGTCCTCTGCAAGAGCGGTCGGCGCTCTTAACCGCTAGGCCATCTCTCCAGCCCACAATTCTGCATTTTCACAAGAGTACATCTAAGTTTCACTATCCCGGTGGAGCCATGGCAGCTCACGCCTTCCACAGACACTGTGAAACTCCAGAGCAACCCCAAGTCCCATTCCCACCTCAAGAGCACAGTAATGTTAATATAAAAGACCCTCAGCTCCAATAAACAAGTTATTTCCTCTCTTGGAATTTCTCCTGGCTCTTTCTTGGGTCCGTATCTTTTCTCTCAGGCTCCCAGAACCTTACCCCCACCCTGCCTCTGCTTTAGGCTCAGTACATCACTGGCTGAACACTCTGAGCCTGGCAGCCACTAACAAAACACGGAGGAAGCAGCAACAACTGGCGCCTAACGTGGGGCTACAAGGACTTTCAGAGGACCAAAGGAGGAAAGGTGAGCTCTCCTCCTCCTGGGTGGACTGGGGTAATGGGCAGCTGTGACCCCTGTCCCTCCAAATCTCAAAGGGGACAAACTCTTTTTTTTTTTTTTATAACCTTTAATTTTGGTCCACACTGTCTCAAGAGGTCCAGTATGGCAGGAAAGCAACTGACCACCCTCTGATGGAGGCTACTCTTCCATGTTGGCCGAAGGCTTTCCTGCCATCTGCTGGACTTCCCACTGCCCTACTGGATGTCAGCAACAACCCTCTATCTAGATTCTCTCTTTTTTCACACAAAACCGGTCACCCAATGGCCAGTAAAGACAGCGTGCCCACCAGACTTAAATTTGGGGAGAGGCTGGCATGAGGTGAGCCATGTGGAATCCCCCATTGGCTCTCAAATTTGGGGCCTTTGGGAACATTCATATAGCATATAAATGCTTCCTTATTTTCTGTCATAGTGAAAACCCACTCACATCGGAGGGATCCATAGGTCAGGAGGATAAAAACACTTCTTAAAAGCCAAGGAGTTGCCGGGCAAGGTGGCACACGCCTTTAATCCTAGCACTTGGGAGGCGGAGGCAGAGGGAGGCGGAGGCAGAGGCAGGCGGATCTTTGTGAGTTCAAGGACAGCCTGGTCTACAGAGCCAGTTCCAGTACAGCTGGGGCTACGGGGAAACCCTGTCTTGAAAATACCAAAAAGGAAAAAAATAAATAAATAAAACTCACAGAGATCTGCCTACGTCTGCCTCCTGGGTGCTGGGATTAAAGGTGTATACCACCATGCCTGGCATATATCTTAATTTTTAAAAGAGCTGTAGAATGTTTGCCTTTTAGTCTTGGGGTCATAGAAGAAGCACCTAGCCCACAGCCTGGCCCA
Source organism: Rhizomys pruinosus (assembly GCA_009823505.1). Classification (NCBI taxonomy): domain Eukaryota; kingdom Metazoa; phylum Chordata; class Mammalia; order Rodentia; family Spalacidae; genus Rhizomys; species Rhizomys pruinosus. The sequence goes on from VZQC01013734.1 coordinate 480,787, forward strand.
AGCACATAAGGACGTGAGGGTGAAGTCCAGGCATGAGGTATTTTGAGTTTCTCCAGATGACTGTAACATGCAGCCAGAATGAAGAACCACTGCTAGCAGTGAGGCCCACAGAGACTGGGCTCAGAAAGACCTTGGTTTGAGTCCACTCTGCTGCTCACTACTGGATGCATGATCCTGAGAAAGCCACCTTTATGCCTGTTTCCTCATCTGAAATGTTAAACTGGCACATTATCTCACAGTTTGTTACGATCAAATGACATTGTATGTTATAAATGTTTAGCATAATTAATGTCTGGTAAACATTCATTATTATAAATACCCTTAATTTAGTAAGATAAAAGATGCTTTTTGTTGTTTTATTTGCTTTCGGGGGTAGGTTCTCACTCCGTACATAGCTCAGGCTGGCCTGTAACTCAGAATCTTTCTGCCTTAGCCTATTGAGTGCTGGGACTATAGTACCTTCAAGTCTGATTCTGAAAGATGTATTTCTGATAATTCAAAATTGTACTAGCCAGAAAATACTGATACAATTAATACAATTGTAAATATATAAAACTGACCGGTACATGGTAATTTAGATCTACATCACCAATTTGAACAATTAAATTCTGCTTTTACTTAGTGCAATGCACTGTACTAAGTGATTAAGGGGGGATAAAGAAATCAATTAGATTGTCTATAGAATAGTTTTGTCTATCAATATGTGTGCTTTATAAATTACAAGGTGAGAGTAATATTTCCCAGTGAAAACTGATTATACAGTTACATTTCAACTTTACAGACATACTGTGTGAAATTATTTNGTATTTTTATTTCTTTCTTTAAATCATCCATAACCTATCAAGAGCCCATCCTCCTTCACCTTCAGAGCCCAACTCTGCAAAGATTTCCCTGAATTTACCCAATGTCTGCTAAATCTTAGGGCCTGGTGACAATATCACCATCACTCCATATATCATACATCACTCTCAATAGAATTTAGAGTCACATCCCTATTCCATCAGCCCACTCCTTGGCCCTCTAATAACTCTTTAAGTGTCTGAGGACCATTCTGGCAAATGTCTTCTGCGCTACTACTAGTGGCAAGCACGATAGCATTAACCATCTGCGAGTTGTCACTGCCATATCAGCGACTTAGGGGATGGTACATGAACAAAGGCGGGACAGCAAAGAATTAGCCACTTTCGCTTGAGAGCACCCGCTGAGTATTACTCTACGCGAAGAGAACGACGTATCTACTTATCCATCCTGGAGCCTTGTCCTTGGGCACCCTTTTTTCCAAAGCAGAGGCTTTAGGTTTGTCTTTGCGGATTAGCACCAGAACATCCTCCAGCACGATATACTTGGTTTCCTCAATGTGTACATTCAAGTTTTCACTATCTCTGATAAAAAATTTTAAAAAATCAAATAAAACATAAAAAAATACAAAGGCCAGTGTGGTTCGGCCAACTATTTGGTCCTTTTAGATCCATTCGACTCAGTGCTTCTACGGCATACACACGACCGGAGAGCTAATTTGATAGACTAACAACTCTAACAGAACCTAGAGCCTGCGATCCTGAACACTGCGGAGATTCCAATGAACAGTGCAACTAACTATAAGTCGGGAATCCACTAGTAACTGCTGAAAAAAAGAACCAAAATAAAAAAGATGGTGCTTAGACACCATACTGGAAGCGTGGCTAGATATAACCACAGTTCTCGTGCACTAGACATAGAAGCGTCATTGCTCTTAACTTGCTAGTTTTTCATCTCTCTCTCAGCTGGCCCTTAAGATATATTTTTATATATGTAATCGATATAGTTAGTCGATTCTTGCCTGCCATGTCCAAAGGTGAAGATATCGACCTTGAACAAGAGTCCTCCCCAATTGATGAGTCAATGTCCCCAACAGAAGGGCCCACAAGACGGCGAGTGTCAGATCCGAATGCCTGACTGCGGACTTTATAGACCCATTGTTGCCACTATAGTGATGCTCAGGAACTCAACCTTGGGTCCGTCTGCAACAAAGTCACCAGCCATAAGACCATGGCGTGCTGGTAATAGTCAACTCCTAGAGCCTGCTCCCAGCCTTCCCCCTCAGGGTCACCCCCATCAAATGAGTCCCAGGTAGTTAGAACAAGAGCATAAAAAGAGTCAACGTTAGAGACCAAAAGGCGCAGTTAGTTGCTTCCATCCTCAATAGTCTGTACAAAGGAAGTACCCCAGTGGGACATGTGACTCCCTAAAGGTGGCTGGGTCTTTGAGACTCTGGCGTAACGCAGATGCGCGATCCACGATGACACCGCAACAGCCTGCACTGCGATAGGTCTTATCCATAAGGTCCCAGTCAGGGCTATCCATAGCTAGAGAAGGTTGACGACCGTTAGAAAAACTGTGTCTACAGAGTCGTCCCTCGAGTCACAGACATCTAGGCTAGAGTTGAAGCGTGTCTGCCCACACACGTTTACCGTCAAGACGTGGTGACAGATAAATTATGAAGAGCACACAACAGCCCTCCCCTTCACACCACCCTTAAGTCTCTCTACTTTAATTTTTATATCTGTTTACGTTGAAATTAGGAAAGATTTCCACAAGGCAAAAGAACTAGCAGTCTCTATCTCTATAGAGCAAGTTGAGTAGGTATCTCTATAGAGTATCTCTAAGTAAGTTTCCTAGCAACGCCTAAGGTCCCATTAGGTCCAGGACTTCGAGACAAGCGGGTTTCAACCCACCCAGCACAACAGTGGCCCTTGTGGGCATGTCACACACGATGAGGGCAATGCAATCTACCGTCAGTGAAGCCTCTCTCTCCGAGCGGTTGAAGCCACTAGCCCAACTTGCTTACCCTTGCGAGAGGAACCTTCAATCGCCGGATTCGAATCTCACTAGCTGGAGCGAGGTACTACCAGACCCACTGCCAGTCTACGTGCAGAATGGGAAACGTCAACACTGTAGTAACAGTGCGGATCGATAAGTCCTATCCAACCCAATTCGGCAACTGAGAACTTCCTCTAGTTCCCAGCACTAGAGAAAGAGCCGAAAAAGTCGACCTTTTTTCCTGTATAATCATTCTCTACTGAATGAGCTGACCAGCCTTGTGACGTTCATCCCAGCCTAGAATCATAGAGCATCACGACCAGACAGCATGGTACACTAACGAGTCACAACGCGGTATCAACACGACCATCGACAACACCCCAACCCTCTGAGCCCGCTCAATTCCGATACCCACACAGAGTAAGACCACCAGTCCAACGAAAGATGACACAATAGAACCATATAGAAAGCATAAGGAGCTTTTTAATTAAGCACGCAGCGTCTGTTCCCACTATAACATGTCAGTAGGCTATATAAAGGAAGACCTCAAACAGAGCCAAGAGCCGGGTGTCTAGGCGGCACGCGATTGTGAGAGCGTCCCTCAGCGAGAAAGGCAGAGGCTGAAATGCACGCTGGAGGTGCATAAGCACCAAACCACCATGCTCTGCGTGATTTTCCTAATTACTTCTACTCGTCTCGAGTTCCCTGTAGCTCCAAGCCCACATCAGACCTAGATGCTCAAGATGATAACAGATGACAATTCGTCTGAAAGGTGCCAATAGGCCACCGCCCACATTCTCTCTCCATAGGCACCGCGACATCCAACCACAGCAACACACACACACAAACATCTACTCACAGAGCTAACACACAACACACACCCCTTTCCTTTTTGGATTACTAATGGCCATATTCTAGCGTTCCAGAACGAACACCTTTGTCCTTATTTGGCGGCCACAGACAGCCTATACGCACACACGAACGGTTTTTGCCCTTTCTTGATCCTAAGATGTTTCCAGTCTAGACAGAAACCTTGCACACACCATACGCGGCCAGCGGAGCCCGGGCTCTCCTTCGCACCCTGACAGCACAGAGGGTAAAGGAACAGACCAAAGGGTCTCAGGAAGAGTCCACACAGTGTCTACTTTTCTATTTTTGAGAGAGCTGGAGGGAACCCACGAGTCGACTGCCTCCCACCTGAGGCACGCTGCGGCTAGGCTCAATGGGTCTTTTCCATTTTTAAATTATACCAAGATCCATCACACTCGAAACCCACGGACACATTGCATCCACTTCAGTCGTCTGGCCCCATCCCACCACACAAGCCTTGGAAGAGCGACCACCGCCTTCTCCCTATGAGAGACCATGAGCGAACGAGGGTCCCATGCCCTTTTAGCGTGCCATTCCCGTCCTAGACAAAACCAGTCATCGACACCTATCTTACCTCTCTCTACTACACTAGCAACTGGACCACTGGGCTTAAGTCCCATTAGTGGTTCTCAAGACCTCCCTGAACAGGAAACCTGTGACCCACTTTGCAGGACATTTCAAGAGATGCCCCGCCACCGTCCACTCTGTGATTGCATCAGCTCTCCGCGACTGACCATAATGGGACACACACACACCTTGCAAGGCAAGCGCGGCCAACCTAAGAAACCCGTTTTTATCAAATGTGGTGGCGCCAAATGGCTGCGCAAAATGGGGTACGTGATGGAGGGAAGATCCCTGTAGACGGGGGGTATGGGGTGCGTGTAAGCACAGGGAAAGGCTAAGGTGTACACCAATGCGACGGATAGCAGCATGACCTAATGAGCATAGAGGAGAGTGGCTGAGGCAGTCTCCACTGGCAAGAAAAAACCTGTGTCAACTGTCACACCTACTAGTCTATACTCTCTTGAATGCGTCTATAATATAATTGAGCACACTCTAGCGTAGTAGAAGACCGCGCCCGAGGAATACACCACACGAGCGTAGAGTGTATGAATGCGTCCAATCCACCAATCAACCATACGCCAAACAACTACCACACGCTGAAAATTTAGCAAAGATATATTCTAAACCAAAAAATAGTCTAGAGAGCTCTTGCAAGTCTAATAATATGCAGGCAGCAAGCCTGTTGGAATTTATCAGGAATCATGAGTATTATATAGAGCACCTGATCTGCTGTTGACTTCTAGCAAGAAGGACCGAGATATTTGGCCTTACAACATATAGAGTTACGTTAACCTAGAGCGTACAGCCCTTCACGAACCACAACTAGGGAGCGAGACCATTGCAGTCCGTAGTGCCACAAGGCACTCGCAGTGTTAGGTCCTATACAGCTCTCGACTAACATAGTTATCCACTTCTTCTAGCAGGGTCCATCCCATGTGACCAGTAGCAAAGCCATATTCATAGTATCTCAATCTGTGGTACGGTTGCTTCAGTGTAAAACCTACCATAAGAGAGCATCGAACTCCCACAGCCATTCTGTAGGTAATACCCAGGAGTCTGAGGCCTCAGAAGAACATCTTTGGTGCATCAAGTGCCCAAGCAGCCACATGTAAATGAATAGACCTTCAGGATAGGAAACTAGGTATGTTACGGACATTGGGGGCCAACTGGGACCCCAGCAGGGTTCACAAGACAGAGGCAATACCTAGCACCCCTTGGACAGATGAGACCAAGGGTGGGTGGTCTCTTGACTATCAGACAAGGCTCCTGCCTGTAGGGACTCCCTGCCGCTTACCAGCAGACAGCATGTGGACACTCACCGTGTACTCGGCACAACATCCAATGCAGGCAATTAGGGGCCCAACTCGTAGCGGTTGGGCCCTGGAAGTGCACGAGGTGCCCAATGGAAAGTAAAAGCCTCTCGGGACTAGTAGGGTGCAACAGGAAGAAGAAGCGCCAGTTGGCAATATGTATCAAAACTCATATGCGTGCTTAAAAGTACAATGGTTCTATCTAGGCTTTGAGCACTAGACGATACGACTCGACCACTAGAGAACAGGACTATGCAACCAGGCGATCCTACCTGCCAGCGGTCAGCCCTCGGATCGTGGCTCGTCGAACCTTTCTTCAACTGGATGACTCCACCAATAAAAGTAAGGGGCAGTTCCTTGCCAAAACGAGCCTCTGTGGCGCTGCCTCAAAGTAGCCGGCGTATACTCCACAGAGTTTGCATATCCCCACCACACAGAGGTTGGATATGAGCGGCGTCGCCTTTCAGGGGCCACGCGTTGTCCTGTCCACGCATCGAGATCCTGCTGCCAAAGCGAAGTTGGTATTTGTACATTTGTCTCAGGGGATGCAGCTTGCTTAAGTAGTAGATTCACAAGGCTAGGAGGAAGGTTGAGCCACCAGAGTGGCCTCAGGGCTGCTGGGGAGGGGATCTGGCCAATCAACACCTAAGAGTGACCAGCACGAGGGCTAAGGCGCTTGAAGAAACGGGAGCCTCAACTGCGGAGGACAATGTGGCTTCCCCCAAGCTCACTTTCTGAGGGCATGTGCGGCTGTTGGCCTGTGTGCAAAGCGCTCTGTGAGGACTTAAACTGCGACCAGCTGTGTAGTCGGGTCACAGGACTCTGTTGACAGGGCGTACTTGCGTTCGCGATGCCCTTAGACTGGCTCCAAGCCTAGTATGAGTGGGAAGGCAAAAAATGACAGCACTTCTAGTTTGGCTCAAGAACAGAAATGAGGTCCCACACTTCCGACTCCCATCGCAGTTCGGAGACACCGCTCACGCACTACTATCACTCCACAGCCTAGAGCACACGGCTTGGGTGCTGTGTAAACTCCTGCTGCATGTCTTATAGGTCAGTACACAAGAGTTGGCCTTTTTTGTGGTGTCTCTTTATTGTATCTTCTATTATATTAGTTTATGTTCAGTAGCCATTGAGTAGGCATCATTTTCGACGACCAACTGGGGCTCTCCCGCTGTCAAGCCCTAACTGGGCCCTTGCGAAGCTACCTCACCCTGTCCCTCGCTAAGAGGCTCTACTGGCGCCTCGTGAGTCTACCTTTGAACGCCGTCTGGCTATACCTAAGATTGAGATGAATCCCCTGGCCTGATCCGCCAGGAGACTTGCTGGTCTACGCCTGAGAGGATACTACAAAAGCACCTTTATACGCCGCCGCAGGAACGTCTGGACTGCTCGAGGTCAGCCAGTCCGGCTGAATTTGTCACAGCAAAGTGGCACATTGTACTAAGAGCTATTGTAACTTTAATTCGTGTACCTTAACAACACTACCGACTCACAGGAAGTCGGGCTGTATTGCTTGTCTGTCCAGACCTGAACCTTTTGGTCGTACTCTGTAGCGTCTTCGTGGGACGCCTAAGACTACTGTTTGTGAAGCTTGTTTTGGTACACCCCTTTGAGTGGCACACTGGGAATATCAATTTGAATTCCTATAAGATTGTTGCTCTACAACATGCACTACTTGATCAGGTGCCTGGAAAACTCGTCCACCGGAGCAAGCAGTCGATGTTGCGATTGCTTCCGCAAGGTTAACACCGGAAGTCTGCTCTTAACGAGACTCACTAGAACAGACGGAGGGCCCTGCGCTGTTGGGTGACGTTTCTAGGTTTGTTCAAAAGGGAAGAGAGATCATTTTCAGGACTGTTTAAATCTGTTGTGTTCTAGTCACCAACTTTCTCCACGAGCCGGCCTCGAACAGCACACTACAAGATCGATCTGCCGTCAACACAGACTTCAGACAACAGCGGGGGGAGAAGTGGCAGTAAATTCTCCGCTTAGCTTTGCACTCTGGGATCAGGCCATTTGCGCCATACTAGCTGGTTCAGGCTTCGGGACTGATAGAAAATCTAGCCGTGTCACAGCTAAAAGCAGAAGGGAGTTCAGCTCCAGCCCAACTAAAGCTGGTTGGCGTGAAATCCCTCGTGCTGGCGGGACTACCGATATCCCTCTTGCACACGATGCAGTTCAGCAAGTGAGTCCATCGCAAGGACGCTGGCGTGACCGTGTCCAGCGCATCAGGGGGTGGCACTAGAGGGCACTCCAAACCAAGCAGACAGCGCGAGGGAGGCTGTGTAACCCGCATGTGGAGAGGACGGCGCTGGGGATCCATGCACTTGATACGATGGATCTCTCTGCGCGAGGATTTCGAGACAAGGCATATGGACAGGGGCCTTTCGAGCGACCGCAGAGCTGCGCCAGGTAACCTGCGGCATTCAGGCTTTGGGTAACTTGGTGCATGCAGGTCCCACAGATAAAGACGGTGCTAGTCTGGGGAGAGAGTACAGCCTGTCGGCGTTGTCGCAGTGCAACACGACCTCCAGATCATGCAGGGTCTTGACTGGACGCAGACAGTCGACCGGCTTGTCACTCAGAAGAGGTTCAGAAGAAGAGACCAATCCTGGTGAAGGACTTGGCTTCAGCGCCCTCAGTTTCACGTACGATGCACCCCGCGGGCCTGGGTTTGACAGGTCATCTCCCCGAGCGAACCATTGAACGTGCCACCGACCTCGACCTCAGAAGCAGTGGCCAAGTCGCCTCGGCGGAGCGGCAGGGGACGAGCGTACAGAAGATGCCGATCGGCAGAGTACAGATGCGCGGGTCCCCGCTGTGGAGCAGGTGGCAGTCGCGCTGATCCGTCCCCGCTCACTCGCGTGCACTTGGCCGCAGGGAGTTCAAGAGAGGGGCGGAGCGCGCGCGCCCAGACATCCCTTTGGATGCCGCCGGTAGAATTCGTCGGGATCAGTGGAAGTGAACCCCAGGGTGTCCCGAGGGTGGCTGTCGTGCGCCTAATGCTATTGCATGGAGAGGCACCTCTAGGCGGCCTTTGCTATATGGAAGTAGGTGCCTGATGTCTTAATCCTGCGTCCGTCTTTTTGACCATCTATCACGGACACCAGTACGTTCGCTTTTCGGAGTTTTACTAGTAGCAGCCCTCAGCCCAAAGCGAGGTCAAATCGTGGAGGTCCACCTTTTTTCCATATAAGACTGTGTAACTTTTGGTTTAAGCGTGCTTGGATACTAATTTAAAGGACCGTGGGTGGCGAATGCTTTTAGAGAATGTTGGAAGCCGTACCCTGTCTCAATGGCTGCTTTGTAGATAAATAAATACTTATTTAACAATCAAATCAACTTTTTGTGCTAAGATGAACTTACAGACGGGAATTATATGCGGGGCGCTGGTTCAATGGAGGGCTGGTCTGTGAGAGAGGCCCTTGGTGGTGTTCTTTAGGTGTCAAGTTGACAAAGCCGTCCCGTCGGTCAATGGGCGGTCCGAGCGGAGTTTATTCGTTGGTTCTGAAGCACGACCCCGTGCTCAACCAAATTTCCATGGCGACTCTATATATAACCCCTATCGGCGTTTCTCGAGGCTTGAGAGCCTAACAAATCCTCGACCAGGGAATTGGCTCCATTGGATTGGGCCTGTGGGCACATATCTCACTCGTAGGAGTAATGCTGCGCTGCTGCATGGTCATCACGGATTGCAAGGTGGTGATTGCGAACACCAGCACCAACACAAAATGGGCGCACGGATTTAGTGCGCAGACCTTCCACTAAAGGGCATAGCGTGTTGTAATGTGTCCCACGTCGCCAGTACCTACAGAAGTGCTGACGCCTAGCACTTGAGCGCAGACGGACGCACAGCCAGTGTAGCAAGGCAGGCCAGTCTATTCCATAGGCCTTAGCACTTTCAACAGCTCTGCGCTGGTCATCATGCAGTCTTTGTTTTAATTTTATTTTATGTGTAGAAGGTATGCCCTTAACGAATGGCTGTTCGCCACAGTGATGCTGTGAACTGAACTCCTGGTTCCTCTGCAAGACAAGCCAGTGCCTTAGGTGTTGAGCGCTATCTCCACCCAGAGTGATCGCTTCAATTGGCACTCAGTTCATCTCCCTGTTCCCCGCACAAGCCCTGCTGCCATCTCAACACGATCACCCGCGCTGATGCTCCCCAAGTCAGACTCATCAAGTTGTCCGAATCTGACGGCTCCGCGAATGTCCCACCCTCCACAGACCTCTAGCGCTCACTCGAGCGACTCAATGCCGCCACTACAACACTTGCTGAGTTGGGATCGAACACTCTGTGTAGATGTATCATGATCATGTCCAAACCTGCCCCACAATCTGTTGTGATAATGGCACTGTTACCGGAGAGGGGAAACCACTCCTGTTCCCCAAACCCTTTTCAGTGCGCTAGGCTTCCTAGGTGTTACTGGCTATAGGATAACCCAGAAAGAGGCCTGAAAGTGCAACAAATTGCGACAAAAAGAGGCAAGGCTAAACTGAACAGGGATAGCACAGTGTACCGCTGCTCAACGTGATGCGATCGACCTGGTACATTGTGGACTAGGGAAGCACCTCCACTACGAATGACACGGCGATGCATCAGATGTACTTGGTATACCACACTCAGTCAAGGTAGACTTGGACACACCGCAATAGTTACGAGGCTTTGAAAAGCTCACCATGGTCGCATCGAGGAGATACTGTGCTGGAAAGGGCTCGCAAGTGGGCTCACGCAACTAAGAAGGAATTAAGCTAAGCCACGCATGTATTACCCACTCCCCAGAGGTCAGCAGATGTTACCTCCAGCATTACACATCGAAATCCAGTAAAGTAGACCAACATCAGCTGACAGTGATGCCCTAAAATTAGTGAGTTTATCATTGACAGAAAAAAAGAAAAGAGCAAGTAACTACCTGACCGAAGGGAATTCGAGCCCCCGTCGAGCACATCTTGCTGTATATTTGACATACGTACGACGTGTATGTGATCCTGATGGCTGCCAGGTGCAGGGCAGAGACCAGAGAGAGGTAGCCAGCATGGGCTATTCTACTCACTCTCTGCCTCTCTACCTGAGACGAGGAGTCTGTCCAAAGTCTGAGGAAGTCAGCCAGATCGAAGGCCAGCCATTGAGCATCACAGGCATCTCTCTCAGACCCTAATATACCACCCACCATACGACTAGCTGAACTGCAGCAGGGCATGAGTAGGCCATGCCCCCTGTTTCTTACTTGGTGAGTGAGGATTAATGGAAGCGATGGCGCCTTCGATGCTTGCACAGAAGCACTGTTACCTGCTGTGCCTTCTTCCCAGTCCGATTACTGCCTTCCTTACCAAGATGGCTTTGAACTGCCCTTGCACTTCCCATCGTGCTGGCTCCAAATGGCTATTCCTCTACTTGCTCGCCCAAGTACATGGTGCACACGCGTACTATTCAGATACTGACGCATATTCCAATTTCTCTTACGATCTAGTTGGAAATTATTTAGGAAGAAACCAAAAAACAAGTCAAATCTTCATAGCACCAAATGTGAAATCCCACATAAACACTAATGCAAAAATTGATTTACTTGAAGAAGCCTCTCCTATAAGAAAGGAGCTCCCTGCCCAGGCCAGCCTCTATCATGGATGGGGCCTCTTGGTAATGCTGTGCTGCACGCACTCAGCTTGGTTGAATATGCAGCCGTCAGTCAAGTAGTGCCGAGCCGTGATGTTTGCAGCACGATGTCATTTTGTTAAAGTCTGTCCAGGTAAATACGCTGCTAAGCGAACCTGAATACCTAAAATAGAGATACCAAGAATCTGTTCCTAACCGGTGGAGGCCAGTTGGTGCGCCTTCAGACGATATCTAACATGTGATACTGGGGGCTATAACACGACTGTGTGATTAGTGCACTAAGACGCGACAGAATGAAAAGGGTGCTTTGGGCATGCAAGGCCTTAGAGGATACATGGGTTAGCTGGGCTCGCGTTCCTACGAGATGCTTCAGACGATTCAGTTATTGTCTAACTGCTATTAAGCCAGTGGAACTTACAGATCCCGTGAGCGAGTTTCGGCCTGACATTATCTCGCCATATTGGACCGGAAATACTGGCCATGTCTGTGGGAATAAGATCATGCTCCTTGACTTGTTATGGCACTCTAATGGAGTCCGATGGAAGGAGGCCTAGACTCGCTAGTTGTCTAGTAGCTTGTGCTAGCCCTATCACGATGTAGGTGCAGGACTGCTGTATGCTTACATTAATGAAAAGCGACTCGTGTTGAGCCTTAGGCCAAGGAAGCGACGCGGTCCAAACACGAATCCCGAGGAGACGCTTATCGACATCTGCCCATTGGTACTGTGGCTCCCAGTCATCTCTAGCGGGCGCTGGGAGGACTTGAGAGGGAGTTGTCTGTCTGTATTGCCGTTTCTTCCTCTCGTTGGACAGCCCAGGGAGGCTATCTTCCTTATGCTGGATCCATCACGACAACCCTGTCGTCGTCTCCCACCACAGAGTCTTGGATCGTGCCTTGTTCTCACTATGGTTGGTCTCTTCAAACGACCAGATCCTAGCAAGCTAACTAGCGCAGCAGGAATGCTTAATGCGGGCGCGCCCGTTATATACTGCGATTGGAGCGCAGGTGTGACCGCTGTCCTTCTCACAGCGCCCTGCTGTCTCTCGTACTCGTCCGTCGTCCGTCACAACCCAGCGGCTCCTGTCGATCAGTTACAGGCTGCCTGCAAGCTCAAGGCGATCCAGGGGAAGTCCTGAGCAGTCCGCGCCTTTGGTTTGAGGCTATTGGTCATCGTGACACGCACGGAGCCGGCGGTTGTGCGTCGAGTGCTGGTCGGAGCGGCAGCGCGGTGCGTGCGCAAGCCACATCTCCACCGCTCACCATTGGGGCCCATGCGCAGCGGTAGGCAGCAGGAGCCCCAGAGAGCTCACCTTGTACATAAAAGAAACGTTAAGTCATTTTGCTTAAAAAAACGCGAGTTCTGATCCTCACGTTCTAATTCTTGTGTGATATCTGCACCTGCCAGCGGCCTGCATGGATGCCACCGCTAGAGCTCTGTTACCCATGCACTGCCACCCACAACACTAGATCAGAGCAGAGGGCACTGAGGTCCCCGCAGAACTTTGCGGACTTAGACTTGGAAGATGTCGTGGTCTTCGTGAGCGTTCAAGGGGCTTGTCGCACATGGCACTCGCTTTGGGAGTCGAGAAACTACTTGCCTGGGGTGCGCCTCATTCTTACTGAATGTGAGGCACACCGCAGGCATTGCGTAATCCTGAAGTAGCAGCTGACGCTCGAATCTCTCCAGAATGTGGTTGCATATACAAAATTCCAGGGAGAGTCACAAGAGATACGCCATCAAATGACTGCCCACGAGTGTTGGGCTCGCTGAGAGGCTAGTGCCCTGCGTCCTCCGAGACAGTCCGCAGCCACCTGCATTACTAGCCGCAGTCATTCGCGACTCGGAGCTGCCAGCCCACGATCGAATTTGGATTTGTGAACTCAGCCCCTAAGGATGACATGGTGTGTGTGTCCCATGAGTGGGTGGCATGCGATGTGTAGAGGGCTAAGAAGAGATTATGTCCGTGAGCACGGGGAGGTTACGAGTGAGCACCAATTATGCTCGTTGGCGGAGACCAGGTTTTGATATTCCAGCACTCACCATGGGGCTAAGAACTGCTTTAAACTCAGTTCCAGGGGAATCGACACCTCTCTTCTGACCTCCACTAATGCAGCACGACATGGTACTCACCAACCTACATGCAGACAGTCACACTCATTACACATAAAAAAGTTAAAATAATAATAAAAGAAAAAAAAACAAAGTTGTCTGATTTGTTTTTTTGTTTGTTTTTGAGATAGTATCGTGTCTCAACGTAACCTGACTGGCCTCAAACTCCTGGTAATCCTTCTTCTGCCTTCTGGATGCTGGATCATAAGCTCATGCAACCAGGCACAGCTTATTTTGTTTGATTATTCTCTAAACAAACTCTCCCAGGGCTCAGCTCTGGATGCAGGGGTTGAATGAGACCCAGGAGTTGTTGCTTCCCAGGAGACAAGCGCCCTCTTCCGTAGCCCTTCCTCTGATGTCTTGCACCTCCTCCATACTCTGTCTCCTCCTTAGGCTGTAGCTGAGGAGGTAGAGGATGTTGCCCCAGGGTTGGTAAAGCAGAGCAGGCTGAAGGAATCTGTGGTATAGATTCTTTGTAGTGGGGAGGAGATATCTCCCTGCGCTCCAGGGAGGCTGCTTGTCTTCTGCAAGGCACTAATGGAACAGCCTGGAGGAGCAGGGAGAGGAAATGGGTACTTAGGTGCCCCCTTCAGTTCTTGGTGCTCAAACTTGAGGCTAAGGATATGTATCTGTCCAACAGTGCTGCCATGCCTCTGACCACGGGCCAAGAACTCCCCTTGACAGGATGAGGCTTCACTTGGCTAGAGCACCATAGGGGGTCCAGCCCCCACTACCCTCCCATTACCTTGATAAAGGCGGGCGGGCCCGGGCATCCGGGCCTGCGTACAACCGCCACCAATGTGAGAAATCATGCCTTGCAGCTTTGCTTTGAAGTTCCAGGCAGAAAAACATGTTACAATTCTGCATTTCTTTTTTTTTTAATTTTTTTTATAATTTTATTTATTTCTGTATGTGTACGAATGTATTGTCTGCATGCAGTCTGTGCACCCGTGTCGTGCAATGCCGCGGAGGTCAAGTGGCGTCGGATTTCCCCTGGAACTGGAGTTCTCCTGGAATTGCAGCTTCAGACGGTTCTCGGCCGCCATGTGGGTGCTGGGGATCGAACCCGGGTCCTCTGCAAGAGCGGTCGGCGCTCTTAACCGCTAGGCCATCTCTCCAGCCCACAATTCTGCATTTTCACAAGAGTACATCAAGTTTCACTATCCCGGTGGAGCCATGGCAGCTCACGCCTCCACAGACACGTGAAACTCCAGAGCAACCCAAGTCCCATTCCCACCTCAAGAGCACAGTAAGTAATATAAAGACTCAGCTCCAATAAACAAGTTATTTCCTCTCTTGGAATTTCTCCTGGCTCTTTCTTGGGTCCGTATCTTTTCTCTCAGGCTCCCAGAACCTTACCCCCACCCTGCCTCTGCTTTAGGCTCAGTACATCACTGGCTGAACACTCTGAGCCTGGCAGCCACTAACAAAACACGGAGGAAGCAGCAACAACTGGCGCCTAACGTGGGGCTACAAGGACTTTCAGAGGACCAAAGGAGGAAAGGTGAGCTCTCCTCCTCCTGGGTGGACTGGGGTAATGGGCAGCTGTGACCCCTGTCCCTCCAAATCTCAAAGGGGACAAACTCTTTTTTTTTTTTTTTATAACCTTTAATTTTGGTCCACACTGTCTCAAGAGGTCCAGTATGGCAGGAAAGCAACTGACCACCCTCTGATGGAGGCTACTCTTCCATGTTGGCCGAAGGCTTTCCTGCCATCTGCTGGACTTCCCACTGCCCTACTGGATGTCAGCAACAACCCTCTATCTAGATTCTCTCTTTTTTCACACAAAACCGGTCACCCAATGGCCAGTAAAGACAGCGTGCCCACCAGACTTAAATTTGGGGAGAGGCTGGCATGAGGTGAGCCATGTGGAATCCCCCATTGGCTCTCAAATTTGGGGCCTTTGGGAACATTCTATATGCCATATAAATGCTTCCTTATTTTTCTGTCATAGTGAAAACCCACTCGACATCGGAGGGATCCATAGTCTGGAGGATACTAAACACTTCTTAAAGTCCAAGTGATGCCCGGCAGTGCAACACGCCTTAATCCCATAACTGGGAGGCGGAGGCAGGGGAGGCGAGGCAAAGGCAGGCGGATCTTTGTGAGTCAAGCGACAGCCCTCTACAGAGCCATTCCAGTACAGCTGGCGCTACGGGGAAACCCTGTCTTGAAATACCAAAAAGGAAAAAAAAAAAAAAAAAAAAAAAAAAAGCCAAGGAGTTAAAGTCTCCAAACAGGAAGCCACCTTTTTCTGGGTGAGGTTCTTACAATAGCCCTGTGGATGCTTTCTGAGGATTTTTACAACCAAGATTCATGGGCCCGAGTGGTGCAAATGGCCTGAAAGCACTAGATAGCACTCCTGTCTCCCTCCAGTTTCTGCTGTTCATCATAGCAGTCAGGCAATGTTTAGGTCCCTTCCATCAGACCACCCAAAGCAAAGATTCCAACAAAGACAGACAGCAGACCCCATCCCCTGATGACTCTGATAAAAATTCCCCCAAGACCCAAGGATTTTCAGAGGACTCTGACAAGGTCTGCTCCAAAAAACGCCCAGTCTCAGACCCAGCAGTGGTGGAACAGGCTTAAAAAAAACAAATCAAAGGAGACCCACCCTTGTCTAAACCCAATTCCTCCCCCTATCCTCTGCTGCCTCTTTATGAAAAATTGGAAGCAGCACCTCCCCCATCTGCTCCCTGCCTCTACCACAGAACAGCTTTGCCAGATCCGGAATAGTCAAGACATCAATTTCCAGGCATTTCCCATTAATGTAGATGCAACACAAACCCTGAATTGGTATCCCTACCAAGTAAGTGATTTAAAAGAACTCAGACAGGCCATATGAGAAAACGGCATTCAGGCACCTTGGACCAAATCTATCCTCCAAAGCTTTTGTGCCACTCTTAACACTACCCAGGATGGAGAGACATTTGCTGACCCTCCCTTCCAGGCCCACTATTTTTCCAGTGGGAGGCACTCTCCTGAGATGAATGCCTCCAGCAGGTTCAAATGAACCAAGTGCAACCTAACATATACTGGGGTTATGATGAACTTTTAGGGGAGGACAGTTTTAGCAGGGGAGCCCAGCAGGCTGGTCTGGCTCTAGACTATTTCAATCAGGTCCCCTTTTGCACTCTGCAAGCCTGCAACAGAATTACATACACATACACACACACACACACACACACACACACACACACACACACTGGGCCTCAGGAGGTTCCTCCCTTTTATTTTTTTTTCCCCCTTTTATTTCTTTTTTTTTTTTTTTTTTTGGTCTTTCGAGACAGGGTCTACCTCTGTAGCCCCAGCTCTCCTGGAACTCACTCTGTAGAACCAGGCTGGCCTTGAACTCACAAAGATCCTTGCCTCCCCGTCAAGTGCTAGGATTAAAGGCGTGCACCACCACA